>JAZKJV010005729.1:0-366088 GCA_037367405.1 Ottelia alismoides | reverse complement strand
ATAAAGGATTTGGCATAGTCTCTTGGGAACAGAGTGACTGATCAACTAACCTAGCTATTTTCTTAATAGCCTATGATTGTCACATAAGTGTGGGTTTAAATGATTAGCCCATTTAATGGCTCTTTGGGCTAGTGGGAGATTGTTGGACATGCAAGCCCACGGCGAGCCATTATGCAATAAATGTTATTGCAATTCACTCCTTAATCTGAAATAAAGAGTACATAGTTTGCATAATAGGTCCCTTAGTACAATTAGGGTTATGTACCATGGCCATCTTAATGATCATACAGCTGTTGATTCAATTATTGAATCATAGAGGCTGGTGCTTAGATGAATATCTAATGAGTTAGATTGAGGACTCATCAAGCACCGTCAAATGATTATTAAGAGATGATCTCCAGTCTGAGTAGGAGATGGCAATCCTATCTCATTTAGGTTGATATCTGACCGACCTCTTGATGCAGGTCCTCTGCATAGGAATAGAGATTCGGAGGTGTCAGATAAGTTAGGTCAAAGAGTTGACTTAACGAGATCGAGATAACCAAAGTCCTATATCATATGCTGTCATGATATAGGCACACATCCTCTGACCGGAGACAGATGTGTTACTATATGTCTGAGTATGAACATTTGGCAGACCAATAGGTTGATGACCTAATCAAGGTCTATACACCGGCGCGCTGGTGTGCATATAAGGGCATATGAGTAATACGATCTCTCAAAGGGATCATACAGGTTCACTACTGAATCGGAAGACATGAGCTCACTCATGAGATATTGGGAAGAATCAAATTCCGTGCGCACGGTAGTCTAGGCTTTGGAAGCTTGACTGAATTTGTTGTTTGATGTATACTTTTGGAAAGTATATGATCAAGACCTAGGTATGATATATGCTTTTGGAAAGTATATGATCAATAACGACTCCCAATGATCGAATGAGAAAACTTACTGATAAAACCATGAAAGTAGACAGTATAAAGTTGATCCAATACTTCGGGTTTAATCTGAGTCTTCCAGTATGCAGGATGTACAGGTAATAGGAATACCTGAGGGTGATGTGATCATAAACGGTTGTATAACCATGACGCTTCCATCCTAGGGAGTGATGAAACGGGTCTGGATTTTAGTGATTCCTCTCAGTAGAGAAGTAATCTGATCTTAGTTCAAATGTTGGACATTGATCTGAATGTGATTCAGATTCAATGAGAAGATTAGATTTGCGGTCTTGATTTAATCAAGCATCTGTGGGAGGCCCGAGATCTGGATTTGAGATTTGATCTCAATATCCATGTCACTATACGTGGAACAATACAATCGCTCTGTCCTTATCTCCAAGTATTCGCGGAGAAAGCGCATTGTCCTTGAAAGAGTTCATGGATAATTCTATTGTTGATATATGTATCCGAGCATTGAGAAAATGGATAATTAAATATGATTTAATTATCATGAATAATATGAATTTGATTCATATTATAAGGAGAGTTATCTTAGATAATTAAATGTGATTTAATTATCAAAGATGTAAATAATGTGAATGTGATTCATATTATTTGAACACATGAGATAAAGAGATACAAGATGATTAAATATGATTTAATTATCAAGGATAAGAATAATGTGGATAGTAATATCCAATTATTCATAATATATTATAAATGTGATTTATAATGTAATTAGAGAGAGTTAAATATAATTTATATTAGTAGATTAATTATTAATGTGTATTGGATACACAGTGTTTAATTAATTGAAAATGTAAATTACATTTTGTTTTGGGTTGTGAATGTGATTCACAATTTTCCAATGTCAAGATTGCAATATTCCCAAAATTATTGAGAATTAATTTTTGGTGAATAATTGTTGGAAAATAAGTTGAGAGAAAAACAAGGAGATATGCAATCCCATGGGAATCCATGGGATTGCCCTCCCCATATGGGAAGAGGGGGGCGGCACCAATTCCTTTATGGAATTGGTGGCCGTCCACTCCTCCCAATAGGGGAAGGAGGCTCTCATTTGTTTTTCCACTCCTTATTTAGTTGGTTTAATTTGGTATTAATATATATTTGATTTATCAAATATATTTAATCAAAATTAAATCACAAGTTGTTGGCTTTTACCAACAACAACCTTGACCATTGGATTGTCATAAATCAATCTCAACCATTGATTTTATATGACACATGGATTGAGATCCATGGATCCCAAAACCCTATAAATAGAGAGGCATACCCATGCTCTCTCTTTACACACATAATGCTTGAGAAGCATCTCTCTCTCCCTCTCTCTTCTCTTTAGAGGTCAGCCCTCTCTCTCCTCTCATGACCGTCCACCATGGATGCCATGGAGAGGTTCTCCATCGCCGCGGCATCGTCGTTATGCTGCCCGTTCTTCTGCTCGTGGATCTCCGTCTCCTTCGGTGCGCCTCGCTCGTGAAGAAGACGTCGGATCTCGTGTGTCGAGATCAGGAGATCCGCCGCTTGGATCATCAACATGGATTGCGAGAAGCACGCGGTTCATCCCCGCTCGCAAGCGTCTCCTCCGTCGGATCGGACTTGAGACGGAGGTCTCTTCGTTTAGAGACTCGATCGCAACCACGCTTCAAGAGGTAATCCTATTACTTGTTTGTGGATTAGACGAAACGATCCGAGAAGTGTTCTTGGATCATGTGGTTTCGTCGTAATAAAATTTTTTTAAATTCCGCTGCATCGAGCAACTAGTCCGACTAGTCGCTCACGTCGTATTCGATGCGACGCTCATGCTTCCGTGATGCGCTTGAGGATTAAACCATATCCTTCAAGTGGTATCAGAGCCTTAGGTCGACGGTTTCGAATAGTGATTCGCTAACCGAGGACGACTTGGGTTCGTTAAGGTCGCGAAAGTTTTCATCGCATTTGATTTCGCAGATCTGTTTAGTAAAGAAATTCGGCACTGTTTAAATTGTTTAAACACGAATTTTATACTTGGATTATGTTCTCCATTAAATAAGGAAACCATAGGATCTGAGTTTGCGTAAATCGGATTTCGTATGCTTGAGATATGGTCTTTTAATGAATATGTATGCACTGTTGCGGGAACTGTGAATCTGAACGTGATTAAAATGTTAATTACTGTTTAGACTTGTCTCGAATGCGTGAAACATCACTTAGGTTCTGTCCTAAATCAAATTAGCAAACTTTAGAAATTGACTTTGCTTAATTTGGATTTAATATGATTGAGATATGCCAATTTTAGTAAGTAGGGGTCACTGCTGAAATTGCTTTTCCTAATCTAGAACCAAGTGATTGTCAATTAGTGAAATTAATTGTTAATTTCGTGAAATAATCTTTTAAAATATTTATGAAATATTGAAACATGATTATTTGCCTAATTGACTTGGCCCCAACCAATTAGTTGATTAGATTTGAATCTAAACTATAATTGGAATTACAATCATCAAACTTCTTGCTTGAAATAGGACTTGGGAATTTGCCTAGCAAATTTCCCTTAAAATCAAAATTGTTTTGATTACTATATGGTATAATTTCGGTTGAAGAACCGATGATCATCTCAAGTACAAAATAATCAATTTGGCATTATCCTTTACCGAGGTGGATATGGTGTCTAGTCGGGGATCGCTGGGTCAGCGGGTTGCAACGTATGTGGTCCGCCCCACTCCCGTCGGTACTGGCCATGACAGCGGGTAGGGCCGGGATAATGTCCGAGGGATTATGATGTATTTTTCTAATTATTAAAATACAAATTAATACGTACTTTGAGAATAATATCATATATATATTCAAGCATAAAATTAAGTTTGATTGATTGAATTGGATTGATAATTAATTTAATATGATTAAGTTAATTATGTCCAATTAAGAATACTCTAATATGATTAGAGTTAATAATTCCCTTGGAAGAATTAATTATATGAATGTGATTCATAGTAATTAATTAAATTTGAATAAGAGGTGGAGAATCACATAAGTGACATCCATGGTCTCCCGTCAAGGCGAAGGATTTCCGTCGCCAGGGATTGTATATAGGAGACGCCTGTACGAAGTGACAGCTCCTATATACAAGCGCATCTGGATCGGACTCTTTGCTTCTCGAAAGAGTAAGGCCGTATGCGTAGTGACCCCAATATCGGATCCTCATATTATTGGGGCGATATTGGATTGCGCATAGCGAGTTCTATTCCTGTTGACGGTTGGTTCAATTAACGACGGGTCAACATCACCTTAGGGGTGTGGGCCCGGGTGTTAAAGACCGAATTGGAAATGCAAGTTGGACTTGCAAGGCGGAATGTGTTCCCGCTTCTCTTTATTGGAGTTGCAGTTTCTCATATTATTGGGATGTAACAAAGATAAAGAGGAGGTCCCAGATCTTGCTGAGATATAATGGTAAGTATATCTCTTACATTGAAAGTGATTAAGGGAATGAACTTTCATTGTTGACATGGCAAGACAACTTTGATATAAAATTCCTAATTCAAAGTAAAACATGTATATATATATATATATATAAATATACCCTTATGCAAATTACTTATTTCAGATAATCCTTCATTAAACCCACTCAATGTTATACTCATTAATAACCAGTAAAATATCATGGATTGGACCCTTGATCCAGATATTGTACTTGCGATTGGACACATAATGTATGTGGTTGCAATGTGCAAGTTTCCTCATAATAATGGAAGTGATAATTAAATAAGACAATAGGACTAAAACCCTAGGGTTTGTATGTCTCTATAAGTCTTGATCTTATCGAATGTACTTTTGAAGTGACATGTCGATGATGATCGTAATTATCAAATTAATCCTTATAAAATCAATAAAGATATTCTGACATATATATGTGCTCTTGACATTTAATTATGAATGACATGGTTCTCTACATCATGTAGAATGGTAGCTCTATAAGAGAATAATGTATTCAAATTGTTTGAATACCTACCTGAACCGATGCTTCAAAGAGTTTAGATGGATGTAGATGATGAATGTCATCATTCTACTGTCTATACTCTAGTCATTCATGAAGCTTCACAATATTCATATTATATGAACTTAAATGAAGCTTGTATAAATGATGAAATACTCTTATATTGAAATTTTTGATTTTAACATAAGAGATCCTTGGTCTTGAGCAAAGGTTGCTTATAGACAAAGGGAGCGCAGTGGAAGCATGGTTGGACCCAAGTAAGAGGTATAGTCAAAGAGTTGACTGTACTTCTGTGACTTCCATATGACATCCAAAGAGTTGGATGAATGCCAATACTGCAATAAGTTGATGTGTTGATAGTATGACTATCAAGTTTGTCTAGAACCCTCAGAAAAGGACTCGGATGGAGCATCAGTATAATCTACATATAATCATTGATATTGACTTACTTATTTGATAAGATAAAGTCTAATAATTGTATCTAAAATTTTCTAATGACACTTGCAATTGGTTGCATATGTATTAGAAATTTGATCTTAAGGTTTATTGGTCATCCATGTTGAAAGTGATGCAAGTGTTGCAATAATTTCCATGAGATCAATAGACTTCATATTTTCAGTGGGAGCCCTTAGTCTTAGAGAATGTCTCTATGACCTAGATATTAGAATACACTCATTGTTTATTTCTAATTGTTGGATATGAACATGAAATTCTGTAATAAATCTATCATAAAGAGTTAGATGGAAATATTTCAGATAGTAATCTAAAATCTAGTGGACTCTATTAAATTAGAAAATTATTGAATGGTTCATTAAGATTTCTAATACTGAAAATTAAACCTTTAAAGATCAATAGGAGGATAATAGATCATTTGACAAATGATCTAGCATCATGTTTTGGACTTATGTCTGTTGATGAGATCAATGGACTAGTAAGACATGAAACTTTAGATTGTCTGAAGATTCAAATCTCACATACTTGTGAATATTGTATTCAAAGAAAAAATGTCCAATACACCCTTCTTTGGGAAAGGTGTAAGATGTTAAGGTATTCAAGATCTCATACATATTGATGTATGTGAATCATCTATATCAGAATAAACATTATGGATATGTGATATCTATTAGTGATTATTTATGATATGAGATTTCTTCTCTTCACTTAGAAAACTTTGGAAATATTCAAAGATTTCGTAATTTTAGTTTAGAACCAAAAGTTTGAGGGAAGATGAAATGAATTTGATCTAACCAAGGTAGCATGTACCTATTAGATGAATTCAAGAAATACCTTATGGAGATATGAATATCATTCCTATCTCAATCCTCCTAATGAACCTTAACTCAATAGAGTTTTAGGGAGATACAATTGATCATGTGTGTCATGATTTAATCAATGATTAATCCTAGCATAATTATCTCTTAAGTTTCCAAGATATATATGTAGTAGAGACTGCATTATATACTTAATAAGGTTCCATGCAAGTAGGCTGGAATCTGGCACTAGAGAGTGCTACTTCATTAGGAAAATAAAGGATGGTATTGGATACCTACTTTATGACCTTGAGATTCTTAAAAGATCTAATCTTTGAGAATATGATTCTTATAGGATGACTCTCTTGAGAATCAATATGAAAATGAAGTGAAGGAACTCATTTAATCTTGAAAAGATAATGAGGCTTCTGATATTGGAAACTGAAAGGACAATTAAAGATGAAACACTAATACCTCTTCAAATAAGTTTGAGGATGGATTCCATGTGTTAGTTAAATCTAAAAATGATCGGACTTCATGTGATGAAGCTCCTGAGGATCATGACATGGAAAGATGGATGTTAGCAATAAAAGTCTAATGTAGACTTCATATACAAGTGTCGTATATGGACCCTCGAGGATCCACCTTTATGGGTCAGACCCATTAAGGTGTAAATGGATCTTCAAGAGAAAGAGGGAACCTGATGAGAAGGTAGAGACCTTCAAAGCACGGTTCGTAGCCATGAGCTACACATCGATGGGAAGGCATCGCTTGCGATAAGACTTGCTCTCCAATGACCTTGCTTTAACCCATCAGAATATTGCTAACTATAGCTACACAACTTGTCTTTGACATCTTCATGATGTGAGTCAAGATTGCATTCCTCTATGAATACCTCCCTGAGGATATTCATATGAAGTAGCCCTATGGCTTCATGGTTGAGGAAAGTAAGGTGTGCTAGCTGAAGAACTCCATCTTTGGACTCCAATAAGCTTCCTGTAGTTGGAACATAAGATTTGATGAAATTATAAATGTTATGATTTCAGATAGAATCTTGATGAACCATGTGAAGCTTAGTGGGAGTGCCATTGTGTTCATCGTGCTAAATGTAGATATTATTCTAATCATTTAGAATGATATAAGAATAATAATAAGTGTTTTATAATTTGGTTGTTCCACACCTTGAGATACGATTTCAAGGATACCTCTTAGATCTTAATTCTGAAGTCGTTCAGAAGCAAAGAGAAGAGGGTATTGGGACCATCACATTAGTAATACACCTTGGACTTATTCCAATTTTTGAAAAATTCCAAGAGAGGCTTCCTTCCCTTAAGATGTGGTAGTGACCTGTCTAAAGGGATAGCACCTCAAAGAGTTGAGGAAGTGAATGCTAGAACTGCTTGCACATATGCATCAGTTATGAGAAGCTGGGTATATGCTGGATGTGTACAAGAAGCTAGATGTCTGCCATGTAGTGGGAGTAGTAAACTGTTACTAATCCTGCTATGGAGATAAAACACTTGATTGCAGTAATAATAATATCTTCAAAGATGATAAAACTTAGAGATAGTGATCTCAAAGTCTTATCTTCAAAAGTTTAAGATCTTGTAGATAGTGATCTATGAGGGTCTTAACTGTGGATACCTTAGGAGATAGAGATCTCCAGGGATTAAGGTATTCTATTAAGGATTATGGGAATACTGGTTATGATAATTAATAAGATGTAGTGTCAAGGACACTATAACCAACAAAATTGAGTATCGGTTGCATGAGATGCAACATTCGCATTGGATGCGAGCACTGTTACTAGGAGATATGCAAGTGCCGTAAAAGGATTTGGCATAGTCTCTTGGGAACAGAGTGACTGATCAACTTACCTAGCTATTTTCTTAATAGCCTATGATTGTCACATAAGTGTGGGTTTAAATGATTAGCCCATTAATGGCTCTTTGGGCTAGTGGGAGATTGTTGGACATGCGAGCCCACGGCGAGCCATTATGCAATAAATGTTATTGCAATTCACTCCTTAATCTGAAATAAAGAGTACATAGTTTGCATAATAGGTCCCTTAGTACAATTAGGGTTATGTACCATGGCCATCTTAATGATTATACAGCTGTTGATTCAATTATTGAATCATAGAGGCTGGTGCTTAGATGAATATCTAATGAGTTAGATTGAGGACTCATCAAGCACCCTCAAATGATTATTAAGAGATGATCTCCAGCCTGAGTAGGAGATGGCAATCCTATCTCATTTAGGTTGATATCTGACCGACCTCTTGATGCAGGTCCTCTACATAGGAATAGAGATTCGGAGGTGTCGGATAAGTTAGGTCAAAGAGTTGACTTAACGAGATCGAGATAACCAAAGTCCTATATCATATGCTGTCATGATATAGGCACACATCCTCTGACCGGAGACAGATGTGTTACTATATGTCTGAGTATGAACATTTGGCAGACCAATAGGTTGATGACCTAATCAAGGTCTATACACCGGCGCGCTGGTGTGCATATAAGGGCATATGAGTAATACGATCTCTCAAAGGGATCATACAGGTTCACTACTGAACCGGAAGACATGAGCTCACTCATGAGATATTGGGAAGAATCAAATTCCGTGCGCACGGTCGTCTCGCTTTGGAAGCTTGATTGAATTTGTTGGTTTGATGTATACTTTTGGAAAGTATATGATCAAGACCTAGGTATGATATATGCTTTTGGAAAGTATATGATCAATACCGACTCCCAATGATCGAATGAGAAACTTACTGATAAAACCATGAAGTAGACAGTATAAAGTTGATCCAATACTTCGGGTTTAATCTGAGTCTTCCATTATGCAGGATGTACAGGTATTAGGAATACCTGAGGGTGATGTGATCATAAACGGTTGTATAACCATGACGCTTCCATTCCTAGGGAGTGATGAAACGGGTCTGGATTTTAGTGACTCCTCTCAGTAGAGAAGTAATCTGATCTTAGTTCAAATGTTGGACATTGATCTGAATGTGATTCAGATTCAATGAGAAGATTAGATTTGCGGTCTTGATTTAATCAAGCATCTGTGGGAGGCCCGAGATCTGGATTTGAGATGTGATCTCAATATCCATGTCACTATACGTGGAACAATACAATCGCCCTGTCCTTATCTCCAAGTATTCGCGGAGAAAGCACATTGTCCTTGAAAGAGTTCATGGATAATTCTATTGTTGATATATGTATCCGAGCATTGAGAAAATGGATAATTAAATATGATTTAATTATCATGAATAATATGAATTTGATTCATATTATAAGGAGAGTTATCTTAGATAATTAAATGTGATTTAATTATCAAAGATGTAAATAATGTGAATGTGATTCATATTATTTGAACACATGAGATAAAGAGATACAAGATGATTAAATATGATTTAATTATCAAGGATAAGAATAATGTGGATAGTAATATCCAATTATTCATAATATATTATAAATGTGATTTATAATGTATTAGAGAGAGTTAAATATAATTTATATTAGTAGATTAAATTATTAATGTGTATTGGATACACATTGTTTAATTAATTGAAAATGTAAATTACATTTTGTTTTGGGTTGTGAATGTGATTCCCAATTTTCCAATGTCAAGATTGCAATATTCCCAAAATTAGTTGAGAATTAATTTTTGGTGAATAATTGTTGGAAAATAAGTTGAGAGAAAAACAAGGAGATATGCAATCCCATGGGAATCCATGGGATTGCCCTCCCCATATGGGAAGAGGGGGGTGGCACCAATTCCTTTATGGAATTGGTGGCCATCCACTCCTCCCAATAGGGAAGGAGGCTCTCATTTGTTTTTCCACTCCTTATTTAGTTGGTTTAATTTGGTATTAATATATATTTGATTTATCAAATATATTTAATCAAAATTAAATCACAAGTTGTTGGCTTTTACCAACAACAACCTTGACCATTGGATTGTCATAAATCAATCTCAACCATTGATTTTATATGACACATGGATTGAGATCCATGGATCCCAAAACCCTATAAATAGAGAGGCATACCCATGCTCTCTCTTTACACACATAATGGTTGAGAAGCATCTCTCTCTCCCTCTCTCTTTCTCTTTAGAGGTCAGCCCTCTCTCTCCCTCTCATGGCCGTCCACCATGGATGCCATGGAGAGGTTCTCCATCGCCGCGGCATCGTCGTTATGCTGCCCGTTCTTCTGCTTGTGGATCTCCGTCTCCTTCGGTGCGCCTCGCTCGTGAAGAAGACATCGGATCTCATGTGTCGAGATCAGGAGATCCGCCACTTGGATCATCAACATGGATTGCGAGAAGCACGCGGTTCATCCCCGCGCTCGCAAGCGTCTCCTCCGTCGGATCGGACTTGAGACAGGAGGTCTCTTCGTTTAGAGACTCGATCGCAACCACGCTTCAAGAGGTAATCCTATTACTTGTTTGTGGTTTAGACGAAACGATCCGAGAAGTGTTCTTGGATCATGTGGTTTCGTCGTAATAAAATTTTTTTAAATTCCGCTGCATCGAGCAACTAGTCCGACTAGTCGCTCCATGTCGTATTCGATGCGACGCTCACGCTTCCGTGATGCGCTTGAGGATTAAACCATATCCTTCACTTAGCTCGAACAATGTCCTTAGAGTCAAGAGCGATGAAGAAGACATAACTCGTGCTACGTGTAGGAAAGTGAAAAGGAAGGCTACATATAAAGACGAATGAATGAATAGAAAGTCAAGAAGATCTCAGCTTTACCCCCTATACTTAGGATCAAGTAATCCTAAGTATAGCAGGTTGTACACAAAGGGAAACTCGAGTGGAGAATGTACAGGGTCTACCCCCCCTATACTTAGGGTGAAATATCCCTAAGTTTAGGCAGCAAAACAGGGATAGACAGACTCAGAAGAAAAACTCAAAGGCCCGACATCCCCCCTATACATAAGGTAAAGTACACCCTAAGTATAGCATAATCAAATGATGAATAAAGGGATGTGGTACTAAAGAATGTGATGATATGGAAATCTGGATCTATACAGGTCGGAAGGACAGTGATAATCAGGCATGAGATGCAATAGATGTGAGTCAAGAGACCACATCTCACGCAAAATGAATAGGGGCAGCATCAACGACCCGTGGCTCATGATCTAGAACTGGCTTGAGCCGCTGGCCGTTCACTCGAAAGGTACTCTCAGAAGACAACTCGGATATGTCAATGCTACCGTTGTCGTGTACCTTTCTCACCAGGTAGGGTCCCTTCCATTTGCTCTGTAGCTTCCCTGGAAATAAACGAAGCCTCGCATCAAACAGCCATACTCTCTGTCCAGGCTCAAAATGTTTGTGGCTGATATGAGAATCATGCCACTCCTTCACTCTCTCATTGTAATGTAGGCTGTTTGAGAAGGCGGTATCTCTAAGCTCCTCCAGGGCTACTAACTCTGCCCTCCTCTGGTCTCCTACACTATCTGGATCTATAAGAATATCAGTGATTGCCCAAAGTGACCTGTGTCTCAGCTCAACAGGCAAATGGCACGGCTTGCCATATACGAGGCGAAAGGGAGATGTGCTCAATGGTGTCATGAAAGACGTCCTATATGCCCACAAGACCGAATCCAAAAGCTGTGACCAATCCTTTCGGTCAGGGCGGACGACTTTCTGCAATATAGTCTTGATCTCCCTGTTCGACACCTCGGCAAGACCATTCGTCTGTGGATGGTATGGAGTGGCAACTCGATGGGCTATATCGAACTCGCTAGCAAGGGCCTTTACTTGGTCGTTGATGAAATGAGACCCCCCATCTGAAATCAATACTCGAGGTACCCCGAACCACGTGATGATGTGCTTCCTCAAAAATCTGCAAACTGTCCTCGCATCAGCGGCTCGGGCAGGGATAGCCTCATAACAACGACTAACATAGTCTACGACCAACAGAATGTACTCAGATCCCTGACTCTTAGGGAATGGATCCATGAAATCGATGCCCCATGCGTCAAAAACCTCACAGAAGTGAATGGGCTGCATCGGCATCATATCACGCTGTCCACAAGTGCCCATCCTCTGATAGTCAGTACACCTCTTCACGAACTCATCAGAGTCCTTAAAGAGGTAGGCCACCACAAGCCGGATTGGAGCACTTTCTGTGTCGTTCTCCTCCCAGAATGATGTCCTCCTGCCTCAAGCTTGTGGCAGTAAGTGAGGATGCTATGGTGCTCCTCCTGAGGAATGCACCTACGCCAGATGCTATCGCCTCCTTCGTGGTAAAGGATGGGATCCTCCCAGTTGTAGGACTTGGCCTTCGTAAGGAAGGTCTCAAGCCTATGCTTGGGCCAATCTTGTGGGACTTTCCCAGCAATGAGAAAGTTCACAATATCAGCATACCACTGGAGAGAGGCGATAGCAAGGATCGCCTCATCTGGGAAGGTCTCACAAATGGGATCAATATGCATGGACTCCTCAGGCTGCTCTAAATGGGAGAGATGATCCGCCACCACATTCTTGACTCCAGGCTTATCCTTGATCTCAATGTCGAACTCCTGGAGTAGAAGGATCCATCTGGTCAGTCTGGACTTGGCATCCTTCTTTGCCATGATGTATCGGATGGCGGTGTGATCAGTATACGAGGTCACTCTAGATCCAATTATGTAAGATTTGAGCATATCTAGGGTGAACACTACGGCTAGCATCACCTTCTCTGTGACCGTATAATTCCGCTACGCGGAATCCAATGTGCGGCTAGCGTAGTGGATAGCAAATGGGACTCCATCCCTCCTCTATCCCAGCACGGCCCCCACGGCAAAATCGGAGGCATCCGTCATGATCTCGAATGGGAGAGACCAATCAGGCGGCTGGAGAACAGGAGCCTCTATAACACACTGCTTGAGAGTCTCGAAGGATGAAAGACACTTGTCATTGACAAGGAACTCGATGTCTTTCGTCAGTAGGTCAGTCAACGGCCGAGCAATCCTGCTGAAATCATGAATGAATCGTCGGTAGAAACAGACGTGCCCCAGAAAGGACCGTAACTACCTCGAATTGGACAGCGGTGCGAGTTTTGTAATGACATCCACCTTGGTCGGATCAACCTCCATGCCCCTGTTGGAGATGATATGGCCAAGCACCGTCCCTTGAGTCACCATGAAGTGACTCTTCTCCCAAGATAGCACCAAGTGAACCTCTATACCTCGCTGGAGAACTCGGTCTAGGCAGTCAAGACAGGAGTCGAATCCGTCGCTGTAAACCGAGAAATCATCCATGAAGACCTCCAAACACTCCCCTACCATGTCCGAAAAGATCGACAGCATGCATCTCTGAAATGTCGCAGGGGTATTGCATAGCCCAAATGGCATGCGTCGGAAGGCGTATGTGCCAAAGGGACAGGTAAAGGTGGTCTTCTCATGGTCCTCAGGAGCGATGGCCACCTGGTTGTAGCCCGAGTACCCATCCAGAAAATAATAGTGGCTCTTCCCTGCCAGTCTCTCAATGATCTGGTCAATAAAGGGCAGGGGGAAATTATCCTTCTTGGTGGCCTGGTTGAGTCTCCTGTAGTCAACGCAGACCCGCCAAGAAGTGGGTACTCGTGTAGCAATCTCCTCTCCAGACTCACTAATCACTGTAGTGATGCCCTTCTTGGGCACCACATGCAAAGGGCTGACCCACTTGGAGTCGGAGATGGGGTAGATAAAATCGGCGCTCCACCATTTCGAAATTTCCTTCATGACAACCTCTCTCAGATTTGGATTCAGCCGCTGCTGGAACTCACGTGACGGCTTCACCTCATCCTCGAGATAGATATGGTGGGAGCATTGGACCGGACTTATCCCCTGGAGATCTGCTACACTCCATCTGATTGCCTTGCGGTTCTTTTCAAGAACCCCCATCAAACGGGATTATTGCTCTCCAGTCAAATCGACGGAGATGATGACTGGGTACATCTCAGGCTCACCCGTAAGGAATCGATACTTCAGCGGAGTAGCCAGCGGCTTCAGCTCTGGACAGCTAGGTGCTGGTGGATCTGGCCTCTGGAATGTCTACGTGAATGCTGCCAAATCTGCATGGGAGAACTAAAACTCTCTCTCAATCTCAGAAACTGGAGAAGGCTACCTTGATGGACTGTCTCTGCTCTGCTCGGCACCTACCTCCTCCTCATCTGTAGGCTCAGTGGAAATCAGGTCTGGCATGTAATCCTCACAATCTGCCCAATCAGACTCTGAATCCGAGGGATCTGCATCATCTACGGTGGCATCAGTACCACCATCATCACAAGAATCTGTCTCGCGGTCGAGAACTGGTTGTGCTGCCTCTGAAGTATCCTGTACCAGGAATGTGCTCTCCAAGCTCACCTCTGCTATCATCTCTGCATCAACGTTGTTTGAAAATGAGAGGATGGCATGTGCTGCTGGGTCTGCCCAACTGCCTCATTGTCTGTGATCACAAAGTCACAGTCCTGGTGGATGTCTAGCCCTGCATCTGTCAGCTGCTCTGTGTCTGAAGTGGTCTCTGAGCATGATCTCT
Source organism: Ottelia alismoides (assembly GCA_037367405.1). Classification (NCBI taxonomy): domain Eukaryota; kingdom Viridiplantae; phylum Streptophyta; class Magnoliopsida; order Alismatales; family Hydrocharitaceae; genus Ottelia; species Ottelia alismoides. The sequence continues at coordinate 351,400 of JAZKJV010005729.1, read as the reverse complement.
CTCTGGTTCGGCTGTCCTCGACCGTCTTTATTTGTACACTTTCGCCCTCGACGCGAAAGTATACCTTCCCGCTATCATTGTCAGTCACCGCCTTGGGTGTGGCCAAGAACGGACGACCAAGAATGATGGTGGTATCAGTCACTGAATCATGGATCTCCATGTCCAACACTACGAAGTCCACGGGGAATTGCAGGCCCTGAATAGTGACGACAACGTCTCGTAACAACCCCTTCGGCCTCTTGACAGATCGATCAGCAAACTGAAGGACTGTCCTGCTTTGTCTAAGAGTGCCCAACTCGAAGCGGTCGACAAGGTCTGCCGGAAGGAGGTTGATAGATGATCCGCTATCTAATAGAGTCCGGTCAAACCTCTGCTCTCTAATGTGACATCTGACATAAGGGGCTCCTGAATCTGGCCTCTTGGCCGGCAGACGGTTCTGGATCGCGAAACACGTGGCTTTCGTCAGCACATGGATCTCTGAGTGGCGGTTCCTTCTCTTCCTCATGACTGTGGTCCTGTCTCTCAACGAACGCTGAAGAAGGGGGATGTGTTGCAAAGCCTCCTGAAGAGTCAGCTGTATGTGAAACCGATCTATCATCTGCTGGTTGAACTCTTCTTGATCTCTCTTTTTTGGATTTTCTTTTTTCTTCCCCTTCCCCATCTGAAGGGCTCTAGGGAAGGGGATCACCGGGTCCTTCTCAGATGATGGACTAGGAAAAGGTCTAGACGGCACGACGGCCGGATCCGCACATACATCACGCACCACAGTGGGACTAGAAAAAACCAAACCTTTTCCTTTTTCACAATATAGTTTCGAGATACATCAGAAGTAGGAAAAACAACAGATCTCTCGATATGAACACTGGTGGTCTCAGCACCACCATCGGCTGGATCAACTGGAAGTCTCGCGGCCTCAGTACCGCGCTCTGGCTCGGCATCAAGGGTGGCCTCAGTACCACCTCCTTGAACTGGTGAAACGGCGGCCTCAGCACCGTCGGTGGAATCAGCATCCTTGGTGCCATCAGTACCACCGTCATCATCTCTCGCGGCCTCAGTACCGCTCTCCTCCTCCTCGTCAGGCGCTCTGGGTGGATCCTCATGATGTCGCTCAAATGAGGCGCCGCCTGCTGGCATCCTACCGCTCCTAAGTGTGACAAAATCAGTATCAAAAAGATATCCAGTCATATCACCAAATGCATCACTAGGAGTGGTATACTCAGTACAAGCTACCTACTCAGACTTCCTCTTCAGGATGTTGGGGTTCGGCTCGATCTAGGCAGGGATGGCGGCCTTCCCTCTCACAATGTCCCGCATCTCCTGGCGGAACTCGTCCATCTCCCGTCGAAAGGTAGCCTGCTGATCCGTGAGGAGGCGGGCTATGTCATCCAAGGCGGGGCTCTCGTGGGAGCCTGACGGGTAGCTTCTCTGGTAGTGAGGTTGCTGGAACTGGTGCTGCTGCTGAGAGGGGTATGGGTGATGCTGCTGCTGGTGGTGGTGAGGCTGATCTCGCCTCCAAGACTGTCCCTGCTGATAGAAACGAGGACCATAGGACGACTTCTACTGCTGTGGTGGTGGGTACTCTGGGGGCTGCTGCTGCGGCTGGTGCTCTCTCTGATGGCCGCACTGGCCTCCCTATCCTGATGGTTGCTGCTGGGGCTGGGCACCTCCGGTCCCCCAATAGAATTCGGGATGGTCTCGTTGGATACTGGGTTGAGGGCGGTCATACCAAATCCCGTTGATATCCATCAACGGCTCTGCATCGTACTGGGGTGGCGGGAGTACTGCCAGAGGCTGATCAGGCTGGTATACCACCATCTGCAAGTCTCGAGACGATGGCGACTGGTAGGTGCGTTGCTGTTGCTGGTACGGCTCCGCCTGTACAAGGTGAACCTGTCTAGGCTGCTGGTGTGAGATGGAGCACTGGGACGAGCTGCTGCTGCTGCCTGGATCGTCTCGCGACTGAAGACGGGGCTAGGAAGCTGTCTGTGCCTCCTGGAGACACATGAGCTGGGTCTTCATGTCGCTCAGAGTCTGTGCCATCTGCTCCATTTGAGTGATGCCCTGGCACTGCTTCTTCTCAATTAGCTCCATCCGATCCAACTTCTCGCTAATGATGCCCATGTCCGCAGCTGATGACTCTGCCTGTGCTGCTGCTACTGCAGACAAACTGGAAGAACCGACGTCGACCCGTGCGATCCTCTGGTACTGCACGGGTTGGGGTTGCTGGGGTCTGCCCTGAGAGTACAACCGGGTCTGGGACATCACCATATAATTCTCGGCCATCTCCTCGTAGATGGCCCTGACCTGGTCGTGATCCTTGGCGAAGTAAGACCCGCCAAAAGAAGCGTTCACCAAGCCTGAAGCTCTGGTGTCAGCCCGCTGAAAATGCTCTGCACGAGGTTCGGCTGGGAAATGTCGTGGTGCGGGCATCTATCAATCATCTCTCGGAACCTCTCCCATGCCTCATGGAATTTCTCATTGGGGAGCATGGAGAAGTTACTGATCAGGGCTCTCGCATCATTGGTCCGCTCGAGTGGATAGTACTTGTGTAAGTACTCGGTGCAGAGCTGCTCCCAAGTGTAGACAAACTTCCCCAGATGTTTCAGCCAGGTGGCTGCTCTGTCTGCCAAAGAGAAGGGGAAGGCAATCATCCTGATGGTGTCGTGGTCCACCTGGCGATCGTGGACAGTACTGCAGATCATAAGGAACTCCTGAAGGTGGAGATGGGGCTCCTCGGTGGCGAGCCCGTGGAAGCGGGGGAGGAGCTGCAAGGTGTTCGGGGGGAACTTAAAGTCCCCCACGATGGCTGGTAGCACAACCCAGTGATGCATCAGTGTTAATCCGGGGTTGTGCAACTCCCGCATCGGTCTCGGTGGGTCTCCTGCTCATGCCGCAGCGGCTGCTGCGGCTGCTGCTGCTGCATCATTTGGGATCCTCGGCCCGTCTCTACGCTGCTCTCGCTCTGCTCTCATCTGCTCCATCTCTCTCCTCATATCTAACATGAAAGCTCCCTGATCCCTCAACTGCTGCTGTACCGTCTCGAGGGAGGCGATCAGGGTGGAGTTTATCGTACCCTGGTCCAGAACAAAGTGCTCGCATTGTGGGCCTCTAGAGCGATCATCGGAACTGCCGGCCATGGTGTCTGCAAAATCAAACGATCCAAACTCAGGTGCCGATAAATCTGCTAATCTCTCCTCTGGCACTGGTCTCTCGGAATCGAAAGAAAGGGGGTCGAGGGGGAACAGGGTGGAATCATACTCGGGTTCGGAGAGCGGGTCTCGGCTCTCACGAACCAACCTAGATGAACGGGTAGACACGCCCGAAAGCGGTGCAGCCAGAGGCAGCCTAAGAGATCGTCTGCCCATAATCTTGATGTGGCGAGTAAGGCGGATGAGATCTGGAGAAACTTTGATCACAAACAAACCCCTCAGTTCACCAACGCAACGAGAGCTGAAGACCGTAAAGGCTCGGTTAAATTATCTTGTCAAATTTTATTTTGGTGAACAATCAAAATATCAGAGCGAATACGTGACATGCTGGGATACCCGATACTCTCCCAACCGACTGTCCCGCACAGAAGAAGTCAGTAATCAGTCGAGAGTAGTACCGAAGGGCTCTACCTAGTGTTCGGGTCACTCTCTCGCGCAATCAAACCAAGCAATGAGGGGGTTGCTCTCCCCAAGATAGATTTTTTGATCAAGTGTCTTTTAGTGATCAATAGTTTTAGCAGTCCCAATTTTATGGTTTTTCTTATTAGGTATTTTTCAATAAAAACAAAAGGCCTAACGAATTTTTCTGTTCTCCTGGTTATTAAGTCAAAAACAGGGGGAGAAGACGAAAAAGCCGATGCGTGATGTAATCAATGATGCGTGCAAAGTAAGAAAGGCGTACCTGACTCCAGCACTCTACATGTAATATGATCCGCGCAAGAATTAAAAGACAGAAAAGAAACTACCTATATGGTGCAGCGGGAAAAGCCGAGTCCTAAGCAGGCAACATCTACATGACAGAACCGTCTAGCTGGTCACCAGCCTTCGATCCAGAGAGTCCGGTCTTGGTCTACCCCTCCTCCTCCTCCCGACAAATCGGGTTCAGGAGCAGCGCTTGGCAGGGCAGGCTGCGGCACGTAGGCTCGAAGGAAAATGAATCAGCTATTTTTCTTAACTTTTTATTAGCAGGTCCAATTAGCGATCTATAGATGCAGGAAGATAATTAAGTTTTGGATCCTACTAATTACGGCACAGTCAAGTAGAAAGTCCTACGTCTAGGGGCTCAAGAAAAACCACGTAAAACCGTAAAAGGCAGCGAAAAACCAAAAACCGTGAAAAGCCGCAAAAAAGCTAAGGGTCCCCTGAGCACACCGGTGCTCGGCGAAACAGACCCGAGAAAAGTCTAAGTCCAAGTCCTGCTGCTGTCCCTATATTATTACAATAGTTAAATGACAAAAATAAAAGTATAAGCTACTCCTCGCCCACTCAGTCTCTCTCTCACGCTCTCCTGCGGCTCCGTGCAGAAGGGAGCCGCCTCCAAATCCTGCAGTTGCGTCGGCTTCTCGAGACTCGTCGCCTCGGTCCTCAGGCCCTCGCAAGAAAGAAGACAAGTGTCACAGACCAAGAATAATAATCAAATAAGTGCAGGAAAAATAAATGAAATGAAACAGGGGTATATGTGCAAAAACAGAAATAAACAAGCAAAAATAAAAAGAAAATAAAAGAAAAGAAAAAGAAAATAAAACAAAAATAAATGAAAAATAAAAAGCCGTGAAAAGTCGCGGACTCAGAAAGAGCCGCGGAAAGCCGCGAAAAAGAAAATAAAAAGAAAATGAAAAATAAAGAAAATGACTACTAAGCCGTGCTCCCCGGCAACGTATCACTCGGATAAAAGGTAATCAAGGGTCGTTGTGACCCAAGTAACCAAGCACAGTCGATCGAGAAAAAATAGACTGACAAATCGGATAAAAATCAGAGAAACTCAAGTAGCGGTCTCGCTATTATATTGACCTGGTATAGCGACCAGGGTCGAACTCAAGGAGCACGTAATGGCCTTGCATCCTACGAAGTAGTCTAAAAAAGGAAAAAAAATAAAAAGCAACTATTTTTGGTGGATTTTAAATTTTTTATATATTTTTTTTGGATTTTTAATTAATAAAGAAAATAAAGAAAACAATGAAGCAAGCCAATACAACCAATTATTTAATCACTCAAAAATCACCAATAAATTAAAATAAAAATATTTTTATGTTTTTTTTATTTTTTACTGTTTTTGGTTAATTTTTGGTAATTTTCTGATTTTTATTGAATTTTCTAAAAGTCAAACAAGAAAGAATAAGAAGGTGTTGTCCAGTCAGACTTGGAGGGCCAATATAAAATAGATAAAGGCCCTATCAAAGGTAATTTTCATAGAAACTAGAAAATATAAGAAAAATTTAGGCACAAGAATTATTATTTTTAGATTTTTCAATTAATTATTAGGATTTTTATAGGGTTTTTAGTGTTTTGTAATTTTTAAGGGTTTTATATATCCAAAAATGACCAAAATTGGTCAGAAAATCAAACAAGGTAAAACAACTAATGTCTAATTTTTTGTAATTTTTAGAGGTGTCTTAATGTTTTTTTATGAATTTTTAAGTTAGATTGTAAAGAAAAAGCTTGTTTTTGAATTTTTAAAAATATCAAATGAAATCAAAAATGTCTCGAAAAATAGGAGAAAATTTTACACTATGGCAGGAGCCATGTGTCCAATTTTCATCGCATTTGGAGTTGGTTTGATATTTTATTAAAAATCAAAACTAGGGTATAGTGCACAGGGACCTGTACACAAATAATAGAAGTTCCAGGGGTCCGGTGCAAATTTTCCAAGAAAACACGCACGAGGCGCGTGACCTGGGCACTCAGGGACCTATTTGCAATGAAACTGAGGTTTCTGGACTATTTAATAACAAGTATTAAAAGTCCGAGGGCCTTAGTGTAAAATACCCAAAATATAACGCACATGCACAAATTCAACACTCACAGGGGTATTTATGCAAATATCAAAAAGTTACTTTCATTCATTAACACCCTAGAACTATGAGGCTAAACATGCAAATAACCCAGATTAGCACGTGTCGACGCACGTGTTCCACTACACACATGGGCATACGTGTAAATACAGAAAACGACAGGGTCCACAGTGCAAATTACCAAACTAAAATAAACTATCTAAAATATTTACAGGACTACAGAAAAACTACTAAGAAACTAAGGGCCTAAAGTGAAATTTACCCTTTATTAAGACGACCGTCTGATGCGAGCCACGTGGAGATCTAACGGCTGCTGGTGACGTGGCTAACCCTCGGCGAGTCGACGGTCACGATCGCTCCTCCAAAGATCGATCGGTGATGGCAGCTCCTGGAGTGGACGTCTCAGATCTAATCTAGAGCTGCAGGGGGGATCGGACGGCTACGGAGGATGGAGGACGAACTGATCGCCGGCGAACTTCGCCGGGCTCGTGCTGGTACTAGAGTCCTCCTCGAAGGCAACGGATGATCGGAGAAGAAGCGTAGAGGCCTTCCGCGTCTAATGGTATCCTCTGATGGCTCGACGGAGTTCCTGGGAACTCAGGCGAGGTCGGCGGAGCTCGAGCTGCTGCACCAGATGGTCGAGAGCCTCAGATAGCTCGGATGTACCTGAAAAGCACGTCAGCAGACTCGCGGGTCGAGGGCAAAGTGCCTCAACCCTGTGAGCGGGGGTGAAGGTGGTCGGTGCGGTGGTGTGAAGGGGCTCCGGCGAGGTGACAGCGGAGGAGCCACAATCCCAGCTCCTGTGCGAGCTGGGTTGGATGGAGGGGCTGAGAAGATGCGCGGGGAGAAGGCGATCGTGACGGGATGCTCCGATGATCGAGTGGATGGGTACGGTGGACGGAATCGGTGATGAACGATAATGGGTCAATTTGGGGCAAAATGGAAATTCGATAAATAGAGAAGGAAATAGAGCTACCTAGTGGGTGGATTCGACTGTGGAGGAGCTGGCGATGCTCCTGGTCCTTGCCTCGAGGACCGTTAGTGTCCGAGGCTCTGGCGCTACCTCCAGGCGGCGGACGGCGGCGCAAGCTCGCCGGATCAGTGGTCTTCACACTCCCGCCTCGCTGCTACACCACCGGAGGCGAGCTGTCACTCTCGCGAGGATGAGGGTCACTGGGTGGAGAAATGACGAGCCAAAGATCCTGGAAATGGAGGCAGTGCTCGGAATTTATACAGCCAGGGGTCCGGCTAAAATCGATCGGGTAGGGTAGCTCAGAGCGCGGACCCCGAGGCGGGCATGCCGGCGAGGGTGTCGGATCTGGCAGGAACGAATTGAACCCTGGGTTTGGGTATGAGGTGATCGGGTCGTGACGCTAAAATGTTGAGAAATCGGGTCGGGCGTCACAGACCCGTGGGAAGTGGTCCAAGGGGGGGAGTTGACCGGGGGGTCAACGTCCCCTGTGGACCAATGAGGATCAGCCACGTCAAAATGATTTGAAAATTAGAAATAAAATAGGAAATTGTCGAATTATTAAAAACTCAAAATACAAAAAATGTTTATTTTATTTTTTTTCTATTTTTTGGTAATTTTTAATTAATTTTTCGAAATAAAAATAGGGTATGTACACTATAGAGCTATACATAGGTATTTACACAATATAGGTTTTTGATTTTTGATTTTTAATTAGTTATTTTTGTACATTTTTATCCCCATTTTGTATTTTATTTTATTTATAGCATAAAATTAGGAATAAAAAGGTATTTTTATTTTATTTTTGTTATTTATATACAAGGGTGAAATAAATAGATATATACATTTATATACATGGTATATTTACAAGGTTCTTTTTGGTTTTTAATTTTATTCTTTTTATTTTGGTTTTTGTTTTTGTGGTTTTTATTTTATTTATTTACACCATAAAGTAATGAGTATATACAATTTTTATGAAAATTAATTTATTTAATTACAAGGCTAGAATAAATATAAGTGTGGGTGTATGTACATGGTGAATATGCACAAGTGAATATTTTTGTTTTCTTTTTAATTTTTTTCAATTTTTGTTTTGATTTTGTATTTATAAATATATAAAAATATGTACAAGCCACTTTTATTTTATTTTTAGAGGAAAATATTTTTATTATTTTTACAGATATATTTACACACATGAGCCCCCTATCTCTCTCTACTTTGGCTTTTATGCGGTCAGGCCCATGCTGAGCCCTCCCTTGGGATTAGGTTGCTCAATATTTATTCTAAATATTTCCCTCTTTTTCTTTTTAATCTATATTCTTTTGTTTTTGCACAAAAACATGCTAATTATTACTTTTTACACCATGCATGCTTTTGGTAATTATTTGTATTTACAAATATATACATGCATTTGCAAAGGTTTTTGTAGCTAAAATATAAGAATAAAGAGTGATAAATGAGTATTCATCACCCCCCTATTCTTAACTTTTCTAGTCCCTAAGCAAACACTTATTTGAAAAAGAAGTGAAAAAGAAAGAAAGAAAAAGAAAAAGAGGAGAATGCACATGGATCAAGGTTGAATATTAAACTTGCCTTCATTAAATTGAATTATGGAGCTCAATCAGATCTTTGGATTATTAATGTGTCGGAACCTTATTTGGACTCAAGCTTAAAACTCAACAGCCTCTAAGTTCCACTAATCTATAATCAAGACTCCTCAACAATCCAGATTAGAACAAGTCACCAAACACAAACCCTGAAGACCATGAATTTTTACTTGTCCTGTGAAAGTGAGGTATAAGCTCTCCACCTCAGAAATGGCAACTTGACAACCCTCCCCAATAAGGTAACTCTATGACCTCAATCTGGCCACTCTTTCCTCGAGGAGCGGGGTATTCCCTTCTAAGTTCAAGTTCAACCGGCTCAAGAAGACGGGGAAGAAGAGAATGGACCATGGCCAGTGTAGCCATGTATCCTTGGGAGCTTTACCAGTATAGCCAAGTCTCCCTGCTACAAGCTACATAAGGTGGGGCATGAATCTCAAGCTTTACTTATTGCACTATATACATACTCCGGTGGGATTATCATTTTCTCTCAGACCCACCACTTTTTTGGAGTTATTTTCTTTTTGCATTTTTTTTCAAGTGCATCTATACACATATACATGTGCAGTATATATACAAGGAGTTTTTCCTCTTGAGCCAGTAGACTATCCCTCTTTTGAAGCCTTATTGCAACCCACAACTCCTGTCTTTAGACCTCATGGCAACCAGACCAAGTTGAGACGCACTTCCTTCACTAAAAGAAGAAGAGAGGTTCTGCCTAGAAGTACTACCCTCATATGTTACCCCAAGTCAAGGAAGACTGCCTCCTCACCATCTCATCCGTAGAGAGCTCGGTGCTAGGTGCTGGTGTCCAAGTAAAGCCATTGTCCCTATGAGTCATGTGTTGTTGTTAAGTGCTCTACTTAGGCTCATTGAGATGACATATCATCATTGCCTAGTGGACTCAAAGAATTAAGTCACCACGGACCTGAAAAGCCTTAAACCTAAGCCCTATAAGGTTCCTCTTATAAATTAGATGGATTAAGATCTTAATCAAGCTCCATTTCCCAATTTAACTCTAGGCTAGTTTAAATGTCAACTATAATCCAGAAAAACTATATACATATGTACAAAGATGTTATTTACACAATTTTTACGCACATGCAAAATTTTTGAAAAATGTTTTGAAATCATGAATAGATGAATGCATGAAATGCAATTTTTGCAAAAGTAATTACACACATTTACACAAGATTTTTGCAAACTTTTGATTTTCAAAATATTTTGGAAAAGTTTTGTACTATATACATAATTTTGATAAGAAAATATTTACACATGCTTTACACAAAAGATTTTTGAAAACATATTTACAAAAATAATTTGTACACTAGCTATGTATGTGCAATAAAAGAATGATTATTTACAGGAAAAAATTTTAATTTTTGTGATTTTTAGGGTTTTTAGCCATTTTATTTATTGACACACTCACACAAAGTACGAGTTATGGCTAAAGTATATATGAAATATATACACCCCCCCCTATACTTAGCTCGAACGATGTCCTCAGAGTCAAGAGCGATGAAGAAGACATAACTCGTGCTACGTATAGGAAAGTGAAAAGGAAGGCTATATATAAAGACGAATGAATGAATAGAAAGTCAAGAAGATCTCGGCTTTTCCCCCTATACTTAGGATCAAGTAATCCTAAGTATAGCTGGTTGTACACAAAGGGAAACCCGAGTGGAGAATGTACAGGGTCTACCCCCCTATACTTAGGTGAAATATCCCTAAGTTTAGGCAGCAAAACAGGGATAGACAGAATCAAAAGAAAAACTCAAAGGTCCGACATCCCCCCTATACTTAGGGTAAAGTACCCCCTAAGTATAGCATAATCAAAAGATGAATAAAGGGATGTGGTACTAAAGAATGTGATGATATGGACATCTGGATCTACACAGTTCGGAAGGACAGTGATAATCAGGCGTGAGATGCAATAGATGTGAGTCAAGAGACCACATCTCATGCAAAATGAATAGGGGCAACATCAATGACCCGCGGCTCATGATCTAGAACTTGCTTGAGCCGCTGGTCGTTCACTCGAAAGGTACTCTCAGAAGACAACTCGGATATGTCAATGCTACCGTTGTCGTGTACCTTTCTCACCAGGTAGGGTCCCTTCCATTCGCTCTGTAGCTTCCTTGGAAATAAACGAAGCCTCGCATCAAACAACCATACTCTTTGTCCAGGCTCAAAATGTTTGTGGCTGATGTGAGAATCATGCCACTCCTTCACTCTCTCCTTGTAATGTAGGTTGTTTTAGAATGCGGTATCTCTAAACTCCTCCAGGGCTGCTAACTCTGCCCTCCTCTGGTCTCCTACACTATCTGGATCTATAAGAATATCAGTGACTTGCCAAAGTGACCTGTGTCTCAGCTCAACAGGCAAATGGCACGGCTTGCCATATACGAGGCGAAAGGGAGATGTGCCCAATGGTGTCTTGAAAGACATCCTATATGCCCACAAGACCGAGTCCAAAAGCTGTGACCATTCCATTCGGTCAGGGCGGACGACTTTCTACAATATAGTCTTGATCTCCCTGTTCGACACCTCGGCGAGACCATTCGTCTGTGGATGGTATGGAGTGGCAACTCGATGGTCTATACCGAACTTGCTAGCAAGGGCCTTTACCTGGTCGTTGATGAAATGAGACCCCCCATCTGAAATCAATACTCGAGGTACCTTGAACCCCGTGATGATGTGCTTCCTCAAAAATCTGCAAACTGACCTCGCATCAGCGGCTCGGGCGGGGATAGCCTCAACCCAACAACTAACATAGTCTACGGCCAACAGAATGTACTCAGATCCCTGACTCTTAGGGAATGGACCCATGAAATCGATGCCCCATGCGTGAAAAACCTCACAGAAGTGAATGGGATGCATCGGCATCATATCACGCTGTCCACAAGTGCCCATCCTCTGACAGTCAGTACACCTCTTCACGAACTCATCAGAGTCCTTGAAGAGGGTAGGCCACCACAAGCCGGATTGGAGCACTTTCTGTGTCGTTCTCCTCCCAGAATGATGACCTCCTGCCTCAAGCTTGTGGCAGTAAGTGAGGAAGCTATGGAGCTCCTCCTGAGGAATGCACCTACGCCAGACGCTATCCCCTCCTTCGTGTTAAAGGATGGGATCCTCCCAGTGGTAGGACTTGGCCTTCGCAAGGAAGGTCTCAAGCCTCTGCTTGGGCGAATCTTGTGGGACTTTCCCAGCAACGAGAAAGTTCACAATATCGGCATACCACGGGAGAGAGGCGATAGCAAGGATCGCCTCATCTGGGAAGGTCTCACAAATGGGATCAATATGCTCGGACTCCTCAGGCTGCTCTAAACGGGATAGATGATCCGCCACCACATTCTTGACTCCAGGCTTATCCTTGATCTCAATGTCGAACTCCTGGAGTTGAAGGATCCATCTGGTCAGTCTGGCCTTGGCATCCTTCTTTGCCATGAGCTATCGGATGGCGGTGTGATCAGTATACAAGGTCACTCTAGATCCAATGATGTAAGATCTGAACTTATCTAGGGCGAACACTACGGCTAGCATCTCCTTCTCTGTGACCGTATAATTCCGTTGCGTGGAATACAATGTGCAGCTAGCGTAGTGGATAGCAAATGGGACTCCATCCCTCCTCTGTCCCAGCACGGCCCCCACGGCAAAATCGGAGGCATCCGTCATGATCTCGAATGGGAGAGGCCAATCAGGCGGCTAGAGAACAGGAGCCTCTATAACACACTGCTTGAGAGTCTCGAAGGAAGAAAGACACTTGCCATCGACAAGGAACTCGGTGTCTTTCGTCAGTAGGTCAGTCAACGGCCGGGCAATCCTGCTGAAATCATGAATGAATCGTCGGTAGAAACCGACATGCCCCAAAAAGGACCGTAACTGCCTCAAATTGGACGGCGGTGCGAGTTTTCTAATGACATCCACCTTGGTCAGATCAACCTTCATGCCCCAGTTGGAGATGATATGGCCAAGCACCGTCCCTTGAGTCATCATGAAGTGACTCTTCTCGCAAGATAGCACCAAGTGAACCTCTATACATCGCTGGAGTACTCGGTCTAGGCAGTCAAGACAGGAGTCGAATCCGTCATCGTAAACCGAGAAATCATCCATGAAGACCTCCAAACACTCCCCTACCATGTCCGAAAAGATCGACAGCATGCATCTCTGAAATGTCGCAGGGGCATTGCATAGCCAAAATGGCATGCGTCGGAAGGCGTATGTGCCGAAGGGACAGGTAAAGGTGGTCTGCTCCTGGTCCTCAGGAGCGATGGCCACCTGGTTGTAGCCCGAGTACCCATCCAGAAAACAATAGTGGCTCTTCCCTGCCAGTCTCTCAATGATCTGGTCAATAAAGGGCAGGGGGAAATGATCCTTCTTGGTGGCCTGGTTGAGTCTCCTGTAGTCAACGTAGACCCGCCAAGAAGTGGGTACTCGTGTAGCAATCTCCTCTCCAGACTCACTAATCACTATTGTGATGCCCGTCTTCTTGGGCACCACATGCAAAGGGCTGACCCACTTGGAGTTGGAGATGGGGTAGATAAAATTGGCGCTCCACCATTTCGAAATTTCTTTCATGACAACCTCTCTCAGATTCGGATTCAGTCGCCGCTGGAACTCACGCGACGGCTTCGCCTCATCCTCGAGATAGATATGGTGGGAGCACAAAGCCGAACTTATCCCCTGGAGATCTGCTACGCTCCATCCGATTGCCTTGCGGTTCTTTTCAAGAACCCCCACTAAACGGGATTCTTGCTCTCCAGTCAAATCGGCGGAGATGATGAATGGGTACATCTCAGCTCACCCGCAAGGAATCGATACTTCAGCGAAGTAGGGATCGACTTCAGCTCTGGACAGCTGGGTGCTGGTGGATCTGGCCTCTGGATTGTCTGCGTGAACGCTGCCAAATCTGCATGGGAGAACTGAAACTCTCTCTTAATCTCAGAAACTGGAGAAGGCTGCCTTGATGGACTGTCTCTGCTCTGCTCAGCACCTACCTCCTCCTCAGCTGTAGGCTCAGTGGAAATCGGGTCTAGCATGTAATCCTCACAATCTGCCCAATCAGACTCTGAATCCGAGGGATCTGCATCATCTGCGGTGGCATCAGTACCACCATCATCACAAGAATCTGTCTCGCGGTCGAGAACTGGCCCTGCTTCCTCTGATTTATCCTGGACCAGGAATGTGCTCTCCAAGCTCTCCACTGCTATCATCTCTGCATCAACGGTGTCTGAAAATGAGAGGATGGCCTGTGCTGCTGGGTCTGCCCAAACTGCCTCATCGTCTGTGATCACAAAGTCACAGTCCTGGTGGATGTCTAGCCCTGCATCTTTCAGCTGCTCTGTGTCTGAAGTGGTCTCTGAGCATGATCTCTCTCTGGCTCAGTTGTCCTCGACCGTCTCTATTTGTACACTTTCGCCCTCGATGCGAAAGTATACCTTCCCGCTATCATGGTCAGTCACCGCCTTGGCTGTGGTCAAGAACGGACGACCGAGAATGATGGGGGTATCAGTCATTGAATCAGGATCTCCATGTCCAACACTACGAAGTCCACGGGGAATTGCATGCCCTGAATAGTGACGACAACGTCTCGCAACAACCCCTTCGGCCTCTTGACAGATCGATCAGCAAACTGTAGGACTGTCCTGCTCTGTCTAAGAGTGCCCAACTCGAAGCGGTCGAGAAGGGCTGCCGAAAGGAGGTTGATAGACGATCTGCTATCTAATAGAGTCCGGTCGAACCTCTGCTCTCTAATGTGACATCTGACATAAGGGGCTCTTGAATCTGACCTCTTGGCCGGCAGACGGTTCTGGATCGCGAAACACGTGGCTTTCGTCAGCACATGGATCTCTGAGTGGTGGTTCCTCCTCTTCCTCCTGGCTGTGGTCCTATCTCTCAACGAACGCTGAAGAAGGGGGATGGGCTGCAAAGCCTCCTGAAGAGTCAGCTGTATGTGAAACCGATCTATCATCTGCTGGCTGAACTCTTCCTGGTCTCTCTTTTTTGGATTTTCTTTTTTCTTCCCCTTCCCCATCTGAAGGGATCTAGGGAAGGGGATCACAGGGTCCTTCTCAGATGAAGGACTAGGAAAAGGTCTAGACGGCACGACGGCCGGATCCGCACATACATCACGCACCACAGTGGGACCAGAAAAATCCAAACCTTTTCCTTTATTCACAATAGAGTTTCGAGATACATCACAAGTAGGAAAAACAACAGATCTCTCAATATGAACACGGGTGGTCTTAGCACCACCATCGGCTGGATCAACTGGAAGTCTCGCGGCCTCAGTACCGCGCTCTGGCTCGGCATCAAGGGTGGCCTTAGTACCACCTCCTCGAACTGGTGAAACGGCGGCCTCAGCACTGCCGGTGGAATCATCATCCTTGGAGGCATCAGTACAACCGTCATCATCTCTCGCGGCCTCAGTACCGCTCTCCTCCTCCTCGTCAGGCGCTCTGGGTGGATCCTCATGATGTCGCTCAGACGAGGCGCCGCCTGCTGGCATCCTACCGCTCCTAAGTGTGACAAAATCAGTATCAAAAAGATATCCTATCATATCACCAAATGCATCACTAGGAGTGGTATACTCAATACAAGCTACCTGCTCAGACTTCCTCTTCAGGCTGTTGGGGTTGGGCTTGATCTGGGCAGGGATAGCGGCCTTCCCTATCACAATGTCCCGCATCTCCTGGCGGAACTCGTCCATCTCCCGTTGAACGGTAGCATGTTGATTTGTGAGGAGGCGGGCTATGTCATCCAAGGCAGGGCTCTCGTGGGAGCCCGACAGGTAGCCTCTCTGGTAGTGAGGCTGCTGGAACTGGTACTGCTGCTGCTGAGAACGGTATGGGTGATGATGTTGCTGCTGCTGGTGAGGCTGATCTTGCCTCCAAGACTGTCCCTGCTGATAGGGATGAGGACCATAGGACGACTGCTGCTGCTGTGGTGGTGGGTACACTGGGGGCTGCTGTTGCGGCTGGTGCTCTCTATGATGGCCGTACTGGCCTCCCTGTCCTGATGGCTGCTGCTGGAGGTGGGCACCTCCGGTCCCCCAACGGAATCCGGGATGGTCTCGTTGGATACCGAGCTGAGGGCGGTCTTACCAAATCCCGTTGACATCCATCAACGGCTCTGCATCGTACTGGGGTGGCGGGAGTACTGCCAGAGGCTGAACAGGCTGGTATACCACCATCTGCAAGTCTGGAGACGGTGGTGACTGGTAGGTGGGTTGCTGTTGCTAGTACGGCTCTGCCTGTACAAGGTGAACATATCTAGGCTGCTGGTGTGAGCTGGAGCGCTGGGATGAGCTGTTGTTGCTGCCTGGATCGCCTCGCGATTGAAGACAGGGCTGGGAAGCCGTCTGCGCCACCTGGAGACACATGAGATGGGTCTTCATGTCGCTCAGAGTCTGTGTCATCTGCTCCATCTGAGTGATGCCCTGGCACTGCTTCTTCTCAATCAGCTCCATTCGATCCAACTTCTCGCTAATGATGCCCATGTCCGCAGTTGATGACTCTGCCTGTGCTTCTGCTACTGCGAATGAACTGGAAGGACCGGCGTCGACCCGTGCGATCCTCTGGTACTGCACGGGTTGTGGCTACTGGGGTCTGCCCTGAGTGTACAATCGGGTCTGGGACATCACCATATAGTTGTCGGCCATCTCCTCGTAGATGGCCCAGACCTGGTCGTGATCCTTAGCGAAGTAAGACCCACCACAAGAAGCGTTCACCAAGCCCTGAAGCTCTGGTGTCAGCCCCCTAAAAAAGCTCTGCACGAGGTTCGGCTTGGAAATATCGTGGTGCGGGCATCTATCAGTCAGCTCTCGGAACCTCTCCCATGCCTCATGGAATTGCTCGTTGGGGAGCATTGAGAAGTTACTGATCAGGGCTCTCGTGGCATTTGTCCGCCCGAGTGGATAGTACTTGTGTAAGTACTCGGTGCGGAGCTGCTCCCAAGTGTAGACAAACTTCCCCAGATGTTTCAGCCAGGTGGCTGCTCTGTCTGCCAAAGGGAAGGGGAAGGCAATCATCCTGATGGTGTCCTGGTCCACCTGGCGATCGTGGACAGTACTGCAGATCATAAGGAACTCCTGAAGGTGGAGATGGGGCTCCTCGGTGGCGAGCCCGTGGAAGCGGGGGAGGAGCTGCAAGGTGTTCGGGGGGAACTTAAAGTCCCCCACGATGGCTGGTAGCACAACCCAGTGATGCATCAGTGTCGATCCGGGGTTGTGCAACTCCCGTATCGGTCTCGGTGTGTCTCCTGCTCCTGCCGCGGCGGCTACCGCTGCGGCAGCGGCTGCTGCTGCTGCATCATCTGGGATACTCGGCCCGTCTCTACGCTTCTCTCACTCTGCTCTCATCTGCTCCATCTCTCTCCTCATATCTAACATGAAAGCTCCCTGATCCCTCAACTGTTGTTGTACCGTCTCGAGGGATGCGATCAGGGTGGAGTTGATTGCACTCTGGTCCAGAACAAAGTGCTCGGGCTGTGGACCTCTAAAGTGATCATCGGAACTACCGGCCATGGTGTCTGCAAAATCAAACGATCCAAACTCAGGTGCCGATAAATCTGCTAATCTCTCCTCTGGCACTGGTCTCTCGGAACCGAAAGAAAGGGGGTCGAGGGGGAACAAGTTGGAATCATACTCGGGTTCGGAGAGCGGGTCTCGGCTCTCGCGAACCAACCTAGATGAACGGGTAGAAGCGCCCGAAAGCGGTGCAGCTAGAGGCTGCCTAAGAGATCGTCTGCCCATCATCTTGATGTGGCGAGTAAGGCGGATGAGATCTGGAGAAACTATGATAACAAACAAACCCCTCAGTTCACCAACGCAATGCGAGCTGAAGACCGTAAAGGCTCGGTCAAATTATCGTGTCAAATTTTATTTTTGGTGAACAATCAAAATATCAGAGCGATTACGTAACCTGCTGGGATACCCGATACTCTCCCAACCGACTGTCCCGCACAGAAGAAGTCGGTAATCAGTCGAGAGTAGTACCGGAGGGCTCTACCTAGTGTTCGGGTCACTCTCTCGCGTAATCAAACCAAGCAATGAGGGGGTTGCTCTCCCCAAGACAGATTTTTAGATCAAGTGTCTTTTAGTGATCAATAGTTTTAACAGTCCCAATTTTATGGTTTTTCGTTTTAGATATTTTTCAATAAAAACAAAAGGCCTAACGAATTTTTCTGTTCTCCTGGTTATTAAGTCAAAAACAGGGGGAGAAGACGAAAAAGCCGATGCGCGATGAAATCAATGATGCATGCAAAGTAAGAAAGGCGTACCTGACTCCAGCACTCTACATGCAATATGATCCGCACAGAATTAAAAGACAGAAAAGAAACTACCTATATGGTGTAGCGGGAAAAGCCGAGTCCTAAGCAGGAAACTTCTACACGACAGAACCGTCTAGCTGGTCACCAGCCTTCGATCCAGAGAGACCGGTCTCGGTCTAACCCTCCTCCTCCCGACAAATCGGGTTCAGGAGCAACGCTTGGCAGGGCAGGCTGTGGCACGTAGGCTCGAAGGAAAATGAATTAGCTATTTTTATTAACTTTTTATTAGCAGGTCCAATTAACGATCTATAGGTGTAAGCACATAATTAAGTGTTTGGATCCTACTAATTACGACACAGTCAAGCAGAAAGTCCTACGGCTAGGGGCTCGAGAAAAACCGCTTAAAACCGTAAAAGCCAGCGAAAAACCAAAAACCGCAAAAAGCCGCGAAAAAGCTAAGGGTCCCCCGAGCACACCGGTGCTCGGTGAAACAGACCTGAGAAAAGTCTAAATCCAAGTCCTGCTGCTATCCCTGTATTATTACAATAGTTAAATGACAAAAATAAAAGTCTAAGGTACTCCTCGCCCACTCAGTCTCTTTCTCACGCTCTCTTGCAGTTCCGTGCAGAAGGGAGCCGCCTCCGAATCCCGCGGTTGCGTCAGCTTCTCGAGAGTCGCCGCCTCGGTCCTCAGGCCCTCGCAAGAAAGAAGACAAGTGTCACAGACCAAGAATAATAATCAAATAAGTGCAGGAAAAATAAATGAAATGAAACAGAGGTATATGTGCAAAAACAGAAATAAACAAGCAAAAAAAAAGAAAAGAAAAGAAAAATAAAATAAAATAAAAATAAATGAAAAATAAAAAGCCGCGAAAAGCCGCGGACTCAGAAAGAGCCGTGGAAAGTTGTGAAAAAGAAAATAAAAAGAAAATGAAAAATAAAGAAAATGACTACTAAGCCGTGCTCCTTGGCAACGGCGCTATTCTGATGACATGCCTGATCACTCGGATAAAAGGTAATCAAGGGTCGTTGCGACCCAAGTAACCAAGCGCAGTCGATCGAGAAAAAATAGACCACCAAATCAGATAAAAATCAGAGAAACTCAAGTAGCGGTCTCGCTATTATATTAACCTGGTATAGCGACCAGGGTCGAACACAAGGAGCACGTAATGGCCTTGCATCCTACGAAGTAGTCTAAAAAAGAAATAAATAAAAAAGCAACTATTTTTGGTGGATTTTAAATTTTTTATATATTTTTTTGGATTTTTAATAAAGAAAATAAAGAAAACAATGAAGCAAGCCAATACAACCAATTATTTAATCACTCAAAAATCACCCAAAAATTAAAATAAAAATATTTTTATGTTTTTTATATTTTTTACTATTTTTGATTAATTTTTGGTAATTTTATGATTTTTATTGAATTTTCTAAAAATCAAACAAGACAGAAATAAGAAGGTGTTGTCCAGTCTGACTTGGAGGGCAAATATAAAATAGAAAAAGTCCCTATCAAGGTCGGAAAGTAATTTTCCTAGAAACTAGAAAATATAAGGAAAATTTAGGCACTGGAATTATTATTTTTGGATTTTTTACTTAATTATTAGGATTTTTATAAGGTTTTAAGTGTTTTGTAATTTTTAAGGGTTTTATACATCCAAAAATGACCCAAATTGGTCAGAAAATCAAACAAAGTAAAACAACTACTGTCTAAATTTTTTGTAATTTTTAGAGGTGTTTTAATCATTTTTTGTGAATTTTTAAGTTATATAGTAAAGCAAAAGCTTGTTTTTGAATTTTTAAAAATATCAAATGAAATAAAAAATGTCTCTAAAAATAGGAGAAAATTTTACACTATGGCAGGAGCCATGTTTCCAATTTTCATTGCATTTGGAGTTGGTTTGATATTTTATTAAAAATTAAAACTGGGGTATAGTGCACAGGGACCTATACGCAAATAGTAGAAGTTCCAGGGGGTCCGGTGCAAATTTTCCAAGAAAACACGCGCCAGGCGCATGACCTGGGCACTCAAGGACCTATTTGCAATGAAACTAAGGTTTCTGGACTATTTAATAACAAGTATTAAAAGTCCGACGGCCTTAGTGTAAAATACCCAAAATATAACGCACATGCACAAATTCAACACTCACAGGGGTATTTATGCAAATATCAAAAAGTTACTTTCATTCATTAACACCTTAGTACTATGAGGCTAAACATGCAAATAACCCAGATAAGCATGTGTCGACGCACATGTTCCACTACACACAGGGGCATACATGTAAATACAGAAAACGACAGGGTCCACAGTGTAAATTACCAAACTAAAATAAACTATCTAAAATATTTACAGGACTACAACAAAACTACTAAGAAACTAAGGGCCTAAATTGAAATTTACCCTTTATTAAGTCGACCGTCTGATGCGAGCCACGCGGAGATCTGAGGGCTGCTGGTGACGTGGCTAACCCTCGGCGAGTCGACGGTCACGATCGCTCCACCAAAGATCGAGCGGTGATGGCGGCTCCTGGAGTGGACGTCTCAGATCGAATCAGGAGCTGCAGGGGGGATCGGACGGCTGCGGAGGATGGAGGACGAACAGATCGCCGGCGAACTTCGCCGGGCTTGTGCTGGTACTAGAGTCCTCCTCGAAGGCCACGGATGATCAGAGAAGAAGCGTAGAGGCCTTCCGCGTCTAATGGTATCCTCCGATGGCTCGACGGAGTTCCTGGGAACTCAGGCGAGGTCGGCGGAGCTCGAGCTGCTGCACCAGATGGTCGAGAGCCTCAGATAGCTCGGATGTACCTGTAAAGTACGTCAGCAGACTCGCGGGTCGAGGGCAAAGTGCCTCGACCCTGTGAGCGGGGGTGAAGGTGGTCGGTGCGGTGGTGCGAAGGGGCTCCGGCGAGGTGACGGCGGAGGAGCCCCAATCCCAACTTTTGTGCGAGCTGGGTTGGATGGAGGGGCGGAGAAGATGCACGGGGAGAAGGCGATCGTGACGGGATGCTCCGATGATCGAGTGGATGGGTACGGTGGTCGGAATCGGCGATGAACGATAATGGGTCGATTTGGGGCAAAATGGAAATTCGAGAAATAGAGAAGGAAATAGAGCTACCTAGTGGGTGGATTCGACTGTGGAGGATCTGGTGATGCTCCTGGTCCTTGCCTCGAGGACCGTCGGTGTCCGAGGCTCTGGCGCTCCCTCCAGGCAGCGCACGGCGGCACAAGCTCGCCGGATCAGTGGTCTTCACACTCCCGCCACGCTGCTACACCACCGAAGGCAAGCTGTCACTCTCACGAGGATGATGGAGGTCACTGGGTGGAGAAATGACGAGCCAAAGGTCCTGGAAATGGAGGCAGAGCTCGGAATTTATACAGCCAGGGGTCCGGCTAAAATCGATCGGGTAGGGCAGCTCAGAGCGCGGACCCCGAGGCAGGCATGCCGGCGAGGGTGTCGGATCTGGCAGGAACGAATTGGACCCTGGGTTTGGGTGTGAGGTGATCGGGTCGTGACGCTAAAATGTTGAGAAATCGGGTCGGGCGTCACGGACCCGTGGGAAGTGGTCCAAGGGGGGGAGTTGACCAGGGTGTCAACGTCCCCCGTGGACCAATGAGGATCAGCCACGTCAAAATGATTAGAAAATTAGAAATAAAATAGGAAATGGCTGAATTATTAAAAGCTCAAAATACGAAAAATGTTTATTTTATTTTTTTTTATTTTTTGGTAATTTTTAATTAATTTTTCGAAATAAAAATAGGGTATGTACACTATAGAGCTATACATAGGTATTTACACAATATAGGTTTTTTATTTTTGATTTTTAATTAGTTATTTTGTACATTTTTATCCCCATTTTGTATTTTATATATTTATAGCATAAAATTAGAAATAAAAAGGTATTTTTATTTTATTTTTATTATTTATATACAAGGGTGAAATAAATAGATATATACATCTATATACATGGTATATTTACAAGGTTCTTTTTGGTTTTTAATTTTATTCTTTTTATTTTGGTTTTTGTTTTTTTGGTTTTTATTTTATTTATTTACACCATAAAGTAGTGAGTATATACAATTTTCATGAAAATTTATTTATTTAATTACAAGGCTAGAATAAATATAGGTGTGGGTGTATGTACATGGTGAATATGCACAAGTGAATATTTTTGTTTTCTTTTTAATTTTTTTCAATTTTTGTTTTGATTTTGTATTTATAAATATATACAAATATGTACAAGCCACTTTTATTCTATTTTTAGAGGAAAATATTTTTATTATTTTTACAGGTATATTTACAAACATGAGCCCCCTATCTCTCTCTACTTTGGCTTTTATGCGGTCAGGCCCATGCTTAGCCCGCCCTTGGGATTAGGTTGCTCAATATTTATTCTAAATATTTCCCTCTTTTTCTTTTTAATTTTTATTCTTTTATTTTTGCACAAAAACATGCTAATTATTACTTTTTACATCATGCATACTTTTGGTAATTATTTGTATTTACAAACATATACATGCATTTGCAAAGGTTTTTGTAGCAAAAATATAAGAATAAAGAGTGATGAATGAGTATTCATCACCCCCCTATACTTAACTTTGCCAGTCCCTTAGCAAACACTTATTTGAAAAAGAAGTGAAAAAGAAAGAAAGAAAAAGAAAAAGAGGAGAATGCGCATGGATCAAGGTTGAATATTAAACTTGCCTTCATTAAATTGAATTACGGAGCTCAATCCGATCTTTGGATTATTAATGTGTCGGAACCTTATTTGGACTCAAGCTTAAAACTCAACAGCCTCTAAGTTCCACTAATCTATAATCAAGACTCCTCAACAATCCAGATCAGAACAAGTCACCAAACACAAACCCTGAAGACCATGAATCTTTCCTTGTCCTGTGAATGTGAGGTATAAGCTCTCCACCTCAGAAATGGCAACTTGACAACCCTCCCCAACAAGGTAACTCTATGACCTCAATCTGGCCACTCTTTCCTCGAGGAGCGGGGTATTCCCTTCTAAGTTCAAGTTCAACCGGCTCAAGAAGAGGGGGAAGAAGAGAATGGACCATGGCCAATGTAGCCATGTATCCTTGGGAGCTTGACCAGTATAGCCAAGTCTCCCTTCTGCAAGCTACATAAGGTGGGACATGAATCTCAACCTTTACTTATTGCACTATATACATACTCCGGTGGGATTATCATTTTCTCTCAGACCCACCACTTTTTTGGAGTTATTTTCTTTTTGCATTTTTTTTCAAGTGCATCTATACACATATACATGTGCAGCATATATACAAGGAGTTTTTCCTCTTGAGCCAGTAGACTATCCCTCTTTTGAAGCCTTATTGCAACCCACAACTCCTGTCTTTAGACCTCATGGCAACCAGACCAAGTTGAGACGCACTTCCTTCACTAAAAGAAGAAGAGAGGTTCCGCCTAGAAGTACTACCCTCATATGCTACCCCAAGTCAAGGAAGACTACCTCCTCACCATCTCATCTGTAGAGAGCTCGGTGCTAAGTGCTGGTGTCCAAGTAAAGCCATTGTCCCTATGAGTCATGTGTTGTTGTTAAGTGCTCTACTTAGGCTCATTGAGATGACATATGATCATAGCCTAGTGGACTCAAAGAATTAAGTCACCACAGACCTGAAAAGCCTTAAACCTAAGCCCATAAGGTTCCTCTTATAAATTAGGTGGATTAAGATCTTAATCAAGCTCCATTTCCCAATTTAATTCTAGGCTAGTTTAAATGTCAACTATAATCCAGAAAAACTATATACATATGTACAAAGATGCTATTTACACAATTTTTACACACATGCAAAATTTTTGAAAAATGTTTTGAAATCATGAATAGATGAATGCATGAAATGCAAGTTTTGCAAAAGTAATTACACACATTTACACAAGATTTTTGCAAACTTTTGATTTTCAAAACATTTTGCAAAAATTTTGTACTATATACATAATTTTGATAAGAAAATATTTACACAAGCTTTACACAAAAGATTTTTGAAAACATTTTTACAAAAATAATTTGTACACTAGCTATGTATGTGCAATAAAAGAATGATTATTTACAGGAAAACTTTTAAATTTTTGTGATTTTTAGGGTTTTTAGCCATTTTATTTAATGATACACTCACACAATGTACGAGTTATGGCTAAAGTATATATGAAATATATACACACCCCCCTATACTTAGCTCGAACGATGTCCTCAGAGTCAAGAGCGATGAAGAAGACATAACTCGTGCTACGTATAGGAAAGTGAAAAGGAAGGCTACATATAAAGACGAATGAATGAATAGAAAGTCAAGAAGATCTCGGCTTTTCTCCCTATACTTAGGATCAAGTAATCCTAAGTATAGCAGGTTGTACACAAAGGGAAACCCGAGTAGAGAATGTACAGGGTCTACCCCCCCTATACTTAGGGTGAAATATCCCTAAGTTTAGGCAGCAAAACAGGGATAGACAGAATCAAAAGAAAAACTCAAAGGTCCGACATCCCCCCTATACTTAGGGTAAAGTACACCCTAAGTATAGCATAATCAAAAGATGAATAAAGGGATGTGGTACTAAAGAATGTGATGATATGGACATCTGGATCTATACAGGTCGGAAGGACAGTGATAATCAGGCATGAGATGCAATAGATGTGAGTCAAGAGACCACATATCACGCAAAATGAATAGGGGCAACATCAACGGCCCGCGGCTCATGATCTAGAACTGGCTTGAGCCGCTGGCCGTTCACTCGAAAGGTACTCTCAGAAGACAACTCGGATATGTCAATGCTACCATTGTCGTGTACCTTTCTCACCAGGTAGGGTCCCTTCCATTTGCTCTGTAGCTTCCCTGGAAATAAACGAAGCCTCGCATCAAACAGCCATACTCTCTGTCCAGGCTCAAAATGTTTGTGGCTGATGTGAGAATCATGCCACTCCTTCACTCTCTCCTTGTAATGTAGGCTGTTTGAGAAGGCGGTATCTCTAAGCTCCTCCAGGACTGCTAACTCTGCCCTCCTCTGGTCTCCTACACTATCTGGATCTATAAGAATATCAGTGACTGCCCAAAGTGACATGTGTCTCATCTCAACAGGAAAATGGCACAGCTTGCCATATACGAGGTGAAAGGGAGATGTGCCCAATGGTGTCTTGAAAGACGTCCTATATGCCCACAAGACCAAGTCCAAAAGCTGTGACCATTCCTTTCGGTCAGGGCGGACGACTTTCTGCAATATAGTCTTAATCTCCCTGTTCGACACCTCGGCTAGACCATTCGTCTGTGGAAGTATGGAGTGGAAACTCGATGGTCTATACCGAACTCGCTAGCAAGGGCCTTTACCTGGTCGTTGATGAAATGAGACCCCCCATCTGAAATCAATACTCTAGGTACCCTGAACCGCGTGATGATGTGCTTCCTCAAAAATCTGCAAACTGTCCTCGCATCAGCGGCTCGGGCGGGGATAGCCTCAACCCAACGACTAACATAGTCTACGGCCAACAGAATGTACTCAGATCCCTGACTCTTAGGGATTGGACCTATGAAATCGATGCCCCATGCGTCAAAAACCTCACAGAAGTGAATGGGCTGCATCGGCATCATATCACGTTGTCCACAAGTGCCCATCCTCTGACAGTCAGTACACCTCTTCACGAACTCATCAGAGTCCTTGAAGAGGGTAGGCCACCACAAGCTGTATTGGAGCACTTTCTGTGTCGTTCTCCTCCCAGAATGATGTCCTCCTACCTCAAGCTTGTGGCAGTAAGTGAGGACGCTATGGTGCTCCTCCTGAGGAATGCACCTACGCCAGACGCTATCCCCTCCTTCGTGGTAAAGGATGGGATCCTCCCAGTGGTTGGACTTGGCCTTCGCAAGGAAGGTCTCAAGCCTCTGCCTGGGCCAATCTTGTGGGACTTTCCCATCAACGAGAAAGTTCACAATATCGGCATACCACGGGAGAGAGGCGATAGCAAGGATCGCCTCATCTGGGAAGGTCTCACAAATGGGATCATTATGCTCGGACTCCTCAGGCTGCTCTAAACGGGAGAGATGATCCGCCACCACATTCTTGACTCCAGGCTTATCCTTGATCTCAATGTCGAACTCCTGGAGTAGAAGGATCCATCTGGTCAATCTGGCCTTGGCATCCTTCTTTGCCATGAGGTATTGGATGGCGGTGTGATCATTATACAAGGTCACTCTAGATCCAATGATGTAAGATCTGAACTTATCTAGGGTGAACACTACGGCTAGCATCTCCTTCTCTGTGACCATATAATTCCGCTGCACGGAATCCAATGTGCGGCTAGCGTAGTGGATAGCAAATGGGACTCCATCCCTCCTCTGTCCCAGCACGGCCCCACGGCAAAATCGGAGGCATCCGTCAAGATCTCGAATGGGAGAGACCAATCAGGCGGCTGGAGAACAGGAGCCTCTATAACACACTGCTTGAGAGTCTCGAAGGACGAAAAACACTTGTCATCGACAAGGAACTCGGTGTCTTTCGTCAGTAGGTCAGTCAACGGCTGGGCAATCTTGCTGAAATCATGAATGAATCGTCGGTAGAAACCGACGTGCCCCAGAATGGACCGTAACTGCCTCAAATTGGACGGCGGTGTGAGTTTTCTAATGACATCCACCTTGGCCGGATCAACCTTCATGCCCCTGTTGGAGATGATATGGCCAAGCACCGTCCCTTGAGTCACCATGAAGTGACTCTTCTCCCAAGATAGCACCAAGTGAACCTCTATACATCGCTGGAGTACTCGGTCTAGAGAGTCAAGACAGGAGTCGAATCTGCCGCCGTAAACCGAGAAATCATCCATGAAGACCTCCAAACACTCCCCTACCATGTCCGAAAAGATCGACAGCATGCATCTCTGAAATGTCGCAGGGGCATTGCATAGCCCAAATGGCATGCGTCGGAAGGCGTATGTGCCGAAGGGACAGGTAAAGGTGGTCTTCTCCTGGTCCTCAGGAGCGATGGCCACCTGGTTGTAGCCTGAGTACCCACCCAGAAAACAATAGTGGCTCTTCCCTGCCAATCTCTCAATGATCTGTTCAATAAAGGGCAGGGAAAATGATCCTTCTTGGTGGCCTTGTTGAGTCTCCTGTAGTCAATGCAGACCCGCCAAGAAGTGGGTACTCGTGTAGCAGTCTCCTCTCCAGACTCACTAATCACTGTAGTGATGCCCGTCTTCTTGGGCACCACATGCAAAGGGCTGACCCACTTGGAGTCGGAGATTGGGTAGATAAAATTGGAGCTCCACCATTTCGAAATTTCCTTCATGACAACCTCTCTCAGATTCGGATTCAGCCGTCGTTGGAACTCACGCGACGGCTTCGCCTCATCCTCGAGATAGATATGGTGGGAGCACAGGGCCAGACATATCCCCTGGAGATCTGCTACGCTCCATCCGATTGCCTTGCAGTTCTTTTCAAGAACCTCCATCAAACGGGATTCTTGCTCTCCAGTCAAATCGACGGAGATGATGACTGGGTACATCTCAGGCTCACCCGCAAGGAATTGATACTTCAGCGAATTAGGGAGCGGCTTCAGCTCTGGACAGCTGGGTGCTGGTGGATCTAGCCTCTGGAATGTCTGCGTGAATGCTGCCAAATCTGCATGGGAGAATTGAAACTCTCTCTCAATCTCAGAAACTGGAGAAGGCTGCCCTGATGGACTGTCTCTGCTCTGCTCGGCACCTACCTCCTCCTCAGCTGTAGGCTCAGTGGAAATCAGTTCTGGCATGTAATCCTCACAATCTGCCCAATCAGACTCTGAATCTGAGGGATCTGCATTATCTACGGTGGCATCAGTACCACTATCATCACAAGAATCTGTCTCGCGGTCGAGAACTGGCTCTGCTGCCTCTGAAGTATCCTGGACCAGGAATGTGCTCTCCAAGATCTCCTCTGCTATCATATCTGCATCAACGGTGTCTGAAAATGAGAGGATGGCCTGTGCTGCTGGGTCTGCCCAAACTGCCTCATCGTCTTTGATCACAAAGTCACAGTCCCGGTGGATGTCTAGCCCTTCATCTGTCAGCTGCTCTGTGTATGAAGTGGTCTCTGAGCATGATCTCTCTCTGGCTCGGATGTCCTCGACCGTCTCTATTTGTACACTTTCGCCCTCGATGCGAAAGTATACCTTCCCGCTATCATGGTCAGTCACCGCCTTGGCTGTGGCCAAGAACGGACGACCGAGAATGATGGGGGTATCAGTCACTGAATCAGGGATCTCCATGTCCAACACTACGAATTCCACGGGGAATTGCAGGCCCTGAATAGTGACGACAACGTCTCGCAACAATCCCTTCGGCCTCTTGACAGATCGATCAGCAAACTGAAGGACTGTCCTGCTCTGTCTAAGTGTGCCCAACTCGAAGTGGTCAAGAAGGGCTGCCGAAAGGATGTTGATAGACGATCTGCTATCTAATAGAGTTCGGTCGAACCTCTGCTCTCTAATGTGACATCTGACATAAAGGGCTCCTGAATCTGGCCTCTTGGCCGGCAGACGGTTCTGGACCGCGAAACACGTGGCTTTCGTCAGCACATGGATCTCTAAGTGGTGGTTCCTCCTCTTCCTCCTGACTGTGGTCCTGTCTCTCAACGAACGCTGAAGAAGGGGGATGTGCTGCAAAGCCTCCTGAAGAGTCAGCTGTATGTGAAACTGATCTATCATCTGCTGGCTGAACTCTTCCTGGTCTCTCTTTTTTGGATTTTCTTTTTTCTTCCCCTTCCCCATCTGAAGGGCTCTAGGGAAGGGGATCACTGGGTCCTTCACAGATGAAGGACTAGGAAAAGGTCTAGACGGCACGACGGCCGGATCCGCACATACATCACGCACCACAGTGGGACCATAAAAAACCAAACCTTTTCCTTTATTCACAACAGAGTTCCGAGATACATCAGAAGTAGGAAAAACAACAGATCTCTCAATATGAACACGGGTGGTCTTAGCACCACCATCGGCTGGATCAACTGGAAGTCTCGCGGCCTCAGTACCGCACTCTGGCTCGGCATCAAGGGTGGCCTCAGTACCACCTCCTCGAACTGGTGAAACGGCGGCCTCAGCACCGCCGGTGGAATCAGCATCCTTGGTGGCATCAGTACCACCGTCATCATCTCTCGCGTCCTCAGTACCGCTCTCCTCCTCGTCAGGCGCTCTGGGTGGATCCTCATGATGTCGCTCAGACGAGGCACCGCCTGATGGCATCCTACCGCTCCTAAGTGTGACAAAATCAGTATCAAAAAGATATCCAGTCATATCACCAAATGCATCACTAAGAGTGGTATACTCAGTACAAGCTACCTGCTCAGACTTCCTCTTCAGGCTGTTGGGGTTCGGCTCGATCTGGGCGGGGATGGCGGCCTTCCCTCTCACAATGTCCCGCATCTCCTGGCGGAACTCGTCCATCTCCCGTCGAAAGGTAGCCAGCCGATCCGTGAGGAGGCGGGCTATGTCATCCAAGGCAGGGCTCTCGTGGGAGCCCGACGGGTAGCCTCTCTGGTAGTGAGACTGCTGGAACTGGTGCTGCTGCTGCTGAGAGGGGTATGGGTGATGCTGCTGCTGCTGGTGGTGAGGCTGATCTCGCCTCCAAGACTATCCCTGGTGATAGGGACGAGGACCATAGGACGACTGTTGCTGCTGTGGTGGTGGGTACAATGGGGCTGTTGCTGCGGCTGGTGCTCTCTCTGATAGTCGTACTGGCCTCCCTGTCCTGATGGTTGCTGCTGGGGCTGGGCAACTCTGGTCCCCCAACGGAATTCGGGATGGTCTCGTCGGATTCCGGGCTGAGGGCGGTCATACCAAATCCCGTTGACATCCATCAACGGCTCTGCATCGTACTGGGGTGGCGGGAGTACTGCCAGAGGCTGATCAGGCTGGTATACCACCATCTGCAAGTTTGGAGACGGTGGTGACTGGTAGGTGGGCTGCTGCTGCTGGTACGTCTCCGCCTGTACAAGGTGAACCTGTCTAGGCTGCTGGTGTGGGCTGGAGTACTGGGATGAGCTGCTGCTGCTGCCTGGATCGCCTCGCGACTGAAGACGGGGCTGGGAAGCCGTCTGTGCCTCCTGGAGACACATGAGCTGGGTCTTCATGTCGCTCAGAGTCTGTGCCATCTGCTCCATCTGAGTGATACCCTGGCACTGCTTCTTCTCAATCAGCTCCATCCGATCCAACTTCTCGCTAATGATGCCCATGTCCGCAGCTGATGACTCTGCATGTGCTGCTGCTACTGCGGACGAATTGGAAGGACCGGCGTCGACCCGTGCGATCCTCTGGTACTGCACGGGTTGTGGCTGCTGGGGTCTGCCCTGAGTGTACAACCGGGTCTGGGACATCACCATATAGTTCTCGGCCATCTCCTCGTAAATGGCCCAGACCTGGTCGTGATCCTTGGCGAAGTAAGACCCGCCACAAGAAGCGTTCACCAAGCCCTGAAGCTCTGGTGTCAGCCCGCTGAAAAAGCTCTGCACGAGGTTCAGCTTGGAAATGTCGTGGCGCGGGCATCTATCAGTCAGCTCTCGGAACCTCTCCCATGCCTCATGGAATTGCTCGTTGGGGAGCATGGAGAAGTTACTGATCAGGGCTCTCGCGGCATTGGTCCGCCCGAGTGGATAGTACTTGTGTAAGTACTTGGTGCGGAGCTGCTCCCAAGTGTAGACAAACTTCCCCAGATGTTTCTGCCACGTGGCTGCTCTGTCTATCAAAGAGAAGGGGAAGGCAATCATCCTGATGGTGTCCTGGTCCACCTGGCGATCGTGGACAGTACTGTAGATCATAAGGAACTCCTGAAGGTGGAGATGGGGCTCCTCGGTGGCGAGCCCGTGGAAGCGGGGGAGGAGCTGCAAGGTGTTCGGGGGGAACTTGAAGTCCCCCATGATGGCTGGTAGCACAACCCAGTAATGCATCAGTGTCGATCCGAGGTTGTGCAACTCCCGCATCGGTCTCGGTGGGTCTCCTGCTCCTGTCGCGGCGGCTGCCGCTACGGCAGCGGCTGCTGCTGTTGCATCATCTGGGATCCTCGGCCCGTCTCTACGCTGCTC
Source organism: Ottelia alismoides (assembly GCA_037367405.1). Taxonomy (NCBI): domain Eukaryota; kingdom Viridiplantae; phylum Streptophyta; class Magnoliopsida; order Alismatales; family Hydrocharitaceae; genus Ottelia; species Ottelia alismoides. Next base: position 320,506 of record JAZKJV010005729.1, on the reverse strand, counting down.
TCGCTCTGGTATCATCTGCTCCATCTCTCTCCTCATATCTAACATGAAAGCTCCCTGATCCCTCAACTGCTGTTGTACCGTCTCGAGGGAGGCGATCAGGGTGGAGTTTATCGTATCCTGGTCCAGAACAAAGTGCTCGGGTTGTGGACCTCTAGAGCGATCATCGGAACTGCCGGCCATGGTGTCTGCAAAATCAAACGATCCAAACTCAGGTGCCGATAAATCTGCTAATCTCTCCTCTGGCACTGGTCTCTCGGAACCGAAAGAAAGGGGGTCGAGGGGGAACAGGGTGGAATCATACTCGGGTTCGGAGAGAGGGTCTCGGCTCTCGCGAACCAACCTAGATGAACGGGTAGACGTGCCCGAAAGCGGTGCATCCAGAAGCTGCCTAAGAGATCGTCTACCCATCATCTTGATGTGGCAAGTAAGGCGGATGAGATCTGGAGAAACTATGATCACAAACAAACCCGTCAAGTGTCAAATTTTATTTTGGTGAACAATCAAAATATCAGAGCGATTACGTGACCTGCTGGGATACCCGATACTCTCCCAACGACTGTCCCGCACAGAAGAAGTCGGTAATCAGTCGAGAGTAGTACCGGAGTGCTCTACCTAGTGTTCGGGTCACTCTCTCGCGCAATCAAACCAAGCAATGAGGGGGTTGCTCTCCCCAAGACAGATTTTTAGATCAAGTGTCTTTTATTGATCAATAGTTTTAGCAGTCCCAATTTTATGGTTTTTCTTTTTAGGTATTTTTCAATAAAAACAAAAGGTCTAACGAATTTTTCTGTTCTCCTGGTTATTAAGACAAAAACAGGGGGAGAAGACGAAAAAGCCGATGCGCGATGAAATCAATGATGCATGCAAAGTAAGAAAGGCGTACCTGACTCCAGCACTCTACATGCAATATAATCCGCGCAGAATTAAAAGACAGAAAAGAAACTACCTATATAGTGCAGCGGGAAAAGCCGAGTCCTAAGCAGGCAACTTCTACACGACAGAACCGTCTAGCTGGTCACCAGCCTTCGATCCAGAGAGTCTGGTCTCGGTCTACCCCTCCTCCTCCCGTAAAATCGGGTTCAGGAGCAGCGCTTGGCAGGGCAGGCTGCGGCACGTAGGCTCAAAGGAAAAAGAATCAGCTATTTTTATTAACTTTTTATTAGCAGGTTAAATTAACGATCTATAGGTGCAGGCAGATAATTAAGTGTTTGGATCTTATTAATTACGGCACAGTCAAGCAGAAAGTCCTACGGCTAGGGGCTCGAGAAAAACTACGTAAAACCGTAAAAGGCAGCGAAAAACCAAAAACCGTGAAAAGCCACGAAAAAGCTAAGGGTCCCCCGAGCACACCGGTGCTCAGTGAAACAGATGCGAGAAAAGTCTAAGTCCAAGTCCTGTAGCTATCCATGTATTATTACAATAGTTAAATGACAAAAATAAAAGTCTAAGCTACTCCTCGCCCACTCAGTCTCTCTCTCTCTCACGCTCTCCTGCAGCTCCGTGCAGAAGGGAGCTGCCTCTGAATCCTGCGGTTGCGTCGGCTTCTCGAGAGTCGCCGCCTCGGTCCTCGGGCCCTCGCAAGAAAGAAGACAAGTGTCACAGACCAAGAATAATAATCAAATAAGTGTAGGAAAAATAAATGAAATGAAACAGGGGTATATGTGCAAAAACAGAAATAAACAAGCAAAAATAAAAAGAAAAGAAAAGAAAAAGAAAATAAAACAAAAATAAATGAAAATAAAAAGCCGCGAAAAGCCGTGGACTCAGAAAGAGCCGCGGAAAGCCGCGAAAAAGAAAATAAAAAGAAAATGAAAAATAAAGAAAATGACTACTAAGCCGTGCTCCCCGGCAACGGCGCCATTCTGATGACACGCCTGATCATTCGGGTAAAAGGTAATCAAGGGTCGTTGCGACCCAAGTAACCAAGCGTAGTCGATCAAGAAAAAATAGACCACCAAATCGGATAAAAATCAGAGAAACTCAAGTAGCGGTCTCGCTATTATATTAACCTGGTATAGCGACCAGGGTCGAACACAAGGAGCACGTAATGGACTTGCGTCCTACGAAGTAGTCTAAAAAAGCAATAAAATAAAAAGCAACTATTTTTGGTGGATTTTAAATTTTTTATATATTTTTTTTGGATTTTTAGTTAATAAAGAAAATAAAGAAAACAATGAAGCAAGCCAATACAACCAAGTATTTAATCACTCAAAAATCATCCAAAAATAAAAATAAAAATATTTTTTTGTTTTTTATATTTTTTACTGTTTTTGGTTAATTTTTGGTAATTTTCTGATTTTTATTGAATTTTCTAAAAATCAAACAAGACAGAAATAAGAAGGTGATGTCCAGTCAGACTTGGAGGGCCAATATAAAATAGATAAAGGCCTATCAAGGTCTGAATGTAATTTTCCTAGAAACTAGAAGATATAAGGAAAATTTAGGCACTGGAATTATTATTTTTGGATTTTTCAATTAATTATTAGAATTTTTATAGGGTTTTAGTTTTTTGTAATTTTTAAGGGTTTTATATATCCAAAAATTACCAAAATTGGTCAGAAAATCAAACAAGGTAAAACAACTGTTGTTTAATTTTTTTGTAATTTTTAGAGGTGTTTTAATTTTTTTTGTGAAGTTTTAAGTTAGGACGTAAAGAAAAAACTTGTTTTTGAATTTTTAAAAATATCAAATGAAATAAAAAATGTCTCCAAAAATAGGAGAAATTTTTACACTATGGCAGGAGCTATGTGTCCAATTTTCATCGCATTTGGAGTTGGTTTGATAGTTTATTAAAAATCAAAACTAGGGTATAGTGCATAGGGACCTGTACACAAATAGTAGAAGTTCCAGGGGGTCCGGTGCAAATTTTCCAAGAAAACAAGTGTGAGGCGTGTGACTTGGGCACTCAGGGACCTATTTGCAATGAAACTAAGGTTTCTGGACTATTTAATAACAAGTATTAAAAGTCCGAGGGCCTTAGTGTAAAATACCCAAAATATAATGCACATGCACAAATTCAACACTCACGGGGGTATTTATGCAAATATCAAAAAGTTACTTTCATTCATTAACACCCTAGAACTATGAGGCTAAACATGCAAATAACCCAGATAAGCACGTGTCGACGCACGTGTTCCACTACACACAGGGGCATACATGTAAATAAAGAAAACGACAGGGTCCATAGTGCAAATTACCAAACTAAAATAAACTATCTAAAATATTTACAGGATTACAGCAGAACTACTAAGAAACTAAGGGCCTAAAGTGAAATTTACCCTTTATTAAGTCGACCGTCTGATGCGAGCCATGTGGAGATCTGACGGCTGCTAGTGACGTGGCTAACCCTCGGCGAGTCGGCGATCACGATCGCTCCTCCAAAGATCGAGCGGTGATGGCGGCTCCTGGCGTGGACGTCTCAGATCTAATCTGGAGCTGCAGGGGGGATCGGACGGCTGCAGAGGATGGAGGACGAACTGATCGCCGGCGAACTTCGCCGGGCTCGTGCGGGTACTGGAGTCCTCCTCGAAGGCCACGGATGATCAGAGAAGAAGCGTAGATGCCTTCCGCGTCTAATGGTATCCTCCGATGGCTCGACGGAGTTCCTGGGAACTCAGGCGAGGTCGGCGGAGCTCGAGCTGCTGCACCAGATGGTCGAGAGCCTCAGATGGCTCGGATGTACCTGAAAAGCACGTCAGCAGACTCGTGGGTCGAGGGCAAAGTGCCTCGACCCTGTGAGCGGGGGTGAAGGTGGTCGATGCGGTGGTGTGAAGGGGCTCCGGCGAGGTGACGGCGGAGGAGCCCCAATCCCAGCTCCTGTGCGAGCTCGGTTGGATGGAGGGGCGAAGAAGATGCGCGGGGAGAAGGCGATCGTGATGGGATGCTCCGATGATCGAGTGGATGGGTACGGTGGTCGGAATCGACGATGAACGATAATGGGTCGATTTGGGGCAAAATGGAAATTCGAGAAATAGAGAAGGAAATAGAGCTACCTAGTGGGTGGATTCGACTGTGGAGGAGCTGGCGATGCTCCTGGTCCTTGCCTCGAGGACCGTCGGTGTCCGAGGCTCTGGCGCTACCTCCAGGCGGCGCACGGCGGCGCAAGCTCGCCGGATCAGTGGTCTTCACACTCTCGCCTCGCTGCTACACCACCGGAGGCGAGCTGTCACTCTCGCGAGGATGATGGAGGTCACTGGGTGGAGAAATGACGAGCCAAAGATCCTGGAAATGGAGGCGGATCTCGGAATTTATACAGCCAGGGGTCCGGCTAAAATCGATCGGGTAGGGCAGCTCAGAGCGCGGAGCCCGAGGCGGGCATGCCGACGATGGTGTCGGATCTGGCAGGAACGAATTGGACCCTGGGTTTGGGTGTGAGGTTTTCAGGTCGTGACGCTAAAATGTTGAGAAATGGGGTCGGGCGTTACAGACCCGTGGGAAGTGGTCCAAGGGGGGGAGTTGACCGGGGGGTCAACGTCCCCCGTGGACCAATGAAGATCAGGCACGTAAAAATGATTTGAAAATTAGAAATAAAATAGGAAATGGCCGAATTATTAAAAACTCAAAATACGAAAAATGTTTATTTTATTTTTTTCTCTACTTTTTTGGTAATTTTTAATTAATTTTTCGAAATAAAAATAGGGTATGTACACTATAGAGCTATACATAGGTATTTACACAATATAGGTTTTTGATTTTTGATTTTTAATTAGTTATTTTTGTACATTTTTATCCCCCATTTTGTATTTTATTCCTTTATAGCATAAAATTAGGAATAAAAAGGTATTTTTATTTTATTTTTATTATTTATATACAAGGGTGAAATAAATAGATATATACATCTATATACATGGTATATTTACAAGGTTCTTTTTTGTTTTTAATTTTAGTCTTTTTATTTTTGTTTTTGTTTTTGTGGTTTTTATTTTATTTATTTACACCATAAAGTAAGGAGTATATACAATTTTTATGAAAATTAATTTATTTAATTACAAGGCTAGAATAAATATAGGTGTGGGTGTATGTACATGGTGAATATGCACAAGTGAATATTTTTGTTTTCTTTTAAAATTTTTTCAATTTTTGTTTCGATTTTGAATATGTACAAGCCACTTTTGTTCTATTTTTAGAGGAAAATATTTTTATTATTTTTACAGGTATATTTACACACATGAGCCCCCTATCTCTCTCTACTTTGGCTTTTATGCGGTCAGGCCCATGCTGAGCCCTCCCTTGGGATTAGGTTGCTCAATATTTATTCTAAATATTTCCCTCTTTTTCTTTTTAATCTTTATTCTTTTATTTTTGCACAAAAACATGCTAATTATTACTTTTTACACCATGCATGTTTTTGGTAATTATTTGTATTTACAAACATATACATGCATTTGCAAAGGTTTTTGTAGCTAAAATATAAGAATAAAGAGTGATGAATGAGTATTCATCAGTCCCTCGCAACAAGGTCAAACAAAGAGATGGTCATAATAGTACTCGATAAAATCAACGTGCATAGGGGTAAGTATGTCGAGTGTCAAACTCAGGGAGAAAACTTGATAGATTGTGTAATTAATCCAAAATTTACATTTTCTTATCTTTTTATTTATTTTTTGCGGGATTTAATTATTTCATTTTTATGGATTTTCAATGTTTATATTTTTTTATTTTAAATTTTCTTTTTTATCTTCTTTTCATAATTTCTGATTTTTAGTTCCATTTTTTAATAAGATAATGTATATGTATATGTAATAATATGTATAATATAGATACTATATATAATATATGAAATCAGGAAAATACCCTAAATATAGTCCTTTTTTAAGTTTTAGAATAGTAAAATAGTTTTAATTGCGTCAAGAAAAATATGTGTGATTTAAAATACTTCTAGGCACTTAAAATAATTTCCTATAATATTTGGATTTAAAATGCTATTTTTAATGATGCAAATACAATGAATAAAATTAATTGAATTGGTAAGGACCTAAATGTAATTTATCATTAGTATTCCTTATTTTCCTAACACCCTATGTAAGTATAGGGTCATAATGCAAAATGGCCATAATATTCTATATAAAACGTACTAGCATAGGTATATTTGCAATTTCAAAAAGTGATAGGTCCTCAATGTAATTTGTCCAAAAATAGTACACTGGAATTTAAAATTATTGGACTAAGACGAAATACAAAAATCTTGAGGGATTAGGTGTAAAACTTCCAGTCCCCTCATGCGCACAAGAACGTGAGGAGATGTGGACTTGACCAAAATGAAAATAAAATAAACATAGGGTTCTAATTAAAATATTACAAAAATAATTGAGCTACATATGAATGTTTTTGGACTAAATAAAAAAATACAAAAACTAGGGGTGAAAGAATGTAAAATATCCCCTGAGGCGCAATCAGACGGTGGTGATGATTTCACTTGGACACATGGTCGCTCCAGGGTGCCCTATGCCGCTTCCCGATGAAGTGCTAAGATTTGATCATCGTAGGAGATCTGACTATCGATGGTGCTTAAATCCAATGGCGATCCTTCAATCTTGAGGGAGAGGCAGATCCAACGACTACTACTCTTCCCCAAGAATAGGGAAGAACATCTCTACATGCGAGCTTTGATCATCGAATCCTCCCTCCTCCGAGCTCCTTCGGTGCTGCTCCGGTGCTCAAATTATTCCTCTCGATTATTCGCAGCTTTAGGATGCATCAAAAAGGTCCAAGACCCAGTGGTATGGTCTTGGTAGGTTGGAGAAGCTCGGGCTTCATGGGAACCACTATCAGCTACAAAATAACCTCGAATGAGGCTTCGGGATCTAGGCTCCTACACATAAAGAAAGACTGGTCGAGGGCAAACTGTCACAACCTGTTATTAGGAGAAATGGAGGTGTTATGAGGTGGGGAGGCAAGGTCCAACGAAGGTGGATGAGGAGGACCTTGATTTCCTGATCAAGGGCTGATCAGGGTGAATGGAGTGGCTGGGGAGATGGAGAAGCATAGGGAGGACTAGATGGATGTGAAAGTATGGTGGGAACAGGGTTGAGACACAACGGAATAGTGGCCGAAGAAGAAGCTCCAGCGAACTACAAAATCTAATTCTATGCTAATGTAGTTGATCAAAACATAAACTAAATACTGGAAATCAAAACTATACCTAAAATTTACCTCAAAATGCAAGAAAACCATGGCTCAACCTACAGAACAAGGAGCCGAGGTGGAGCTCTGCCAGGAGGTCGCAGGCGATGCACGGATCATGCTCCTCCCACCTAATGTGTGCTACAAATCACTCAAGAGTTGTTGTCACCATACTCGATTCAGACTTGGGCTGATCTGAGGGGTCTGATGAGAGAGAATGGATCAAAATCAAACAGGAGGAGGGGTTTATGTGCAGGAGTAGCTTTGATAATGGATTCCATTCGCAGTAATAATCTGTCAATAGAGGAATCAAGGTGGCGTGAAAGAGCAAAGATCGATAATCAAAGGCTGTGAAGGAATCGAGACAAAAGGATGAAATAATTGAGTGGGAAAAATAGAAGAAGATGGTGGTGTAGGTTTTGACAAATGCTGACCTATGAGGGGAGGGGAGTTGACCGAGGTCAACTCCGATCTGCTCCTCATTGGTCCACGTTAGACCAAAAGGAGACAATAGGGAAAATTCCCTTATTAAATCAATTTAAAATAATAAATTATTTTATAATTTTTTTGTTAAACCTGAAAAAATTTTTATTATTCTATGTAGTATTTTATTGCGATTTTTATTTATTTTTTAAGTTAATTTATTAGGCGTTATTTTTTACATGTATAATTATAGGTACATTTTCCTATATAGTTTATTTTATTTTTTTTGTATTTTAGATTTTATTATTATACACTTATTTTATATATTTATAAATTATTTAAATACATACACAAATATATATATATTATTTTTTGAGTTTAATTATGTACTTAAATAAGTATGTATATTATATAGGTATATATAAGTAAAATCCAGATATGTATATAAGTATACTTATTTATTTTATCTTATTTTTATGGCTTTATTTTAATTTAATTATGTACATGTATTTTAAATAATGCTTACAGATTTATAAAATAAAAAATGAAAAATATAAATAATAAATAAATTGATTATTTCATACAGATATATTGCACAATGAGGGGCCCAAAAGCCAACTTTTGCATCTTAACTTCAAATTAATTGAAACTACCTTCATTAAATAGAAAATTAAATTTATGAACAATAAATGTGAGTTTGGTGAAATTTGAGCATGTATGAAGAAGATATAGGTTTGGAAAGTTTTCTTTGTGGTTTTATATTTCAAGTGTCTAGGACACATTATGCATTATTTTTTAGTAAAAAACATTTTATATTTTTCTTTTATTTTTATGTACAAGTTTCACGTCCAAATTTTATTAGTTTGAGGTATAGATAATAAAGAATAAATTGAGTCCCAAAATGAATTTATTGGAGAATAAAAATTTGGGTTTTTATGTGATTTTTGGCCCTTATCTCTCACTACTTTATACCTTGTCAACCAAGTCAATACTTGACTTAGTCTCAAGGTTTAGGGTCATTTAATACCTTTGGTATTTCATTTTTTATTTTCTTTTCTCTATTCTTTAATTTTGGCATTAAATACAATATTTTATAAAATATTTATACAGTATTTCATGTGATTTATTGAGTGTTATTGATCACAAATTAATGTTATATATATGCATTTAGCTAGGGATTTAAGGCCAAAAAGAAAGAATAAAGGTTATGAAATGGAGATTCATCACGGGGTTATATACAAGAGGACCCTTGACCTAGGGTTTTTGATTGAATTGAGATGAATCAGCCTGAGGTAAGGAGTTGGTATGGAAGAATGATTTGTTGACAAGATTTTTCATGAAGCTACTTTAACCAAAATATACAAGCTTCAAGCTCCACAAAATGGCAAATGCCATCTAGAATGTGCTCTGACATATTGATGATTAGGATTTTGATCGAGGTATCTAATGTCCGGTCTTAGAGGGCATGCAGTGTCCAACAACTCGGATCTGACAATCACTGTATTTGTTGCTCTCCCAGCACGCGGTACCCGATCAAATCTCCTCAATCAACAATTAACCCACACTAGTATATACATGCAAATGAAAACAAATATGAGTTAAAAATTTATTATAACTCCATAACAAATGTGTATAGGGCAAGTAAGGTGGAGTGTCAAACCACTAAGAAGAACGGAGGATAGGTATAATTATTAATAATTATTTTTGTATTTTGAGTCTTTTCCTGATTTTTATGTGTTTTTAATTATATGTGAATTTTTATGGTTTTTTATTATTTTTTAATTTTTTTATATTTTTATATTTTTAATTTCCTTTTTAATTTTAGAAAATTTTACTCTTTTTATTTTTAAAATAAAATATGTATATTAAAATAAAAATAAAGGTTTTATATACTCTAAAAATAATATATATAATATATATGATATATGGGGTTTTATATTTTTAACTATACATAAATATACTCAAAGTACATAAAAGAAAATGTTTTTGTGTTTTTAATTTTTTATCCATTTTTGATAATTTTTATGATTTCTTGCTCACTTATATTTATTTTGAAAGTATTAAATGTACAAAATAATGCATAAAATATAAACAAGATAATAGACTCAAACTTTCCTAAATTTATTTTAATATATACTATATATAATAAAGAAAATATAAGATAGAAAATAATATTTTGGCTTTTAATAATTTTTATTGATTTTTATTGTATTTTAGGTGTTTTGTAATTTTTAAGTTTTTTTATTTTTCTAGTGATTTTTGGATATGTGGTATAATATACAACAATATAGATAATATTTTTTTGGATTTTTTATAGTTTTTTATTATTTGGATTTTTATAATCAAATAAAGAATACAAACATCTTTTTGTATTCTTAATAAATAAAATTAAATAAAATTCCATGCAAAAAATATTTGGCATTCAGCAAGGTGTCAGGCACTTAAATACATTTTCCTATAATTTTTGGAGCAATAAAAATATTTATAAAGACAAATACACACAAAAATAAAATCTACAATTTTTAGAGACCTATTTGTAACTAATAAAAATATTTATATCATTTAATATTAGGTCTTAAAAGTCTAGGGGCATGCACACAAATATTATAATACAATACATGCCCCCACACGTGATGCAGAATGAGTTATGTGCAATATCCAAAGAGTTAGGGTCCTCTAATACAATTCATACAAAACCTTTACATTAAAACTTATATTTACAACACTATCTAATAAATAGAATAGAGGGAAGGGGTTCATGCATATTACCCCTTAAATGCATCATCCAACGGTTAAGTTCATTTCACTTAAACCCGATCGATGGCAGAGGAGGGCTTCATTTTGCTTTAAGATCAATGGCCCAGATTAGATCTGAGATGCGCCTCGACTCCGATGAAACATGGGTAAGGAGGAAAAACACTTAAGAACTGGGCTTAGAGGTGCTTCAATTCTTGATTCCTAAGGGTTCTAACCACCAATCTCAGTCCTGATCATCCTAGTGCATTGTTGGTGTACATCCACATCAGCAGGAGTTCCCAAATGGCTTCCAGGTCCCAACGATGGGGACCTGGAGTCTCTATCACTCCCGATGACATGGGGTTAATATGTCGCATCGATTTCACACTCTAGAGGGCTTTCAAACCCTCGAGCTTGCGGTAGAATGTAGAGGGGCTAGAGAAAAATGCTCTCGACCCAGGTTGAAGCTAAAATGCGTAGTTGAGGTGAAGGGTGATGAGATTTGGTGATGGGGCAGAGGAAGGAGCTTCGTCGGCATTGATACTTGCAGGGTCAAGGTGAATTTGATGGGGGGTTCGATGGAGAACTTGATAAGGAACGAAATCGTAGTTGTTGTGAGTCGAAGAATAGTTGAATTCACAATGATCAGGTGTTGTAATTTGAAGCTCCAACGTAAGAAAAAGTTGGGATTAATCCTAAGTTACTGGTTGAATGAATAACCTAGGAGTACACTAATTACAGTAATGAAAATTACACTAGAAAAATGTAAGAAAACACAGCATGATCTCGATAAAATCAAGGAGCAGAAGAGCTCTGCATGAAGGTGCTTTCAGCGACGCTGGACCACCTCTTCATCCTCCTTGTCCATGCCGACAAGGTCGAGGAACTCCTATTGTCACCAGGAATTCAAGTCAAGAGCTCCCTTTGGGGTTACAAAGAAGAAAAGGGGATCAAATTCAAAAAGATGGAGGAAGGTCCTTATTTGTGGACATGGTGAAGGGCAAAAGGGGGAAGAGGATGGTGTGATGAGGAGTAGAGGTAGGTGAGATCTAGAGCTAGGGCATAAAAAAGGGTTGAGGGAGATACAAGTTGATGGTGGTCTAGAGCTAGAAAAGAGTAAGGGCGATGGCGTAGAAATGGAGAAGAGAGCTCCCTCATGACATCTGATAAAAGTCAGAAGAGAAGAGGACAGTTGATCAACAGGTCAACAATCCATGTCCTCTGGTTGGTCCATGTGGACTAACTGAAAAAAGGTAAATATTAATTTTCTTATAAATTAGGTTAAAATAATAAATGATTTTATTAATTAAAAGTCAAAACTAAAAAATATTTCTTATTTTATGTACTACTTTATGGGCATTTTTATTTATTTTGACAAGCTTATTTATTAGGTTCTAATTTTTAAATGTATATACATATGATTAAATACATCTATTTTAGATATTTTTATTTTTATTTTGTATTTTTTTAATTATAATATGTATATAATATGGGTTTTTTGAAAATGAATATGTGAAAATTCGTCACTATATCCCTATATTATGTAATTCAAGTTTCGTGAGAAACAACGACTCCTATGGCCTCCATTTAAACAGTCATTTTTTAATGGTCGAAGAATTGTTGAAATCAACCACGTCTGGATGGAGGCCGTAGGAGACTCTATTTCGCATGAAATTTGAATGACATATATTATGGATATAATGATGAAAATCCACAGAATTATTTTAAAAAAATAAAAATAAGGGGGAAAATGGGACAGGGGAGCCAAGTTAGCTTCCCCGGGGGGAACCCCATTTTACCTATATAGTATATATATTTATAATATATATAAATACACTACTTTTATTTTTTGTTTATATTTTTAATATATTTTAAATATTATTTACAAGTATTTAAAAATATAAGAACGGTAAAAATATAAAGAATAAATTAAATGAATAAAATATACATGTATGTAGTACACCAGGACGTCAGAAAGTTGACTTTTTCACTTTAACTCCATTTTTAATGAAATCACCTTCATTATATAGACAATTTAGCTTTAAGAACAATAAGAGAGAGTTTGATCAATTTTGAGTCCATATGGAGGAGATATTGGTATGTGAAATTCAGTTTGCGGTTAGTTATCTATATGTCCCATTCGCACCGTATCTTATTTTTCTGGGTAATTATTTTTGAAATTTTCTATACATTATTATGATCAAGTTTTATGTTGAAAAATCTTTATTTGTCTATAAAATGAATAATAAAAAAGATGAATGTTCAGGTATATAAAGTTAAGAAGAAAATTAGGGTTTATGTATATATTCATGTACGTTTATTGGTCATATCTCCCACTATGATGCTCTTCATTTAGAGAAGTAGATCAGATGAATTCATCAGTGATCATTTATCCCTTATCCCACCTTATTCCTTATCTCTTATTCAAACAGGTTATGATATATGAATAAGAATGATATAAAGAAGAAAAAAATGATTGAAAATTATTTTAATTAACACATACACAAACAAACACACAAGGAGAGAGAGCTTGCGGTTTATCATATAACTTACATGTTCATGCAAATGTTGCCATGGTATGTGCACATGCACTCGCTCATCATGAGGCAGATCAATGGTTGATAGAGGTGTTCAACATACAATTCCCGGAGCTCAACCACATGTTCCTTTTTTCCTATATAGCCTTCACTAGCTATTTCATTTGCTTTCACTCCATCATGTTCGTAAATTTTGAAGTTTGATGTTCACTTACGTTCAATTCAATTCAAGTAAAGTTCGATTCAGATTTTGTTTGAAAATAAAAGAATCCGATCTAAACACATGCTTAGGCCCGATTTTATAAACAAACTAAATATGAAAATGATAGGTTCGCTAAGTTTTTTTTCCATTTTTAACCTACCCCGATCTCCATCTCTGAATGTACGATATTACCTCTTAAGGTGCATTTTATGTAAGATCATTATTCTCATGTTAAACACGATTTTCATGTTGACCATCATCATTATTTAAATCTTATAAGATCACTTACCTTGTATTTCTATAAATCAGTCTTATCATAATCATTTTACAGAGAGAATGTTGGGATACGGACAACAAGTTCCCCGCCAATCCCTTTGGTAACTCCCTCATGTTTGTTTTTACTCTTCACATGCCATGTTCGTAAACCTTTTATTGGTCTCACTGTAGATGAATATGCCACACGCGTTATTGGCTCAAAAAATTTGATATATCGTTGTTATTTTAATTTTGTACATATATTTTTTTCTTATAAATTATTCAAAGCCTTATTTATCAAATAATTCAAAAAATATATAAATATAAATGAAACAAATTACTTGATAGTAAATGAAAGATTAAAATGAAAAGTGACTTACCTGATATTTAATAACCAAATTAATTGATAGTTAATTATTGGAAGAAGCCAATGCCTTCAAAATAACTTTAAAAATTCTATGATTTAAATGAATTGTATACATATGGAATGAATTTAATTTTTTAAATTTTCTGCTACCATTTCTCATCCGTTGTAATTTTTATATATTCGTAAATTATATATTTACATCCGTATCTATTGTATTGATAGAATTTCCACAATCATGCTTTTCATACCAACCATTTATCATTATGAAAATGGTCCAGTCCATACGTATATATTTAAAATATGTTAAGGAAACGTAAGAAGTTCATTCATGGAGTGTGTTTCCTTATTAATTTATCCCGAAGAGGATAATCAGCGCATTTTACTGGACCTCAAGTTAGAGTGGTAAATCACGAAGTTTCTCTATTCTCTCTGCACCAAAATGGGTCAATACTAACGATTTTTTTAATCCATGCCTACCATACTCTCCGTTATTAAATATATAACGATCTTATTATTCGTTGCTGTAATTATTTCTTATATTTCAAATTAGCAATGGATTTTATATTTGATGTCATATCATTAGCGATTCTGTATATAACATAACTTATTTATTGTCATTTTAGCTAATCGTTGCCGTATTTTAAAGTTCAAAATTTAGCATCGACCACTAGTTAAAATTTTGAAAAACAATAACGGATAATTGTTCTGTATGTATCATCATTAATGATATAGAAAAATACAACTTTTTTTTGTTGAGTTCATGTATAGAAAGCAATTCAGCAACGGTTCTTATCATGCATATTTAAAAACAGACGATATAGTGATTTTAAAAAAATTTGTCTATGTAAACACCCATTTTGTTCGAGTGTCTGATCATAATTGCTACGTTAACTTTGGGGAAGCAGATTCTCTGTTGTAGAGGATTCCGCTACAGAGCTCTTGCTGTAATGACTATGTTTTGACAAAAAACATTATGAAAATTCAACAGTATAGAATTAATCTATGCTAATTGAGCTACATATCTACCAAATTTTGTCTTGATTTAATCCAATATTTCTAGCTATTTTATCGTTATGGTTAACAAAAAAGTCAACATGGGTGGTACTTAAAAAACATGTCAAATTTAGCTTTTCTTTTGACATTTACGATAAAAGAATTAGGAAAATCGGATCGAGGTGAAATTTGATAAGTACGTAGAACAATTAGCACAGATTAAACATATACGATTGGATTTTTCACAATTTTTTTGCAAAAAATATCCATTACAGCAGGTCCTGTTGTAGAATCTTTTATTGCAAAGTATGTGCTTCCTAACTCTAGACTTGTATATACTCTTTTAGAAAAGAGCAAAAAAAGGAGTACTGTTAGCATTAATTACACAATTTCTCTTTTTTTCAGTTCCTAGGAAGGAATGAGAAAGCTTCATCAAGTTATCTATATATGCTACAGTGTAAAGCCTCCATGTCAGCTGCCTCTCACAATGGAAAAGGCTACCGCTCGTGCAAAGGCGGATTCGCTAGTAGACAACAAAGTCTTCCTCCGCCCCCATCGACCTCTCGGACGCCGATGTTCTAATGAGGTGTCTGATGGACGAGCGCGTCTGCCGCAACACGAGGCGGGACGCTTGCGAGACCGAGGAGGAGGCGCTGTCTTTGTTCCGGAACACTATCATGAAGATCCCCTGGTGCCGAGCAATCAGCGTAGAAGGAGAAGGTCCAGTTGGCTTCATCTTCTCCTTCATCGACTCCTGCCGTGCCGACATCGGGATTTGCATTGCTTACGAGCACTGGGGTCGAGGGGTAGCTTCGGTCATCGAGAGATGTCTATGGAGAAGGCGTTCTAGGAGCTGCCACAGGTGCACTCGTATATCATATATAATTCTACCCTAGACATTTCCGTTAATTCCTGATGCGATACGAGTTTGATCGTTTTGATTTCTGGATCTGCCGCTGCCCAGGCGATGAGGTTGGAGGCCAAGATTAGCGTGGAGAACGAGGCATCTGAGGCGGCAATTAAGAAGGCAGGATTTCAAAGGGACGGGCTGCTCCGAAACTATGCGATCAAATCTGGAAGGTTGGTGGACGTGCATATGTACAGCCGTTTGCGCCCTACTAGCAAGATTTGAACCATGCAGCATCCCTTTACATATCATTACACGGAGACATATATGGTGGACCGTATCTCTATCCATACCCAGGGGCGGAACCAGGGGGGGCTAACTAAACAAAATAAAGGATAGAGAGATATAAAGTGAGTAAAGCCAATTTTTTAGCAAAATATGCAACCACGGGATCCGAACCTTGATTTGTTAATTGGAAAAAACAACACTTTACCAATGAGACATTGAGCATTTAGTGATACTACTTGACATTACTTACTATATATTTAACATTTAAGCATGGCCATATCAAAATTTAATAACATTATATAAGAGAAATGTAATAATTAAGGAGGGGCCATGGCCTCCCTAAGCTATATGCTAGTTCCACCCCTGTCCATACGTGCAATAAAAAGTGTACTTTGTCTTCGTCGATCTAGTGTTTCATCTTGTGTTATTGATACATAGTGAAGCGTCCGGCCGTTTGCGCCTTTTAGCTAGCATGCTTTGAACCGTGCAGCATCCCTCTACACATCATTATGCATAGTCATATATGGTGAACTTTATCTCCATCTATACATGCAATAAAATCCTACTTTGTCTTCTTACATTCTGTATGTTCACTTTGGCAGTTTGAGCGTGGGAGTCCGAAATACCGACTGATCGAGTCATCTAAAAATAGACAATTGTCGTTGTGTTGACCTGTTGAAATTTAAAGAAAATTTTATTATTTTATTTATACTCCTAAACTCAAATGGGTATAGCATTAAGTATGGGAGTGTCAAACTCAGGGAGGCAAACTGTGGAATAAGAAGGTAAAATAATAGAAAAACTAAGGTAAATGGGTTTCCTAATTTTTATTTGTTTTTAGGGAATTTTTTGGATTGTTATTTAATTTTATGAATTCTATATTATTTTTAATATACGTATGTAAAAATATAGGTATAGTCTTTATACTTTTATATTTACTTTTATGTTTTGAAGTTTTTATGTTATTTAAGTATTTTGTAATTTTTATGTAATTTTAGAAAATATTTTGTTAATTTTTATTTGGTTTTTAAAGTTGAAAACTATTTTTTGTTGAAAATAGGGATTTATTTTTTATTTTAAAATAGTAGAAAGTAAACAAATATTTTTATTTTATCTTTATTACAAAGTAGAGAAAAATACCTTCAAAATGAGATATTGTGTGTATTTACATCATTTTTATTGACTTGGTTATGAATTTTTTAAAGTTTTGATATTTTATATTTTTCAATGATTTTTAATACTGGATTTTATTTGTTTATTGGTTTAACATGTAGACTATAACAAAATATGCTATGGTATTTTTTAGGATTTTTAGAAGTATTATTTGTGTTTTTTATGTATTTTACAAGTTTGTTTATTTTTTAGCATTTTTAAAAGATATATTAAAAATAGAAAGCTTTTTAAAAAATAATGAACATACGGTATATAGTAGAATACTATGTATTTTTCTATGTTTTTATATTTTGTATTTATTTTATATTTAATATGTATATTATATGCTATTCATATATATACAGTATTAGAGGTAGTTATATAGTAATCTAGAAAATATTTGGTCGCGAGTGAAATAGGCAGAACTCGGGTGCTCGTGCGTAAAAGTCTCTAGACACCACGTGCTTGGGCACGTGACTGAACCTTTCTGCAATAAAATGAAACACGAGGAGGCTCGCACAAAATCACGGATATCACATGTTGTGGCACGTGCAACAGCTCGACCTGGACCTGCTTGCAATTTCATAAAGTTTCGAGGGCATGCACATAAAAAGCCCAGGAAGCTCGTGCTGTCTCACGTGCTCAAAAATTGCATGGACTGATTTGCACAAATATCAACAAGTCTAGGGATATCTTGCAAAATCACCAATGATGCACGTGCTTCGCGCATGCTAGGCCCAAAGTGGTGGGCAGTGGATTCGTTATTGATCTGACATGTGGTAAGGCGGCAAACTAGTTGTGCTTGTTTTGGGCCGTCAGATGATGATCTGAT
This sequence comes from Ottelia alismoides, assembly GCA_037367405.1. NCBI lineage: Eukaryota > Viridiplantae > Streptophyta > Magnoliopsida > Alismatales > Hydrocharitaceae > Ottelia > Ottelia alismoides. The sequence goes on along the minus strand of JAZKJV010005729.1, from coordinate 302,752 downwards.
GGATGATGAATCTCCACCGTCCGATCTTGATTGATCGGGCAATTGAACTACAATCTATATCAGGACTCTAGAATGGGGTTTAGTTTTTCCCCAATCTAAAGAACACGACGGTGCTGCTTTCAATCGCGGAGGTTTCAAGGTGGAGGAGCCCTCGATCGCAATTGATGGTGGTAGTGGAGACTTTGATGATGAAGCTCCAGAAGGATATATTCGATGCACTCGCTCTTGAATCTCGGGTGAAGGCGAAAGCTCGATGACAAACAGATCAAGGGAACTGTAGTGTCTTCTAATGACAAGTTGCCTCCAGATGGAAGAGAATTCCAAGTGTTTTGCACATAACTACAGGTTGAATCTTTGATTAGATCCGATCTGTTGCTATAGGTGTTGCGATCGATGTTGCTCTGTGTTTCGATGTTGAACTATAGATCCTTGCATCTATGTTCAGGTGATAGATTCTCAAGCGACCTGCGTGCTCCAGTGAAGCTCCAGGTGATGATGTCGTTGCAAATATCGAATGACTACAATGATGAACTGCAATTGAAAACTATGGCTTGAGATGCAATGCCTCGACCTCAAGCACTAGAGAAAGAATGATCGATGAGGAAATTGAAATCGGGACAGGAAGGTGATCAGAGGAAGAAATCATGAAGAGAAAATAAAAAGAGGACAGAGATTGAGAAGGAGAAGAGAATGGATTATCGAAGAGAAACTGAAGCTAGAAGACAACGGGAAAGGAGTAACGTGGAACGAAGTAGGTGAATGAAGGTCGTCTCCTATGGACGGAGCTCCAGGAGGAGCTCCTGGGTAGTTGCCTCGACGGATGGTGGATCCGAAGGATGAGCACGGAGCTTCACGGGGTTGCAGCTCCGACGATCTGATCTCATCTTTCTCTCCTCGTCCTCACTCGACGGAGAAGAACGAGAGCCTATGTCACTGAACCTCAAACTCTTGGAGCTCTGGGTGGAGAAAAATGGCAGATGGCCGGAGATGGAGAGGGTACATGCCTTTATATAGGTTAAGATTTTGTGGGGTGCATGAAAAGGTATAGAGTCACCTGAGAAGGGGTCCAGTGACCAGGGTTGTTGGACTATCGACCAACAGCCGGGCAATTGGCGCGGTTGGCAGAGGAGGAAGAGCGGAAGAAGGGGGCGCCGCTGGCAACGAGGAAGAAGGTGTGCATGGAGGAAGGAGAAAGGGAAGACGGGGGCGTGTGGAGCATGCGAGGATAAAAAATAAAAAATAAATTAAATAACTAATGAATTTAATAATTAGATTAATTTTAGAAATAATTAGATGGCTAATTAAGTAATTGAATAAGTAATAGGTAACTAAATAATCATATATAATTATTGAAATAATTAAAAAACTTAATGAATAATTAAATAATAATTAATAATTAAATACTAATATATATAACTAAATAAATATATTTTATTTCAATTTAATAATAAAATATTAATAAAGTATATAAATATAATAAATAACATATATTAAATAATATAAATTAAGGTACATTATACATTGTATACAAATATGGTCCCAAAACCCACTTTTCACATATTAACTCTGATTTTAGCGAAATCGATGCCATTTGATAGGTAATTCAATAAAAAGAACTTTAAAAGTGATTATGCTTAATTCAGAGTCCATATGGCCAAGTTATGAGGTCCGGAAAATTTAGGTCACAGATTCGTGGCTTCGGGATTTATTGGCATTTTGACTTAAGTTATATTCTTATATTTTTCTCTTAATTTTTAGAAGCTCATTGGAGAAAGAATTAAGTAAAACAGAGTTAAAAGTAATTAATTAGAAAATTGAGAAGTTTCTACATAAAGTACATATAGACAAAAGGGTCCAAATGCCAAAACTCACATGTTTTATTCTAATAATTTTTTTGATATTTTTCAAAAAATAATATATAATTTATGAACAACTTTTGTGAAGAAAGTGTCTTGATTTGAGGATTTCTTGATGATAAATAAAATAGGTGAAATATTTACATGGTGAAAAATGTGTAAATATATTTATGTGATCTAGGTTTTCTGACATTTTTATATATTATGATTCTTGTCTCCCCTTACTGATTTATTTTGTCGACCAAGACAATATTGATCGGTCTCGGGGTTAGAATCGGACTATATATTTTATATACATATTTCATTTCTTTTTCATTTTTGACTTTATTATTTTTTTAGATAAAATAAGTGTTAAATATATAATATTAATAATTGTGGTTAGAATGTTAATTAGTGAGATTTAGTAAATATTTACATGTATTTTATCAAAGATTTTAGCCAAAATGAAAGAATAAAGGCGATGAATCATAAATTCATCATTCCCATATACTTTACAATTGCTAGTCCCTTATCAAACAATTATTCTATAAGTAAGTGCCAGTAAAAAGAAAAATAAAAAGTAAAAGAACTTAGAACATGCTTGTTTCTTTGAACCGAATCTCACTTCACCCAAAATTGAAAACTTGGAATAGGTCTTTGGATTATTAGTGTTAGGACTCTACAAGAATTAGGATTTAAGCCTCTACAACCCTCAAGTTTCACAAATCCTTATCCAGGTTCACCTCAACAGCCATCTCAGATCCATACATCCATCACGCAAACTTTTCAGCTTTGAAATCAATTTGTAATGTATGTGAAGGGTGTTATCTCTTACTGCCTAGAGAAGCTAAGAAACTGCCTATCCCAGTTATACACTCCCATTGAGCCCTCATCCAGCAACTCGATCCTCGAGGTGGAGGGTATTTCCTTCTAAGGCCAGGTCTTGTTGTATCCATAATCGAGTAAAGAGAGAAAAAGCAAAATTGAAAGATAACTGGAGTGTGACCAGTGTAATCACATCTCCTTGTGAAGCCTAACCAGTTTAATCAAGTCTCCATTAAGATAATGCATGCTTTTCTGAAGCTTGGACCATTATGGTCAAATTTGTATTTGGTGTATTTGGCTTCTTTTTGGTAGAAAGTGATGGTTGCACTGCATAAATTTTTGTGCCCCAATGGTTATAGAATCATTTATTTCCGTCTATTTTTGTGGGTCATGGAAAAAATTGTGCCAACAGATCCTTATCTCATCTGAAGCTTTATTTCAACCCCACTCTCTCATCCTTAGACGTATGCACCACTAGACAAGGATGGAAACACACCATCGAAATGGAATGCCCTTCAAAACCCCATGCCAGTTGAGCTAAGTGTAAAGTGCACGAGTTCAAAATTGGTTCAAACGGAGAAGAGTTAAACGGATGGCACCAGGTGTCCTACTTAGGCAAATTCGATCTCATGGAACCCAAAGAATTAAGTCAAAAAGACCCGAAGAGTCTTAATTCTAATTCCTAATAAAGTCTCTTTAGAATTAAGTAGATTAAGTCCTAAACAAAGCTCTATCTCTCAGACTTAGATCCATTCGGTTCAAGAATCAATTCTGAAAAATGTGAATGAATCCAATAATTTTTTATGAAGTGAATTTTTCGAATTAAACTTTTTACGTGATTTTTAAAGAATTTTGGAACTTTTATTGAATTTTAAAACTTTTAAAATTTAGGACCTTTTTGAAAGAGTTAATGGATTAATTTAATTTACACGAACTTTACAATAATTATGTACATTTTAAAAAGGATTTTATACATATTTTATATATACAAGATTATAAAGATTTTATACAAGATTTATAAAAGAATTTTTACAAGTTTTTAAATAATTAAGGATTTTATCCAAGTATTTTACAACATTTTTTATATACAATTTTTAAGATAATTCCTTTAAGTTATATTTACGATTTTCTTTTGGCTCTTAAAAACCCAGAATATATGCACATGTACTTTTAGAGAGCTATATTATTAAAAATATAATAAAGTAGGAGTTATGGTTTCTAAAGTATATATAGAATATATATACGACACCCCCTATACTTAGCATGAACTATGTCCTCATAGTGACCAAAGAAAAACAAAGGAAGGCATAACTCGAGCTAAGTATAGATTGGTGGAAAGAATTCTATAATACAACAGCTCAAAAGAATAAAGAATAAAAGAATAGAAGTCAATCATCTCCTCTATACTTAAGATCAAGTAATCCTAAAGATAGCAGACTCAAAATCGAAGGTGATCGAGGTCAAGAGAATTTACACAATCAACGACTCAGCTTGTCCCCCCCATACCTAGGGTAAAATATTCCTAAGTATAGAGAAGAATATCAACAGTTGAGGGACAAGGAGAGAGCAGATGATACAAAAATCGAAAACAATCAAAAGTCGATATGAGTGATATTACCCCCTATACTTAGGGTAAAGCACACCCTAAGTATAAGCAATAACACGGTAATAAAACAGAACGATATGAACAACATAGTATCTACACCCCCCCATACTTAGGATAAAGTACATCCTAAGTATAGCAAAACTCTTAAGAAAAACCCAAGGGTGTAAGACCAATGGAAGAAAGATAGAAAAAAATTAAAAGTATGTATGTACAAAGTGATCTTGAAAATTAGGTATGAGATGCAAAGTGTAAAGAGTGAAGAATACATCTCATACAATGTGAAGAGGGGCAACCTCATTGTTCGGCAGTTCATGATCAAGAAAGGGTTTCAAACGCTGACCATTGACTCGAAAGGTGGACTCAGAAGACAGCTCTGATATATCAATGCTACCATTATCGTACACCCTTCTCACTAGATATGGGCCTTTCCATTTAATATGAAGTTTCCATGAAAATAGCTTCAGACTCACATCGAATAGCCAAACTTTCTGATCAGTCTGAAACTGCTTATGGCTGATGTGACCATCATGCCATACTTTCATCCTCTTCTTATAATGCAGGCTACTCGTGGAGGCTTCATCATGTAATTCTTCCAAGGCTACCGATTCTATTTGCGCCTGATTTCCCGCATCATCTAGACCAAAAATCGCCTCTTTCACTGCCCACCAAGTACTATGCTTGATGTCTACAGGTAAGTGGCATGGCTTGCCATAAACAAGTCGAAAGAGAGATGTCCCCAATCGAGTCTTAAAGGATATTCTATAGGCCCAAAGAATCGAGTCCAAAAGTTGAGACAAATCCTTTCGGTCTAGGCAAATAATCTTTTGTAAGATCATCTTGACCTCCCTGTTTGAGACTTCGTCTATACCACTCTTCCTAGGATGATATGGAGTAATAACTCGATGGTCTATACCGAACTCGTTAGCAAGTGCTCTTACCTTATCGTTGATAAATTGGCTACCCCTCGTATCAAAAGTCAAGGGACCCTAAACCACGAAATGATATGCTTTCTCAGGAACTTGCAAACCGTGTTCGCATCAGTGGCTTGGGCAGGAGCAGCCTCTACCCAACGATTCATATAATATACAGCCAGAAGGACATAATCGAATCCCCGACTCTTAGGGAATGGGCCCAAAAAGTTGATACCCCATGCATCAAAGACTTCATAGAAGTGAATTTGCTACATCGGCATCATGTCTCTATGTCCATAAGTGCACATCCTATGACAGTGAGTACATCTCCTTATGAATGTGTGCTCATTTGTAACAAGAGTAGGCCACCAAAGACCGGATTAAAGCACCTTATGTGTTGTCCTCTTCCCTGAATGGTGTCCTTCAGCATCTAATCTATGGCAATACGTGAGGATACTATGGTATTCCTCCTGAGGAATACATCGACGCCAGACAAAATCCGCTCCTTCATGATAAAGGATCGGATTCTCTCAATGGTAAGACTTGGCTTTCACAAGGAAAGTCTCAAATCTCTTCTTGGACCAACCTTGTGGGACTTTCTTAGCAACAAGAAAGTTCACAATGTCTGCATAGCATTGGAGCGAGGCAACATCGAGAATCACCTCGTCTAGAAAAATCTCAATGATTGGTTTATCAAACTCATAAGTATCAAGCAATTCTAGTTGGGAGAGGTGATCCGCTACCACATTCTTTACTACAGGCTTGTCCTTTATCTAAATATCAAACTCCTGGAGTAGAAGGATCCATCTAGTTAGACGTGGCTTAGAATCCTTCTTATCCATCAAATACCTATTGGCGGTATGGTCAGTGAAAATTGTGACTTTTGATCTTAAGAAGCAGGACCTAAATTTATCTACGGCAAATACTACGGGTAGCATTTCTGTCTCTATAACAGTATAATTCCACTGAGCGGAGTCCAAAGTCTTTCTAGCATAGTGTATGGTGTATGGAAGGCCATCCCTCCTCTGTCCTAAAACAACCTGAATGGCAAAATCAAAGACATCTGTCATGATCTCGAATTGGAGATACCAATCGGGTGGCTGAAGGATAGGCGCCTCTACAACCATGTTCTTGAGAGTTTCAAAAGCCATAAGACACTTATCGTCGACAATAAACTCGGTGTATTTCGCTAGAAGATCAGATAATGGTCGGGTAATTTTGCTGAAGTCTCGAATGAAATATCGATAGAAACCGACATGCCCAAGGAAAGATCGTAACTGCTTCAAGTTGGATGATGTATTGAGTTTCTTTATGATATCTACCTTGGTCGAATTGACCTCCATGCCCCTGTTGGAGATGATATGACCAAGGACCATCCCCTGAGTCATCATGAAATGACTCTTCTCCCAAAAAAGAACAAGGTTTTTATCAGTGCACCTCTGGAGCACACAGCCTAGGATAGAAAGACATGAGTCAAAATCATTACCGAAGATCGAAAAATCATCCATGAGACCTCCAAAAAGTCGATGACACTGTCCGCAAAAATCAAAAGCATGCACCTGTGGAATGTAGCTGGAGCATTACATAATCCAAAGGGCATCTATTTGAAAGCATACATTCCGAACGGATAGGTGAAAGACATCTTTTCTTAGTCTTCGGGTGTGATGGCCACATGATTATATCCCGAGTACTCATCAAGAAAGCAATAATGGCTCTTCCCGGCTAATCTCTCAATGATCTGATTAATGAATGGTAGAGGGAAGTGATCCTTCTTGGTTGCCTGATTCAAACGTCTGTTGTTCACACAGACTAGCCAAGAAGTTAGTACTCGGGTAGTGATCTCCTCTCTGTCCTCATTTATCATTGTAGGGATATCCATCTTCTTGGGTACAACATGTAATGGACCAACTCATTTAGAGTCAAAGATGGGATATATAAAATCAATGCTCCATCACTTGGATATTTCCTTCATAACCACCTCTCGAAGATTCGGGTTCAGCCAGCATTGAAACTCACAAGATGGTTTGGCATCATCCTCGAGAAAGATGTGGTGGGAGCACAGATCCGGACTAATTCCATGGTGGTCAGCTATTGACCACCCGATTGCCTTGCGATTCTTTTTAAGAATCTCCATTAGATGGGATTCTTGATCTTCAGTCAGATCGGACGCAATGATGACCGAAAACATTTTTGGCTCTCCAGTAAGAATCATTATTTCATTGACTGAGGTAATAGTTTTAACTTAGGGGAAGAAGGTACAGGGAGAGCTGGTTTGACTATGGACTAGGTATAGGATACTAGGTCGATATGTGTAAGCTCATCCTGCTCTGACTCAAAATGATCTGGAGACTGCTCATCTGATAGCTGAATCTTCTGAACTGGCTCGGTCTCCAGGCTGGTTGTAGGCTCCGTAGATGAAGTCTGACGTGAAAGTAACTCGGCAAAACATTACTGATGAATCCTCATTCACCACTCTTTATTCCTTTATTTTAGCTAATTATCTTGGCAAAGCATCATGTAAATAGTTGTAAATACAATAACTTAGCAATAAGCATGCATGTGTTAATGCCATAATTAGCATGTATTTGTGCAAAATTAAAGGAATAAAGAATAAAGAAAAAGAAGGAAGTATTTAGAATAAATACTAAGTAACCCAAACCCAAGAGAGGGCCAAGTATGGGCCTGATCGCCAAATAAAATAGGTAGAGAGAGATATGACCACTCCACATTGTATATATGTACTATATGTGTATATAATTTATTTTTTCACAAAAATCAAAATAAAAAGGTGTTTTTACTTCCTTGTATATATTTCTAAAAATAAAATAAAAATAAGAAAAATAGAATAAAATAGAATAAAATTCTCTCTCTCTCACTTGTACATAATACATGTATATGTGTATCCTTCCGTGTTTATTTTATACTTGTATATAAATAATAAAAATAAAACAAAAATTGTTTTATACTACAAATATTACATTATAAATAAATAAAATATAAAATTGGGGTATTTACGTAAAAATAATAAAATAAAAATAATTATACAAAATTTATAGGTATTTTATACCTGTATATAATACATTATACTGTTTATACCATTATTTATTTTTCTTAAAAATAAAAAAAATCACTGAAAAATAGTTTGAAAAATAACAAATATTTTATATTGTATACACTTTTTAGTTTTAAATCATTTGTTATTTTTAATTGAATTTATAAATATTTTTGTATATCCTTTTTTCTGATTGGTCCACGGAGGAACGTTGACTTGGGTCAACCCCCTCTTCTAGGGCTTGACCTGACCCGACTGTTCAATCGGACCCATTTCTCTCATTTACCCTTGCCGGATCGTGCATCCCCTTGATCTGAATTTCTTTCCGCATCTCCCCCATGGATCTGTGTTCCTCGTAGATCCCTAGGGAGGCGCGGATCATCCTCGGTTTGCACGCTTCGACTGGATCTATCCAGCCACCTAGGACTGCTTTAAATATCCTCATCCGCCTCCCTAGGTCTCCAGCTCGCATCGCATCCCTTCTTGATACCCTAGAGACCTTCGTGGTGACAGTCGTCGGAGGCCACCTTTGGTGCTCAAGTTGGTGCCGTGTAGCCGCAACTCACTTGTCGTGGCTGGAGAACCGCCACGAGAAGCCTCCTTCGCCTTCCACAACGTGGTCGAGGCCACAACCCCACCGTCCACTTCCCCTGGAGCTAAAGATTGAGTTCAGACCTTCATGTACCTTCTTCGTCCCTCCTAGCTCCATCATTTATCCATTTCATCCATTTATCGCCGTCGTAGCTCGGCTAGCTCTAACCAGCCGGTCGGAGCTCCGTTACCCTCACTCATCCGCTCAGATCGACTTACACGTTCACCCCCCATCTCCTTACGCACTCTGATCACCCTAACCTTCGATCATCGCATCGAGATTAGGAGATAGGTCTCCCCTACCATCTTCGTCGGAGACCCACACCCATCTGCCACCGCTTCTTTGCTTTTAAACTTAATAAACCCGACCGGAGAGCATCTCCGAGTCAGAGCTTTCCTTTGCAAGCCTTGACGCACATGGAGACCCTACAGATTGCCTTCGCCCATCCTCGCCGGAGTGTCCCCAGGTCCCTTTCTCTACCTCACCAATCTGACCATTGGACCTCCCTTCAGTACTGACCATCTGACGCAGAACCAACCCACGAGTCCACCAGTGTCGCCTGAGCCTTCTTCAGAGCTACGGATCACCTCCTGTGCTCCGGTGAAGTTCGCCCAAGTGCAGTTCTTCCAGGAACCCTCTTCGTCGTCGGATCGTCGCCATCTCCCAGATTCCATCCCAGTCGTTCATCCACTGGAGGTGTCAGACCATTATATTCAGATCTAACGGTTCCATACCAGCCACATCCCCGACCATCTGACAACCGTCAGATCTGACACCTGACACATCCAGAGCCACATGATCGTGCTTCACTAGAAGCCGCCACGCGTTCTCTCACGCGCTTGTCACGAGCTCCATGGGTATATTGCATCTTCTACCTTGCATTTCTTTCAGTTTTTATTTTAGTCTGTAAAATAAAAATCACAGTTGAACCATTTTGCATTCCAGTACCTGTAGTTTCTCATATTTGCAGTTTAGTCCTTCTTGTGTGGAATGATGAGCGGCCCCAGCGAATAAGGTTAAGTGATATCAAAGGTCGTTGCGACCTTAATCACCCGAACCGGGCTCAAAGGAAAATCAGACCACCAAATGTAGAAATCAAACAATCAAATCAAAAGCAAGCGATCTTGCCAGTTTACTTTACCTGGTATAGCTACTAGGGTCGATCACAAGGAGCACAAAATGGAAAACCTACGAAGTAGTCGGGAAACCAAGAAAAGAAAGAAAATTGGTCGTTTTTAATTTTTCAAAATTCTTTAAGATTTTTATAATAAGGAAAGGAATAATGAAAAGGCAAAAAAGTAACTTCAATAATTAATTTAAAGGATCACAATAACTCAAAAATTCAAAACAAACATATTTTTATGTTTTTTAAAATATTCAAGTGTTTTTGTGGATTTTATGGGGTTTTTCTCATTTTAATTAATTTTCTAAAAACAAAAGAAAGTCAAAAACAAGAAGCAATGTCCAGTGAAATCTAAAGGCAAATTAAAATTAATTAAAATTCCTATAAAATTCTAGCTATATTTTTATGAGAAACTACAACACAAAAAATACCTACACGAAGAGGAAAACACATTTTTTGATTTTTATGAATTTTTTATGATTTTTACAAGATTTTTACTCTTTTTTTTAATTTTTATAGGTTTTATTAATGAGAATGGAATAAAAAAATTAGTTAGAACTTAAAACAACACAAAACAAGTAAACATGACAATTTTTAGAATTTTTCAAGGTTTTTTTAATGTTTTTAGTTGGTTTTCTAAAACAAACAGGGACGATTTTCAGTGTTTTTGAATTTTAGAAAATAATAAATGAAATCAAAACACAAACCAAAAATCACCAAAATTCCTACATAGTGGCAGGAGCCACATATCAAAATTTCGTGATTTTTGGAGCAATTCTACTATTTATTTAATCAAAGACAAGACGAATATCCAATAGGGACCTATGTGCAAATATTGAGAAGTTTCAAGCCAAAAGATAACAGAAGGAAATAGTTCAGGGCTTAATTTGCAAAAGTCCAAATACGCACGTGGGCAGCACATGAACCATGCACTCAGGGGTATAAATGCAAATCCCATTAATAAAGATTCATTCATTATCAACCATAAAGTCTAGGACTAAACATGCAAATAACCCAGAAGTCACGTGGTGGACCACGTGCTACACAAACAGAAGGACTAGAATGCAAATATTAAAAGCATAAGGACCTAGATGTAAAATGTCTAAACTAAAAACAACTACTAAAAATATTTACAGGACTAACAAATAAATGCAAAAAGATAGCAGGGCCTAAGTGTAAATACCTTTCTTTATTAGCGATCCAACGGCCGAAGGCATCTCACTTATGATCAGACGGTTGAGCTCCTCGGATGCCTCTTCGACTATGGACGACTGAGAGACAATCCTCAGATGGATCGGGCGATCAAAGCTCCTTGGATGATGGACAGCGATGATTAGACCTGGAGGAGACCTCAATCCGACGGTGGGGACGACACCTGGAAGAACGGCGAAGAACTCGCCTCCGGCGAGCTTCGATCGAGCAATACGCGTGGTAGGAACGTCCTCCGGAGATGCTAGGATGGGGAAAACGCTACTGGCGATGGTCTGCAGCTGTGGCGATGCTCCAATAGCGCCAAGACCAAAGAGAACGGCCTGGCGAATCGTGACGACCTGGAGTTGTTGTGCTCGGGTATTCCAACCTCCAGATGAGGTTCTTCGACGCTCTGACCTGCACAGACAAACCTCGGGGTTGAGGGAAAAGCGCCTCGACCCGTTAAAGCACGAAGGGGATGGCGAATGGTGTGAGGTGTGGCCCTCCGATGAAGCGACGACGGAGGAGGGCCAATAACTCATTCATGGGTGAACCGAGGTGAATGGATGGACAAAGAAGATAGGGAGAAGGCTGGTGAAAGTGGTTGGGTCTTCGGGACAACAAGTGAAGGCTCCGACTAGGGTGAACAGAGCTAAGAGATGAAGGTTGACTAAAATCCTTAAAACTCGAATCAAATACGGGGAAGAAGAAAACTAAGTTACCTAATGGCTCGAGTCGTCTGTGCTGGAGGTCAGGGACCTCCGGGGGTCAGTGCCTCGATGAGTCGACGGGCCCAGAGGTTGGGCTCACCTCGCAGCGGAGCACGACGAAGTGTATGCCAGACCTAGGGCTACACACTTTGAGACCTCACTACAACGCGCTCCCTCACACGTTGTCACTCATGGATGAAGGCGGAGGTCACTGGAGACGAGGGTAATGGCCGAAGATACCGAAGAAGATGGGCCTCCAGGAGGCTTTATATGTTGTAGGGTCCGAGAAAGATGGGGCATGGGCGCGCGAACCGAGGGACGGATCCCTAGAGATTTCGTCGGGCATGGATCGTGGATCATTCCTCAGTAATCAGAGCAGCGAACAGAAGGAAATAGCGGTCGGATCGGGTTACGGAAATTAGGAGAAAATCGGGTGAAACTGGGTCCGCACGAAACGAAGGTCCAAGGGGGCAGTTAACTGAGGTCAACAATCCTCTTTGTCCCAATCAGGAGCAGCGGGGGAAAACGACAATATAGGCTACAAGACAAAATAGCTGGAAAATCAAAAATAAATAGATAAAAAAATAATAACTGAATTTAAATTAAAAAATAAATAAAATGAAAAATGTTTATTATTTTTCAAGGAATTTTTCTATGATTTTTATTTATTTTTATAAATAAAAATTTATGGTTTATACAATATAATATATTATATACAGGTATAAAATGCTTATGTATTTTCTACAATTAATTTTAATTTATTATTTTTACAAAAATACTCTAATTTTATATTTTATTTATTTACAACATAATATTTGGAGTATAAAAAAATTTTATTTTATTTTTATTTTTTATTTACAATTATAAAATAAATAGGAAGAAATACATATATACATGTATTATATACAAGTTGAGAGAGAGAGTTTTATTCTAGTTTTATTTTTATTTTATTTTTCTAATTTTTGTTTGATTTTGAGAAATTTATACAAGGTGATAAAAATACCTTTTTATTTTGATTTTTGTAAAAAGTAAAGTATATACATAGAGGGTATATAAGTGCAAGGTAGACTGGCCCTATCTCTCTCTACTTATTTTATTTGGCGATCAAGCCAATGCTTGGCCATCTCTTGGGTTTAGTTCACTCAATATTTATTCTAAATATTTCCTTCTTTTTCTTTTATTCTTTATTCTTTTATTTTTACACAAATACATGCTAATTATGATATATTAACACATGCATGCTTATTGCTAAATTATTGTATTTACAATTATTTACATGATGCTTTTCCAAGATAATTAGCTAAAACAAAAGAATAAAGAGTGATGAATGAGACTTCATCACCCCCTTATACTTTACTTTTGCTAGTCCCTTAGCAAACACTTATTTGAAAAAGAAGTGAAAAGAGCAAGTAAAAAAAAAAGAAGGATAATCAAGGTTGATTATTAAACATGTCTTCATTCAATTGAAGTATGGAGCTCAGTCAGACCTTTGGATTATTAGTTTTTCGGGACCTTATTTGGACTTAGGTTTAATACTTAACAGCCTCTAAGTTCCACCAATCTATGGTGAAGACTCTTCAACAATCCAGATCAGAACAAGTCTACATACACAAACTCTAATGACCATGAATCTTTCCTTGTACTGTGTAAGTGATATGTAGCTCCCCACCTCAGAAATGGCAAAGTGACAACCCCCCTCAACAAGGTAACTCTAATGCCCTAGTCTGGAAGCTCTTTCCTCGAGAAGCGGGGTATTCCCTTCTAAGTTCAAGTGCAACCGGCTCAAGAAGAGGAGGAAGAAGAGACTGGACCATGACCGGTGTAGCCATGTATCCTAAGGAGCCCAAACAGTGTAGTTAAGTCTCCCTACTGCAAGCTTCATGAGATTGGAATGGGTAACATAAGCTTTGCTTTATTTGGCTATATACATTCTGGTGGGTATTTCATTTTCTATCAGACCCACCACTTTTTTTGGAGTTTTTCTTTCTTTTGCACATTTTTTTGATGTGCATATATACAACATATCTACATGGTGCAACATATATACATAAGGAGTTTTTCCTCTTGAGCCAGTAGACTATCCCTCTTTTGAAGCATTATTGCAACCCACCACTCCTGTCTTTAGACCTCAATACCACCAGACCAAGTTGAGACGCACTTCCTTCACTAAAATAAGATGAGAGGTTCCGCCTAGAAGTACTACCCTCACATGCTACCCCAAGCCAAAGAAGACCGCCTCCTCACTACCTCATCCGTAGAGAGCTACGTGTAAGGTGTTGGTGCAAGTAAAGCCATTGTTTGTGAGAGTCATGTGTGCATTGTTAAGTGCTCTACTTAGGCTCATCAAGATGACATATGATCATAGCCTAGTGGACTCAAAGAATTAAGTCCCAAATGGACCTGAAAAGTCTTAACCCTAAGCCCTATAAAGTTCCTCTTAGAATTTGGTGGATTAAGGTCTTAACCAAGCTCCATTTTTCAATTTAATTCTAGACTAGTTTAAATGTCAACTATGATTCAGAAAAACTGTACAAATATATATATAAATGTTTTTATGCAACTTTTGAAAATGTTCAAAATTTTTGAAAAATGTTTGAATGAATGAATGCATGGATGCAAAAGTTTTGCAAACTATTTACACACATTTACACAAGGGTTTTCGCAAACTTTTGTTTTTCAAACATTTTACAAAAATTTTATACTATATACATAATTTTGATATCAAAATATTTACAAACTTTTGACACACAAAACAATTTTACAAACATTTGTACAAAAATAATTTTGTAAATAGCTATGTATGTGCAAGGAAGAAGAAATTTTTTTTAAAATTTTATGGGTTTTTAATATAAAGGATTTTAGCCATTTTATTCATTAACACACTGATAACCGCCCCGCGCCCTATGTTAATCCGGTCAGATTAATGTCCAATTTAATTTAAAGTGTCGTTCGTTGCAGTCGGATACGAGAGGGCTAATCAAAAACCAATTAAATTAGATTAGAGTCAATTTCAAGCGGTAATTTTTTTTACTTGGTAGTGTCCAAGGTCGAACTTAGGGAGGCATCTGTCTCCTTAGGTGAATTATGAGCAAATATCCAAGTGTTAGATTTTCGATGCGTATTTTTTTTCTTTTTTATTTTCTATGCAGACACATGCAATATCAGGCCGATTTAAAGTTAAATCAATTTAAGATATCAAATGAAGACCAAAATTTATGAAAATGGGTCGGATTATGGATTATGATGAAACTAAGCTACCCTAATTTTTTTTGGAATTTTTAGACACTAAATGAATTTACAGTGAATTAAAGATGCAGGCAGGGTGATTTTTACTAATTTATTTTTAATAAAATAACAAATCACATCTTTTTCAGAACAAAAATTGTCCTAGTTAGGCCTAATGATAAGGAATCTAGGAAAATTGACAAACCTTAATTTCAACGTGAAATGAATTTATTAAAATTAAAACAAGAAAATCACTAAATAATTTATTTGGGCCTCGATATGATTGCAAATGACATGAAATTTTTATGCAGTGTTAAGTTCACTATCCTAGAGCGACTGCAAATTTATGAGAATTTTTAGAGCTACAGAAAATTAATTATAAATTAAAAGGTCTCACTGGGAAAAATATCACACAAATCAACCAATTAATTCATTTAAAAATCTACTGTAATTACAAAAATATGACAAGTGGCACAATAGATAGAGGACAAGTTACTCAACAAAATGCAACTTTTGGAATTAAAAATGATGTAAAATGAGACCTAGGGATGCGTGCAAAGACAGGGGTGTATTTGCAATACAAGAAAATAAAATTACATAAAAGAAATATGCTGGCAGGGACTTAAATGCAATTACCTAGAATGCTGGGGGAGATATGCAAATTCTCCACTGGGCGCGTGCTCCTCACGTGGGGTCTGCTTCACAGGGACCTTTTTGTAATTACAAAAAGTCTCGAGGGCCTCTGTGCAAAATACCCAGGCCGCACGTGCTCCTCACGTGGTCGGCCTAGGCTCGGGCGGCATATGAGGCTCGGGGCTTCGCTCGGATGCTCCTGGAGGTCTGGAGTGAGGCTCGGAGTAGACTCAGATGGTCCGAGCCTAGGGTCGGGGAAGAGGCTCGGACTCCTCGACGTGGCATACTGAAGACCGTTGGATCAAGAGTGATCCAACGGCTGCTGGAAAGAGACGCGTGGCGCGCTGGGAGGCCGTCAAATCTGGATAGATCCAACGGCGCCTGAGAATCGCGGATGATGGTGATGTGGTGACTGTCGGCCGTTGGATCAGAGGATCGATCCAACGGCTGGCTGATGCTGAAGACGTGGCGGACTCCTGAGCGTAGGATCAATGATGATCCTGTGGTCGTCTACTGCTCCGATAGTGGTGATGTGGCTCGCTCCTATCCGTGGGATCTCTGATGATCCTACGGCTAAAGTGATGCTCCAGATGTTGATGACGTGGCGAGCTAAGGACCGTTCGATCAGATGATCGAACGGTAGCTGGGCCTTCTTCTTCAACGGACCTCCGCCGCCTGCGGAGGAGATGGCGGGGCTCCGGCGACGAGGCCTTGGCTCCGCCCGTCCCTCCTCGTGTCGATGATGCTCTCCGACGGTCCGGAGCTATCCCAGAAGAAGCGCGGTGGTGCGAAGATGGTGCTGGTGGCCCCAGGAGCGGGCGAGAGGCGTCGGAGGTCACTGGTGACGAAGCTCGAGGATGACTCCGATGAAGTTCCGGTCGATGCACTAAATAGGTACCTGCAGGTGTTAATGATATAGCCGAGGCTCGTGGTGCGCTTGTGGAGACGTGGGGGTGGACGGCGAGGCCTAAGGCGGGTCGGAGATGGTCTGGCAGTGGTGCTCCGGCCAAGTGGCAGAGCTGGAGATGGTGGAGAGCGAAGTGTAGTGTCTGAGGGCATGAAGGGGTCCGCGAGGATGAGAGCTCCGTCGCGGAGCTCGGCGAATTGGAAGCGAGGCAAGAGGATGGATATGGACGTCAAATAAAAAGCGAGAAAAGTGAAGAAAAATCAAAAGGAGAATCAAACGAAGATGGAGGAGTTTACCTGTGGTTTGGAGCTCGAGGTCGAGGTCCAGATCGTCGCTCGAAGAGGCGGTAAGTCCCTGAGCTCTAGCAGCTGCTCGGAGGAGAGGCTGTGACACGGTGGTGGGCCGAGGATCTCGCCGGAGAAGATGACCGGTCGTCGCTCGAGTATTCATTAAATTACTGTCACTAATCAGACGCTCCGAGCTCGGGGAATCTCTCAGGGGTGGCGGATGGGTGCAACGATGGCCGGTGCTCGAGTATTTAAAGGGTCAAGGTGGACGGCCAGCCTGGTGATGGGGCGGAGTTTAAGGGGTTTGTGGGACGTCGCTAGAGGTCGACGTGGGTAGTGGAGTGGCTGGCGAGGATAAGGGATGAGTGGGGAAGGATGTGGAAGTGATGGTGGTCGTCGACGGTGGAGGAAGCGCGGCTGAGAATAGGAAGGGGATGCCCCTCCCGCAAGGCGGAGAACGTGGGAGAGAGGGGCGCTGGAGGTGGAAGACAAAGTCTCCACCGTTGGATCTTGTGATCCAATGGTGGTGATCGAGACGGGATGGAGCGGGCGAGATTTGATCGAGGCGAGGCGATCTGAGGGCCGTGGAGGGACCACGTGGCGCGCTGTGGGCGAGGCGCTAATGAGCGGGTCAGATGAAGCAGGGGACTTGATCTGGCGGTTGAGATGAAAGGCGTACGTGGAGGCGGTGTGGCCGTTGGATCTGGAAGACCATCCAACGGCTGAGAGGCGTGGCGACTAGGGCAAGGGGGACGGGCCGCGTGGCACAATCAGATGGCGCCACGTGGCCTGCTGTGAATGGCTGGAAAGAAAAATATGCGTAGAAAGAAGAGGGGGCCGAATTTGGAAAAACTCAAAACATGAAAGTTGTAGATCTCGATGAGATCTACAAGTTTCATGTTGACCAAAGATGGAGATGAGGTCAAATATGATACAAAAATACAAAGATACAAATATGCATACATGTAGTATACAAAGAGGCCCAAAAACCCAACTTTTTCATACGAGCTCCAAATTGGATGAAATTAGTCTCATTTTAAAGGTCTTTTAATGTGTATTATTCTAAAAGTGAGTAGACCTATTTTGGAGTTTGTATGAGGGAGCTATGGGTATTTTATGGTCCAGGGGTTCTAGGGCTTTATTGGCTATTTTACAAGGGGGATTTCTGGCTTTCTTCCCTATATTATTAACTAAGGAGTACATGTTATAAGGAAGAGGTTATTTTGATAAGTGGATATTTTACAAGGGATTTTGGCTTCTTATTTAAATGCTAATGGAGTGCTAAAATGCATGTATTATGTATGCATGCATGAATGCTATTTATGCATTATAAAAGAAAATATGCCTCTATTTACTCGGGAACAAGGCTCTATTTTTAACTTTTAGAGTGATGAATCACAGATTCATCAACCCCTATACTTAAACCTTGCTCGTCCCCGAGCAACTAAATGAAATGCAAGAGTGAAATGATTTTGGGTTCCACACCAAGGTCATGAACAAAAGTTAAAAATGGAGCTTGACTCGATATTTGGATTAATTGTATGGCGGAACCTTATTTGGACCTGAACTTAGGACCTAACAGACTTCAAGTTCCACAAGTCTTCTATTCAAGATGCCTCAATAATCAGGTCAGAACAAATCCTCAAATGCACATTTCTGATGACTATGATTCTTACTTGTACTGTGTAAGTGAGATATAGCTCTCCACATTAGAAATGACTCGGAACCAGCCTCCTCTAACAAGGTAACTCAATAACCCGGTCCGGTAACTCTTTCTTCGAGGAGCGGGGTATTCCCTTCTAAGTTCAAGTGCGACCAACTCAAGAAGAGGGGGGTAGAGAAAAGAATGGACGGTAGCCAGTGTAGCTACCTATCCCGGGATGCCTGACCAGTGTAGCCAAGTCATCCAGCTGCATTTTTTTACTAATATACAGACTCTGACAGGTATTTTATTTTCACTTGAACCTGTCTGATTTTTTTGGAGTTTTTGCATTTTTTTTTTAAAATCATACAAGGTGCAGCATGTACATCAGGAGTTTTTCCTCTTGAGTCAGTAGACTATCCCTCTTTTGAAGCATTATTGCAACCCACAGCATCCCGTCCTTAGATATCAACACTACCAGACTAGGTTGAGACGCACTACCCTCCCTAGAGGAGGACGGATGTTTCCATCCGTGTGCTACTCCAAGCTAAAGGATTCTACCTCCTCACCACCTCATCAATGAAGAGCTACGTGCATTGTGCTTGTCCAAGTTAGGTCACTGTCTATAAGAATCCTACGTATGCACGAGATATTCTACTTAGACTAATTAAGATGACATGTGAACATAGACTTGCGGACTCGAAGATTTAAGTCACTTGACCTGAGAAATCTTAACTCCAGTTCCTATAAGGTTCCTCTTAAATTAGGCGGATTAAGGTCAAATCAAGTCCATCCTCAATATCTACTCATAACTTGGTTCAGAACCCACTAACTTTTCCCTTTGCATATGCAAGATATGCAGATGAGATGTGGATGACATGCTATGAAGATGAATGAAAATGCAAGACTCTTTTTCTTTTTAGATGCAGAGATGATATGCAAGAGTAAATAAGAAGCCTATTTTATTTTCATTTCATTTTTTTGTTGGTATACCTCCTATTTTACACAATTTACAAGAGTATTATACAAGTATATACACTTTTTTTTCAATTTTTACCCACCCGTAATTATTGTAAAATATATACAAAAGTACGTAAAAATACGCGAAAGTACGAGCTATGGGTAAAGTATATATGTAATACGCCCCCTATACTTAGCGTGTGCTATGTCCTCAGAGCACGAAGAGCGAGGAAAAAGACATAGCTCGTGCTAAGCGTAAGAGAGCTAAAGAGAAATGAAAATGTATAGAAATCGACCGGCCCCCCTATACTTAGGCTCTAGCAGCCTAAGTGTAGAAGAAGGTCAAAAAGTGGGGCGGTCAAGGTCAAGAAGAGAAGTGGATGAATATACAATGCGGGCATCGGTCCCCCCTATACTTAGGCTCAGGTCAGCCTAAGTATAGGTCGGAAGTGAGTATGAGGACCAATGTGATCTGGAGAATGTACAGTGATCCGACTCAGGTGACCCCTCCCCCCTATACTTAGGATCTGGTTATCCTAAGTATAGTCCAAGATAGTGATCTAATGAGGCAGGGATGGGTTACTAGAGTCGCGTGGGAGAGAGGATAGGATGTACAAGAAGAATGATATATACAGATGAGTCGGTCTGAATCTTTCAAGATGCTGCAGATGGCTGGAGCTCACTGCTGCAAGGTCTCATACGCGGCTCGGGGTGTATCTGTTGAATCTGTCTCGCGCATGAATACAATCTCCTCAACATGGACTAACTGCTCATTGGATTCGACGAAGTGCTTCAACAGCTGTCCATTCACAAGGAATGCCGGTGCGTCATCTGCGAGATCTGAGATCTCGACACATCCACTATCATGTACCGTATGGACGACAAATGGGCCCGTCCACTTAGACTTCAACTTGCCTTGGAAAATCTTCAGCCTAGCATTGAACAACCATACCTTCTGTCCAGGAACAAAGGTCTTTCGTCTGATATATCTATCATGCCAACGCTTCACCTTGTCCTTGTACACCAAACTGTTGTCATATGCGCGGTTTCTAACTTCCTAAAGATCATTCAGATCCATGTCTCTATGCTTCTGCCCAAGGTGCGTGTTCCAGTTGACCTTCTTAATTGCCCATTCTGATTTGTGCACTAACTCTGCGGGCAAATGGCACGGCTTTCTGAATACCATTCGGAATGGGGAGGTGCCTAAAAGTGTCTTGTAAGCCGTCCTATACGCCCAGAGGACTTGATCCAAGATCTGAGACTAGTCCTTCCTGTCCGGGCGGACAAGCTTTTGTAATATGGTTTTCACCTCCCGATTCGACACCTCAACCATACCATTGGTTTGTGGGTGGTAAGGACTCACGGCACGGTGTTCGATGCCGTAGTCCTTCAGGAGTTTCTTCACCTCCCGATTCACAAAGTGGCTACCCCCATCTGATATCATCATCTTGAGGATCCCGAACCTAGAGATTATGTGTTCTCTAATGAATTTACATACAGTCCTGCTGTCTGCGGCTCGGGTCGGGATAGCCTCCACCCATCTGGATAGATATTCTACCGCAAGAAGGATATATTCGAACCCGTGGCTAACAGGGAATGGGCCCATGAAATCGATGCCCCAAGCGTCAAAGACATCACAAATGATGATCGGCTGCATTGGCATCTCATCCTTGGAACCGACGGTTCCTCCCATTCTCTGGCATACTGGGCACAACTTCGCGAAGGCGGTGGCATCGTGAAACAGAGTCGGCCAGTAGAAGCCACACTGAAGTACCTTCCATGCGGCTCTCTTCCCGGAGTGGTGTCCTCCTACCTATAAGCTGTGGCATAAAGAAAGGACACTCTGGTATTCCTCCTGAGGAATACATCATCTCCAGACACTATCCGGTCCTTTAAAGAAAAGGATCGGATCCTCCCAATGGTAGTGTCTAGCGTCCGACTTCAGTCGGTCGATTTGGCTCTTGGGCCAATCTTCAGGAACTTTCTTGGAGACAAGATAATTCACGATATTGGCATACCATGGGAGTGAGTCGATGACAAAAATCGACTCGTCAGGGAAGGAGTCTCGAATTGATGAATCCTCGGAAGTATTAAGATCTTCGAGACGAGAAAGATGATCGGCCACTACATTCTTCTTTCCAGGTTTATCACGGATGTCCAAGTCAAACTCTTAGATAAGTAAAATCCACCGAAGAAGTCGCGCCTTCACGTCCTTCTTCTCCATCAAGTACCGTAGTGCCGTATGGTCAGTGAACACAGTTACCTTGGATCCAATTAGGTGAGATCTGAATTTGTCCAAGGCAAATACTGCCGCAAGCATTTCCTTTTCTGTAACTGTATAGTTACGCTGAGCGGTGTCAAGCACTTTTCTTGCGTAGTGAATTGTGAACGGGACGCCATCTCTTCTTTGTCCTAACACAGCCCCAACATCATAGTCTGAGGTGTCCGTCATGATCTCAAAAGGTAGAGACCAATCTGGGGCTTGTAGGATGAGTGTGTTCATTATCATTCCCTATAATAGCTTAAAGGCCTCAAGACATTTGTGATCAACAATAAACTCCATGTCTTTGCCTAAAAGCTTAGTTAGCGATCGGGCAATCTTAGAAAAATCCTTAATGAATCTTCGATAAAATCCAACATGCCCGAGGAACGACCGCAATTGCTTAACATTGGTTGGTGGCTGGAGTCGTCTGATCACATCCACCTTAGCAGGGTCAACCTCCATTCCTCTCTTGTAGATGACGTGCCCCAACACTATGCCCTCCATCACCATGAAGTGACTCTTCTCCCAGGAAAGCACTAGATTAACCTCACAACATCTTTTTAGGACTCGGTCTAGATTCCTAAGACAGGAATCGAAGGAATCACCGTGGACCGAGAAGTCATCCATGAAGACTTCCAGGAATTTGCCGACCATTTCGGTGAATACAGCAATCATGCACCTTTGGAAAGTACCTGAAGCATTGCATAACCCAAAAGGCATGCGCCTGAAAGCATAAGTACCAAATGGGCATGTGAATGTGGTCTTTTCCGGGTCCTCTAGAGCTATGGCTACTTGATTGTAGCCCGAGAACCCATCTAAGAAGCAGAAGAACTCTTTCCCCGCTAGTCTCTCTAAGATCTGATCAATGAACGGTAGGGGGAAATAATCCTTCTTCGTCGCGGCATTCAGGCGTCTGTAATCCACACTGACATGCCACGACGTGGGTACTCGCGTCACGATCTCCTCTCCATCCTCGTTGGTGGTCGTCTGAATTCCCGACTTTTTCGGGACAACATGGATTGGGGCCACCCACTTAGAGTCGGAGATTGGGTAAATGAAACCCGTATTGCACCATTTTTCTATCTCCTTCTTCACGACCTCTCATAAATTTGGATTCAAACGATGTTGGAATTCACGAGAGGGTTTGGATTCATTCTCTAAGTAAATATGGTGCGAACACAGAGCGGGATTTATCCCGTGGAGATTGGAAATGCTCCAGCCTATCGCCTTGAGGTTTTTCTCCAGGATCTCTAGCAAGCGAGATTCCTGCTCGTCGGTCAATCGCGAGCTGACGATGACCGGAAATTTCTTATCCTGACCTGCAAGGAAGGCGTATTTTAAGGTTGTGGGTAAGGGTTTGAGCTCAGGAATAGTGTGATCGTCTAAGAAGTCTGGCTCAATCTGATCTGGCTCGGTGTTGTAAGTGGCTGGATCTTTCTCTGTGATAGCTGCCACCAAGTTGTTCTGCTCAGGAGTCGGATCGTCAAAAGTCTCCATGCAATCGGCAAAAGCCACGTCCGACTCGTCATCCTCATCTTCCGATTGTCCTAAAGAGGGGAGTACAGATAGGCCCAACTGGGCCTCTACGTCATCGAAGATGTAGGGCGATGCATGTTCTGAGTTGTACTCGTCTCTGAGGACCTCGCAAACTGATTCATGCACTGAATCATCTCCGGAGGGGAGGGACTCATCGGTGCTGGCTGGGTTCTGTCTCCATGGCCCAACTGTGTCTACATGATCGCAGTCTGTTCCGGTAGAAGAGTACTCGGTGCTGGATTCTGAATCCGGTCTCTGCCATCTTGTCTGTTTCATTTCGAGTTCCTCTTCTTCGCCTGGAGTTTAGAACTAAATCTTCTAGATCTTATAATCAAATAAGGCCCCTGCTATTCTGAGGAAGGGCCTACCTAGAATGATCTGGGAGTCTCTCCAATTACGAGGGGTTTCCATATCCAGGACAGTGAAGTCCACCATGTATTCTTGCCCCTCAACTTTGATCACAATGTTCCTCAATTCTCCTTGGGACCTCTTGGTTGATTTATCAGCAAACTGTATAAGGGCTCTAGATTTCCTAAGAGGTCCGAGACTAATCCGCTCATAAAGGGTTGTCGGCATCAGATTGATGGAGGAACCATTGTCCAGGAGAGTGCGTGCAAACGCGATGTCATCAACATGACTCACTACATAATGTGCACCCATGTCTCTTCGTTTCCTTGAAAACGAGTTCTTTATTGCACAAGTTGTGGCTACTGATAAAACGTGTTTCTCAACACGGCTTTTGGCCTTCCTGCTAACCCTAGTAGGTGTGCATCTCACCTTAAGGTATTTTTGGAATGCAGGGGTCATCTCCACGTACTTGTCAAAGGGGATTGTGACCTTGATGTGTTTATTGCAGAACTCTGCCATCTGAGGGTCATCTTTTTGGATTTTTTTGGTTTTCTTCTTTCCACCCTTGAGAGCTCGAGGGAAAGGGATTATTGACTCTAACTCATGTTCAGAAACTAAAAGATTTTCATTAACTTCAGGAACTAAGTTCTTTACATGACATTGACTCTGAAACAAACTAGGACTCTGACTCGACTGAAAAGAAAATGCTGAGGCGAAACCGGTGATGCTTCTTCCGTGACTACTGGACGATCCTCCTCAGATGGAGGTGCGGGCTCTTCATCGGTTTTGTCGGACTCCATGCGGATGCGGGACTGCTTCATCAAGGACTCAGATGTCCTCAACTTCTGTCGGCGATGGTGGTGGTGATGCTCCTCCTCTTCCTCCAAGTTCTCATGAGTTAGAGACTCGGAGGCTCCTTCCTTCTGTGCCCGTGCCCGATCAGATATGGTCACGGTCCTTCCGCTCCTGAGGGACATATGATTTACATTATCGTACGAAAGGATCTCATGTTCAGATAAATAATTATCTGAATAATATACCTGATCTCGAGGTCGGTTCTGGCCATGATGTAAGCTGTTCGGGTTGGCCTGAACCTGCGCGGGAATTGGGGTCTTTGGCGCCATCTGTTGGTCCTGGGTACGAGAGACCCGATTGATATCAGTTCTCATGTCCATGTAGTCATTCTGCATCTGTTGGACCCTATCAGACAGGGTCTGGATCGCCAAGGTGAGAGACTCGAATTCGGTGGGCTGGTCTTGCTGCTATGCGGACGAGGTTCGGTATTGGCCCTGCTGGCCATGCCGATACTGCTGCTGCTGGTGGGACGGTGCTGGGCCCTACTGATATACGTGCTGCTGCTGGTGCTGCTGAGGTTGGTACACTTGTTCTGGCCTGGACTGAAAGCGCGGTGCGGGGACGGAGCTGGTTCCTTGGTAAGCTGGGGAAGGTCGGTGTGACTGACCATTCCCCATCCCCGACTGTCTACTGACGGGGTCACGGCTGTACCACAGCCCGTTGATCTCGAACACCTGCAGAGGCTCCTCATATCCAGTCTCTACTTGTGGAGGTGTGTGCTGGTCCTGCTGGGTGTAAGTCTGATCCTCCAACCAGCCACTGTGATGCCCTGGTGCTTGTTCCTGTACAAGATGGACTCGATGTACAGGTGCAGGTGGTGCAGAAGGGGCAGGTAGCTTTATCTTAGCTACCTTCTCAGAGAGTTCCTCCACTTGTTTCGGTAGACG
The DNA here is from genome assembly GCA_037367405.1 of Ottelia alismoides. Taxonomy (NCBI): domain Eukaryota; kingdom Viridiplantae; phylum Streptophyta; class Magnoliopsida; order Alismatales; family Hydrocharitaceae; genus Ottelia; species Ottelia alismoides. Next base: position 277,364 of record JAZKJV010005729.1, on the reverse strand, counting down.
TGAGAGAGACTCAAGGTCAGTGACCCTCTTGTGGATCTGCTCGACCATGGTTAGCTTGTCGGCAATCATCCCCATGCTCGGGAGGAGGTCCTCGGTCAGATCCTCTACAGTCTTGCGGGTTGTCTCGTTGGATAGGATTGAGGGAGACAACTGGTAGGCCCTGGTGTCCTGCGACCTGCCGGTTTCCGCCATCTGCTCCAAGATCTTCCATACAGCGTGCTCATTTTGTTCAGATAGCTTCCTCCACAGGCGGCATTGACTAACCCCTGCATCTCCGGGGTTAGACCGCAGAACAAGGTCTGGACTAGGATCGCCTTAGAAATTCCGTGGCAAGGGCATTTCTGCACTAAGTCATTGAACCTATCCCATGCATTGTGGAAGGGTTCACTAGGTCCTTGGGAGAAGCTGGCGATCTTTGTTCTCATTTGATTAGTCCTACTGAGAGGGTAGAACTTTTTCAGGAAGAGGTCCTTGAACTGCATCCAGGTAGTACATATCACCCCTAAGTTCTTCAGCCAATGAGCAGCCTTATCTCCTAAGGCAAAAGGGGTGGCCTTCAGTCGAATATAATCTTGGCTAACATTGGGATGTCTAAGATTGTTGCAAACCAGCTCAAAGTCACGGAGGAAAGTGTACGGTTCTTCATTTGTGTTTCCGTTGAACTTCGGAAGCAGACTGAGAAAGTGGGGCTTCAGCTCAAATGCCTCGACGGGAACCGCTGGTGCTAACCAATTCTGAATCTCATTTTCCGCCGGGTTGTAGGCATTGACCATTGGTCGGTCGATTCCTTCTGCGACTATTATATGTCCCATTCGAGCTGTGAGATCTGCATTTCTTTGTTCGGCTTCAGCAAGACGATTGAGAATTTGACGTAGTTGGTCCTCATCCGGTGGCATTTTAGGCGGCATTTTGTCCTCTAGTCATGTGTGGGAAATAAGATCAGTGTTAGAGGACAAATCAAGGAAGGGATTACCGAGGCAATGGTCTTCCTCAATAATCTTAGAGGAGAGGAAAGGGTTAGTTTGAGAGTAACCACCCTGGGTGATAGGGAACCAAGACTCAAGAGGGTCATGAGTCCTAGGTGGTCCAAGGTGCGCTTGGGCCGATGAAAATGAGTTACTTGGGGGACTCATAGAGAGATCGGTGAATAAAGAGTCGAGATCTCCCCAGTTGCTCATCTTGATATGGCGAGAAGAAGATAGGATTTTACTCCTACCTGAAGCAAACAAATCAATCCAAGACCCTGGGTTCACACTCAACACAGTTAAGGACTCGAAATCGAGTCCAATTAATCTTGTAGTTTTTTAAGTGTGATTTTCAAGCAAAAATAGCAAGGATTACGCGGCCTATAGGGAAGTCGGCTCAGAGCCCGATGTGTCTTCCCTGTTTAACCTGTCGCCTAAGATACCGCCGGTCCTTCCTTTCTTCGCTCCTATCCCAAGTCGATGGATTCAATGACCACACCCCTATCTACCTGCAAGCAGGCGGAGGCTGACAAGGCCGGAACATCACCTCGAGGGGTTACTAGCAACTTGTCGCAAAGTAACGCAATTTTGCCCCTATCTACCTGAGACAGACGGAGGCTACTTGGTACTAGTCAATGAATCTGAAATTATTCGACTTGTGATATTTGCTAGGATCAGTTATAACGTGATATGGAAGGCGGGGATTTGGGCTCTGCCTTAAGGTGATCACACACACTCAAATACCCTCACTCGGCCAGAAAACAAGGTCGGGGATTAATCTCCTGCAAACAATTTTCAGATTTTATTTCCCTTTTTTGTCAATAATGTTTAGCAGTCCTGATTTTAGATTTAGTTCTCACTTGATTAAGTTCAACCACACAGCACGCCTATCGGACAGTCCCAATTTCCGTTTAATTAAATGTGAAAATCAGAGGGGGAAATCGAGAAAAAGTCGATGCAAGATAACACAATGATGCGATGCTGAGTTCAGGAGACTTACAGTGATCCCTTCGCTTTTTTTATGCAGGATGCAAAACAGAATTGAAAACTTTATCTAAATGCAAATGCAGGCGATGAAAGCTGCTCCTAGACAAGCAGTTCTATTAGCGTGAAGAACATGTTATTTTGGCTAAGTCATGCGGTCTAAGTGCGTCTTTTAAGTGAGTTGTGTGGTCCTATTGATTACGAGCACAAGCAATTCCTAGATTGGCTCAGGGGCCGCTAGTGCAAGCTAAATTACATTCACCCACACAGCACACGGGGACAGTTCCACTATATTTACACGCGCGAGAACCCAAACAGGAACCGCTGGAAATAATGCGAAAAAAAATAAAATGAAATAAAATTACAAAGCCTCTTTGTTCACTCAATAAAATTAAAATGCTAGATCCTCGAAGCGTCGTCGACTCCTTGCGTTCCTCGCACAAAAACAAATTGAGGTCAGAGAGTGACACAGAAAAATAATGCACAGAAATAAAAGAGAGAAAATAATTACAAGAAAGCCAGGGGTTAGACTACCTGGGGAAAGAAAATCAAACACTCGGAATTTGACTAAAAATTAACCTAAGCCGTGCCTCCCCGGCAACGGTGCCATTTTGATAACCGCCCCGCACCCTATGTTAATCCGGTCAGATTAATGTCCAAATTAATTTAAAGTGTCATTCGTTGCAGTCGGATACGAGAGGGCTAATAAAAAACCACTTAAATTAGATTCCAGTCAATTTCAAGCGGTATTTTTTTTACTTGGTAGTGTCCAAGGTCGAACTCAGGGAGGCATCTGTCTCCTTAGGTGAATTATGAGCAAATATCCAAGTGTTAGATTTTCGAGGAGTATTTTTTTCTTTTTTATTTTCTATGCAGACACATGCAATATCAGGCCGATTTAAAGTTAAATCAATTAAAGATACCAAATGAAGTCCAAAAATTATGAAAATTAGTCGGATGATGGATTATGATGAAACTAAGCTACCCTAATTTTTTTGGAATTTTTAGACACTAAATGAATTTACAGTGAATTAAAGATGCAGGCATGGTGATTTTCACTAATTTATTTTTAATAAATAACAAATCACATCTTTTTCAGGAACAAAAATTATCATAGATAGTTCTAATGATAAGGAATCTAGGAAAATTGACAAACCTTAATTTCAATGTGAAATGAATTTATTAAAATTAAAAAAAGAAAATCACTAAACAATTTATTAAGGCCTCGATATGCGTGCAAATGACATGAACTTTTTATGCAATGTTAAGTTCATTATCGTAGAGCTACTGTGAATTTTTGAGAATTTTTATAGCTATAGAAAATTAATTATAAATTAAAAGGTCTCTCTAGGCAAAATATCAAACAAATCAACCAATTAATTCATTTAAAAATCTACTATAATTACAAAAATAAGACAAGTGGCACAATAGATAGAGGACAAGTTACTCAACAAAATGCAACTTTTGGAATTAAAAAATGATGTAAAATGAGACCTAGGGATGCCTGCAAAGATAGGGGTGTATTTGCAATAGAAGAAAATAAAATTACATAAAAGAAATATGCTGACAGGACTTAAATGCAGTTACCTAGAATGCTGGGGGATGATATGCAAATTCTCCACTGGGCACGTGCTCCTCACGTGGGGTCTGCTTCACAGGGACCTTTGTGTAATTTCAAAAAGTCCCGAGGGCCTCTGTGCAAAATACCCAGGCCACACGTGCTCCTCACGTGGTCGTCCTAGGCTCGGGCGGCGTATGAGGCTCGGGGCTTGGCTCGGATGCTCCTGGAGGTCTGGAGTGAGGCTCGGAGTAGCCTCGGATGGTCCGAGCCTAGGGTCGGGGAAGAGGCTCGGACTCCTCGACGTGGCGTGTTGAAGACCGTTGGATCAAGAGTGATCCAACGGCTGCTGGAAAGAGACGCGTGGCGTGCAGGGAGGCCGTCAGATCTGGATAGATCCAACGACGCCTGAGAACCGCGGATGATGGTGACGTGGCTGACTGTCGGCCGCTGGATCAGAGGATCGATCCAACGGCTGGCTGATGTTGAAGATGTGGCGGACTCCTGAGCGTAGGATCAATGATGTGGCTGCTCCGATAGTGGTGATGTGGCTCGCTCCTATCCGTGGGATTTCTGATGATCCTACGGCTGACGTGATGCTCCAGATGTCGATGACGTGGCGAGCTAAGGACCGTTCGATCATATGATCGAACGGTAGCTGGGCCTTCTTCTTCAACGGACCTCCGCCGCATGCGGAGGAGATGGCGGGGCTCCGACGACGAGGCCTTGGCTCCACCCGTCCGGCGGTCCGGAGCTATCCCAAAAGAAGCGCAGTGGTGCGAAGATGGTGCTGGTGGCCTCAGGAGCGGGCGAGAGGCGTCGGAGTTAGCTGGTGACGAAGCTCGAGGATGACTCTGATGAAGTTCCGGCCGATGCACAAGATAGTTACCTGCAGGAGTTAGTGATATAGCCGAGGCTCGTGGTGCGCTTGTGGAGACGTGGGGGTGGACGACGAGGCCTAAGGCGGATCGGAGATGGTCTGGCGGTGGTGCTCCGGCCAAGTGGCAGAGCTGGAGATGGTGGAGAGCAAAGTGCAGTGTCTGAGGGCGTGAAGGGGTCCGCGAGGATGAGAGCTCCGTCGCGGAGCTCGGCGAAGTGGAAGCGAGGCGAGAGGATGGATGTGGACGTCGAATAAAAAGCGAGAAAAGTGAAGAAAAATCAAAAGGAGAATCAAACGAAGATGGATGAGTTTACCTGTGGTTTGGAGCTCGAGGTCGAGGTCCAGATCGTCGCTCGAAGGGGCGGTAAGTCCCTGAGCTCTAGCAGCTGCTCGGAGGAGTGGCTGCGACACGGCGGTGGGCCGAGGATCTCGCCGGAGAAGATGACTGGTCGTCGCTCGAGGATTCGTTAAATTACTGTCACTAATTAGACGCTCCGAGCTCGGGGAATCTCTCAGGGGTGGCGGATGGGTGCGACGATGGCCGGTGCTCGAGTATTTAAAGGGTCAAGGTGGACGGCCGGCCTGGTGATGGAGCGGAGTTTAAGGGGTTCGTGGGACGTCACTGGAGGTCAACGTGGGTAGTGGAGTGGCTGGCGAGGATAAGGGACGAGTGGGGAAGGACGTGGAGGTGATGGTGGTCGTCGACGGTGGAGGAAACACGGCTGAGAATAGGAAGGGGCTGCCCCTCCCGCAAGGCGGAGAACGTGGGAGAGAGGGGCGCTGGAGGTGGAAGATGAAGTCTCCACCGTTGGATCTTGTGATCCAACAGTGGTGATCAAGGCGGGATGGAGCGGGCGAGATCTGATTGAGGTGAGGCGATCTGAGGGCCGTGGAGCAACCACGTGGCGCGCTGTGGGTGAGGCGCTAATGAGCGGGTCAGATGAAGCGGGGGACTTGATCTGGCGGTTGAGATGAAAGGCGTACGTGGAGGCGGTGTGCCCGTTGGATCTGGAAGACCATCCAACGGCAGAGAGGTGCAGCGACTAGGGCATGGGGGACGGGCCACGTGGCGCAATCAGATGGCGCCACGTGGCCTGCTGTGAATGGCAGGAAAGAAAAATATGTGTAGAAAGAAGAGGGGGCCGAATTTGGAAAAACTCAAAACATGAAAGTTGTAGATCTCGATGAGATCTACAAGTTTCATGTTGACCAAAGACGGAGATGAGTCAAATATGATACAAAATTACAAAGATACAAATATGCATACATGTAGTATACAAAGAGGCCCAAAAACCCAACTTTTTCATACGAGCTCCAAATTGGATGAAATTAGTCTCATTTTAAAGGTCTTTTAATGTATATTATTCTAAAAGTGAGTAGACCTATTTTGAAGTTTGTGTGAGGGAGCTATGGGTATTTTATGGTTCAGGGGTTCTAGGGCTTTATTGGCTATTTTACAAGGGGGATTTCTGGCTTTCTTCCCTATATTATTAACTAAGAAGTACATGTTATAAGGAAGAGGTTATTTTGATAAGTGGATATTTTACAAGGGATTTTGGCTTCTTATTTAAATGCTAATGGAGTGCTAAAGTGCATGCATTATGTATGCATGCATGAATGCTATTTATGCATTATAAAGGGAAATTTGCCTCTATTTACTCGGGAACAAGGCTCTATTTTTAACTTTTAGAGTGATGAATGAGTTATGGCGAAAGTATATATGAAATATATACGACACCCCCTATACTTAGCTCGAATGATGTCCTCAGAGTGGATCAAGAGCGATGAAGAAGACATAACTCGTGCTTAGTATAGGGAAGTGAAAAGGAATGGTATACTACAACGACGAATCAAATAATAGAATGGAAAAGAATCTCGGTGTTTCCCCCTATATTAGGATCAAGTAATCCTAAGTATAGCAGACTGTACATAAAGGGAAATCCGAGTGGAAGGATGTACAAGGTAAGCAATGACTCCTCTTGTCCGCCCCTATACTTCGGGTAAAAGATCCCTAAGTAAAGAAATATGAACAGTATGGTGGACAAGTGAGGGAAAAGCAGAAGTGAAGACAAATATATACAAGATGAAAGGAATGACATTACTCCCCCTATACTTAAGGTGAAGGATCCTTAAGTATAGGTAATGACAGGAGTAATGAAACAGAACGAAATAGTACAACTCGTTGTTTACACCCCCATACACTTAGGATAAGGTACATCCTAAGTATAGCAAAAATAATCCTAAACGATACCTGGTGTGTAAAACAAAAATGGAAGAAGTAAGGAAGAAATCATGATGAAACATGTATATACAAAGTGGACAATGTTGGCGTGCCTCTCAACAATCGCTAGGTTTTATGCCCCTAGCTGGGCTCAAAGGCTAGGACAACGAAGTATCAAGGTTCAGGACGACATCTGTAAGGCGAATGTCGTACTATCATCGTAGTCATGGTAGATGAACAACAACGAAGTCAATAATGTAAACGAGGACACCCAAGTAGGCAATCAAGCGGGTGTCTGCTACTGGGCAAGGATATGGGATGATGAAATCAGGATCCGGTAGCATACATTAAATCATCGGCTTAAGATCAGAATGGAGTGGAAGGGTAGAGCCGAAGAAGTCGAACGTGGAGAAAGAAGGATCGGTCATTGAATCCTCCACATTAATAACCGTCTCAGTGAAATATGGGAGATCTAGATCAAGAGACTCACTAAAAGAACCAATATCTGATGCATATAATGAAGAAATATCAGAAACATCATCGAATATCACAAAGATCGACTCATCCGCACGAGGGTCATCGAGGTGAGACAACTCAGACTCAGAACGATCAGAAATATCAGAAGACTCGGTTTCGTGATCAGGCAGATCAGATACACTCTCAGAAAGGGAAACCGAGTATGCAGCGTATGGGGCATCCTCCCGCAGATAACCCTCAGGGAGTAATGCTAGATCATCAGTGAGAATGGGAGGATCAGAATCTAACTGGAAATATGCGCTAATGTCAAGCACCCACTCCTCGCACCAAAATGCCTCATCAGCCGAAGTCTGCCTCTGAACAATCTGGAAACAGGAAACAGTGTTGGTAAACAATGAGGAAGCTGTCGAAGTGTCTGAACCTGGTCCTCGAGGTCCTGCAGTGCTAGATATCATCTGGTCCTCATAAAATGTATCTATCTCATCAAACTAGAGGACAAAAGGCTCAAATACTGGACTATCTATATCTGTCATCTAAAAGTGGTGTCCCTCGTCAAGCTCTGGTTGATGGGCTGAGTCATGATGTCCATCTGAATCAGAGAAGTACCTCTGTAGTGTAGAAGCTGAGTAAGCCGGAAACGAAAACTGAAATGGTTGGACTGACGACTGTAGCAGTTTGGGCTCCTCCATCTCCGATCATATCAGAAGATGTGATATCCAAGACTCCGGAATTGAAAAGCATGGTACTGACTCGAACTCTTGCTGGAAGACCAATGGGAACTCGATCAATCTCTGGGTCAGAACATCCACTGTTGCAATCATCACATCCATCGTTTGTGCTGCAGCAAAAACCACATCCTCGATCTGGTGTGTAGTAGTTGTGTCCTCATAAAGTGTGGCACACCTAACTCGTACTGCATCTTCCTAGTGTGTTGTCCCGATTAATGCATCTTGTGAAGATGGAATATATGAAAGTGTTCTCGAGATTGTTATATGTAAAACCATGTCAGGGCAGTGGTGTGAACCACCACATGATGTAACAACTAGTGCAATCTGCTCAGCGGTCATCCCCCTCATGGAGATTTCAATAAAGTCGGTCGACGAAAGTCCATGATATGGAAATCTTCTCAAGAGGTCAAGAAACGTCAGCCATGAATCATGCAATGGCTCCTGGGTGGTCTCTGAAAAATCCATGATGAAAGACTGCATCATATCTTCTCTACGCTGGGGATAAAATCTCTGTAGAAACTCTAAGAGTAACTCTCCCCACGTAGCGAATTTCCTTCCCAATCATATGTTCCATCTCATGGCTCTGCCCTGAAGTGCGAATGGGAAGGTCTTCAACATCATCTCCTCAGAAGTGATATCTGAATATACATGGGTCACAAAGAACTCCTCAAACTTAGACAGATGAAGATATGGCTCCTCTTACACCTCCCCGGAAAATTTCGGCAGTCTCTGAATGAACTCCAAATCTAAAATGAAGTGACTGACGTATAAGCTGACTGAGCTTCCTGGTGTGTATGCTCATCCATCATCCTGGCGTAGGAGGTATTTGAAACTCGCATCTACTCTCCGTGATCACTTATGGAGTGCACTCTCATCCCAACAATGAAATCACCCTGGTCTCGCATCTGGTCAGTCTGATCTCTATCGGCGTCCAACACAGCATGCCCAGAAGAATGATGAGAGAAAGAAGGAGAGAATGGAAGGCCAGTCGGAGTTCCGACCTCCCTCGAGAGTGGACTGGAATGATGGGAATAAGATCGGGAACCTGCATAAATCGGCAGGAAAGGAGAGCGACCCATCATCCAGGGATAGACAGGGAGAAGAAGAAAAATGAAGGGAGGGTGGGAGAGAGAAAGATAGATAGCTGGAAAAAAGATAGATGGAGGAGAGTCAGGCGGATGGGATCTGGAAAACACAAAAGATCAGTCAAGCAAAACCCCAAATTCACCTACTCACGCAGAGCTGATGACCTTAAAGGTTCGGTCTTTTATCTTGTCGATTTCATTTAGGTTATCAAGTAGTCTTTCAGAGAAATTAAGCGAGTTTTTTGGAATCCAACACTCCCAGGAGACTGTCCCGATCCCAAGGTTAGATCTTTCCCAGCCAGTACAAGTCGCGGACCATTTACCGACTACCTGATCGACTCGCTCTGGTAAGGATATTGCGGCCCTCTTTACCGGAAACCGGAGTGATCCTCACTGGAGAATGACTAACCTGAAATCAGTAGTCTGAAGAGAGGTCGGATGTGGCTCTAGCCTAGTGTGCAGGTCACTCTCTCGCTCATCCAAACCAGACAATGAGGGGATTGCTCTCCCAAGACAGATTTTTAAATGTGATTTCTTTTAGAGTCAAGTGTGTTCTAGCAGTCCCAATTTTATAGTTTTTCTTTTTTTAGGTATTTTTCAAGCAAACAACGCCTAACGAATTTTCTGATTCTCCTGGTTATTTTAAGTCCAAAAATAGGAGAAGACGAAAAAGCTGATGCACGGTCAAATACTATGAAGCATACAGAGTAAGAAATGCGTACCTGACTCCAGCTCTCTACATGCAGAGTTATCCGCGCATAAAATAAAAGACTGAAATAAAACCACCTATATGATGCAAGAAGAAATCGGCCTTAGACAAGTAATTTCTACTCGAGAAGAACGATAGCTAACGGGTCAACAAGAGGGGTCGGGGTCCAGTCTCTGATGCCGATCAGTGTCCGCCACAACGGATCTTGCCAGCGTTGTATATGGCCTCTAGCAGCACATGACCCCTCAGGTGACCGAGTTAACTTTTTCTTTGTGATTTAATTAATAAGGTCTACTTATCGATCTATAGGTATAGGCAATCAATTAGGGTTGGGGCCTTAAGTAATTACGTCACAATCAAGCCAAAAATCCTAAGTCTAAGGGCCAAAAACTTCGAGAATCAAAAATAAAAGAAAAATGCGATAAACACAAAACCGGCATAAAATCTGCGGTGAGATCCCCCAAGCACACCGATGCTCGGCGAAACAGACCCTGAGATCCAGCCAAGTCTGAGTCTTGAGTCTTGTATTATTACAATAATAGTAGCAAGAAAAAAACTAAGGCTAAATCTCTTCCCAAAGTCCTGCTCCTCCTCTCCTATGCTCTCTTGTGGCTCGATGTAGAAATGAGCCACCTCCGCGTCGCTCGGGTGCCTCGGTGCTCCGAAGATAGCCGCCCTCGCTCGTCAGGCCCTCGCAAGAAAGAGAAACAGAAATTATGGTCAGATCTCAATTATATAAAAATAAATAAAATGAAATGAAATAAATGAAAAATGAAAACAAACAAAAAGAAATAAAAATAAAAAAAATAAAAAGAAAAAGAAAATAGATAAAGAAAAATAAAAAGAAACAAATAAAACAAAACCGAAAAAGGAAAACTGACTACTAAGTCGTGCTCCCTAGCAACGGTGCCATTCTGATGAGCGGCACGAACGACTAAGGTTAAGTGATATTAAAGGTCGTTGCGACCTCAATCACCCAAATCGGGCTCAACGGAAAAATCAGACCACCAAATGAAGAAATTAAACAATCAAATTGAAGCAAGCGGTCTTGCTAGTTTATTTTACCTGGTATAGCTACCAAGGTCGATCACAAGGAGCACGAAACGGAAAACCTACGAAGTAGTCGGGAAACCAATAAAAGAAAGAAAATGGGTGGTTTTAAATTTTTCAATTTTTTATGATTTTTATAATAAGGAAAGGAATAAAGAAAAGGCCAAAAAGTAACTTCAAGCAACTATTTAAAGGATCGCAATAACTCAAAAATTCAAAACAAAAATATTTTTATGTTTTGAAAATATTCAAGTGTTTTTGTGGATTTTATGGGGTTTTTCTAATTTTTATTTATTTTCCAAAAACAAAAGAAAATAAAAAACAAAAGGCAGTGTCCAGCTGGAATCTAAAGGCAAATTAAAATTAATTTAAATGCCTATAAAATTCTAACTGTATTTTTATGAGAAACTACAACATAGAATCTACCTATAGAAGAGGAAAACACATTTTTTATTTTTTTTATGAATTTTTAATATTTTCACAAAGTTTTTACTCTTTTTTTAATTTTTGTAGGTTTTATATATGAGAATGGAATAAAAATTGGATAGAACTTAAAATGACACAAAACAAGTAAACATGAAATTTTTTAGAATTTTTCGAGGTCTTTTAGTATTTTTAGTTTGTTTTCTAAAACAAACAGGGACAATTTTTAGTGTTTTTGAATTTTAGAAAAAACTAAAATGAAATCAAAACACAACCCAAAAATCACCAAAATTCCTACATAGTGGCAAGAGCCTCGTGTCGAAATTTCGAGATTTTTGGAGCAATGTTACTATTTATTTAATCAAAGACAAGATAAACAACCAACAGGGACCTATGTGCAAATATTGAGAATTTTCAAGCCAAAAGATAACAGACGGAAATAGTTCAACGCTTAATTTGCAAAAAGTCCAAATACGCATGTGGGTAGCACGTGAACCAAGCACTCTGGGGTATAAATGCAAATCCTATTAATAAAGATTCATTCATTAACAACCATAAAGTCCTGGACTAAACATGCAAATAACCCAGAAGTCACGTGGCAGACCACGTGCTACACAAATAGAAGGACTGGAATGCAAATATTAAAAGCACAAGGACCTAGATGCAAAATGTCCAAATTAAAAACAACTACAAAAAATATTTAAAGGAATAACAAATAAATGCAAAAATATAGCATGGCCTAAGTGAAAATACCCTTCTTTATTAGCGATCCAACGGTCGAAGGCATCTCACTTATGATTGGATGGTTGAGCTCCTCGGATGCCTCTTCGACGATGGACGGCTGAGAGACGATCCTCGGATGGATCGGATGATCGAAGCTCCTCGGATGATGGACGGTGATGATTAGACCTAGAGGAGACCTCGATCTGACGGTGGGGACGACACCTGGAAGAACTGCGAAGAACTCGTCTCCAGCGAGCTTCGATCGAGCAATACGTGTGGCAGGGACGTCCTCCGGAGCTGCTAGAATGGGGAAAACGCTACTGGCGATGGTCCGCGGCTGTGGCTATGCTCCGATGGGGCCAAGACCAAAGAGAACGACCTGGAGTTATTGTGCTCGGGTATTCCAACCTCCAGATGAGGTTCTTCGACGCGTTGATCTGCACAGACAAATCACAGGGTCGAGGGAAAAGTGCCTCGATCCGTTAAAGCACGAAGGGGATGGCGGATGATGCGAGGCGTGGCCCTCCGGCGAAGCGACGGTGGAGGAGGGACGATAACTCGTTCCTGGGCGAACCGAGGTGAATGGATGGGCGAAGAAGATGGGAAGAAGGCTGGTGAAGGTGGTTGGGTCATCGGGACAACAAGTGAAGGCTCCGACCAGGGTGAATGGAGCTAAGAGACGAAGGTTGACTAAAATCCTAAAAACTCGAATCAAATGCGGGGAAGAAGAAAACTAAGTTACCTAATGGCTGGAGTCGTCTGTACTAGAGGTCAGGGACCTCCGGGGGTCATTGCCTCGATGGGTCGATGGGCCCAGAGGCTGGGCTCACCTCGCAGCAGAGCACGACGGAGTGTACGTCGGACCTAGGGCTACACAGCTCAAGAACTCACTACAACGCACTCCCTCGCACGATGTCACTCATGGATGAAGGCGGAGGTCACTGGAGGCGAGTGCAATGGCCGAAGATGCCGAAGAAGATGGGACTCCAGGAGGCTTTATATGCTGCAGGGTCCGAGAAAGATGGGGCATGGGCGCGCGAACCGAGGGACGGATCCCTAGAGATTTTGTCGGGCGTGGATCGAGGATCATTCCTCAGTAATCCGAGAAGCGAACGGAAGGAAATAGCGTCAGATCAGGTTGCGAAAATTAGGAGAAAATCGGATGAAATCGGGTCTGCGCAAAACGAAGGTCAAGGGGGGGTAGTTGACTGAGGTCAACAATCCTCTCTGGCCCAATCAGGAGTGGTGGGGGAAAATGACAAAGAGGATGAAAAATGTTTCTTATTTTTCAAGGAATTTTTCTATGATTTTTATTTATTTTATAAAAAAATTATGGTATATATAGTATAATATATTATTTACAGGTATAAAATGCTTATGTATTTTGTATAATTATTATTTGTTTTTTTATAAAAATACCCCAATTTTATATTTTATTTATTTACAACATAATATTTGGAGTATAAAATAATTTTTATTTTATATTTATTGTTTATTTACAAGTATAAATAAATAGGGAGAAATACATATATACATGTATTATATACAAGTTGAGAGAGAGAGTTTTATTCTAGTTTTATTCTAGTTTTATTTTTATTTTATTTTTCTAATTTTTATTTGATTTTGAAAAATATATACAAGGAGATAAAAATACCTTTTTATTTTGATTTTTGTAAAAATAAAGTATATACATAGAGGGTATATATGTGCAAGGTAGAGTGGCCCTATTTCTCTCTCTACTTATTTTATTTAGTGATCAGGCCAATGCTTGGCCCTCTCTTGGGTTTAGGTCACTCAATATTTATTCTAAATATTTCCTTCTTTTTCTTTTATTCTTTATTCTTTTATTTTTGCACAAATACATGCTAATTATGATATATTAACACCTGCATGCTTATTGCTAAATTATTGTATTTATAATTATTTACATGATGCTTTGCCAAGATAATTAGCTAAAATAAAAGAATAAAGAGTGATGAATGAGGCTTCATCATGGACCCACGTGCTTCGTTACGTGTTTAGTTGGGTTAATTGTACTGTTTATCCCGAACTTGTCTTCAGTTATTGAGTGAGAAGTTACTTTTCAAATTTGCAAATATACCCCTGTGAACGTTGATTTGTGACATGTGCAGTTTTTATCTGAGAAATTGCAGATTAGACCCGAGATTTTTATTGCTTGTTATTGTTTAGTCCCAGAACTTAACTTATTTGCGTTTTGGTCCCTATGATATGTGTGCCTTTTTTAATTAAATAAATAGCAAACTTGCTCCAAAATTCTGAAATTTTGACACATAACTCTTGCTACTGTGTAGGAATTTTGGTGATTTTTGTGGTTTGTTTTGATTTTGTTTGTTATTTTCAAAAATTCAAAAACCTTAAAAAGTGTCTCTGGTTGTTTTGAAAAATCAATTAAAAATATTAAAATATCATGAAAAAATCCAAAAAGAATTCTGATTGTGTGTTTTGTGTTGTTTTAGTTTATATGCAATTTTTGTATTATTCCCATTTATAAAACTCCTAAAAATTAAAAAAGATCAAAGAGATTTTAAAAATTATTAAAAATTAATAAAAAAATAAAAAAAAACGTGTTTTTAGGTTCTATAGGTAGGGTTTCTTTTATAGTTTCACATAAAATTACTGTTAGGATTTTATAGGCATTTTAAATAATTTTAATTTGCCTTTTTATCCCAATTGTACGTTGCTTACTGTTTTTGACCTTCTTTGATTTTTAGAAAATTAATTAAAATTCAGAAAACTCCCATAAAATTCACAAAACACTTGAATATTTTAAAAACCTAAAAATATTTTTGTTTTGAATTTATGAGATATTTTGGCCCTTGAAATAATTTCTTGAGTTTTACTTTTGGCCATTTTCTTTATTCTTTCTCTTACTATAAAATCATAAAAAAATTGAAAAATTAAAAACCACCAAATTCTGTTGTTTTCTTGGTTACATGTCTACTTCGTAGACTTGTCATTCCGTGCTCCTTGTGATCTACCCTGGTAGCTTTACCAGGTAAAATAAACTAGCAAGACCGCTTGCCTTTGTGTTTGATTGTTTGATTGATTTCATTGGTGTTCTGATCTTTTTCTTGTTGATTACACCTTGCGATTTGGGTCACGACGACCCTAGATATTCCTTAACCCGAGTTGCATCCACGCATTACCAGAATGGCGCCGTTGCCAGGGAGCATGGCTTAGTAGTCGGTTTTCTGTTTTCGGTTTTGTTTTGATTTTCTTCTTCTTTTTGTTTTTATTTATTTGCTTTTTATTTTTATTTTTATTTTTGTAATCATTTCCTTTTCTTTGTTTTTTTTCCATTTATTTTAGTTTAGTTTAATTATTTTATTTTTATATATATGTGATCTGACCATAGTTCATGTTCTGTATTTCTTGCGAGGCCCTGACAAGTGATGGCAGCTATCTTAGGAGCACCGAGGCACCCGAGCGAAGCAGAGGCTGCTCGTTTCTGCATCGAGCTACAGGAGAGCATAGGAGAGCAGGAGCAGGACCCTTGGAGGGACTACAGTTTTAGCTTCAGTTTTAGCTTAGTTTTTATTTCAGTGCCTTTATATTGTAATAATACAGGACTTGGACTTGGCAAACTATTGGGGTCTGTTTCGCCGAGCACCGGTGTGCTCAGGGGACCTCACCATAGATTTTATGCTGGTTTTGTTTTATTCGTATTTTCTTTTATTTTTTATTCTCGAAGTTTTTGGCCATTAGACTTAGGATTTTTGCTTGACTATGACGTAATTAATTAAGGCCCCAGTCCTAATTGCTTGCATGTACATATAGGTCGATAAGTGGACCTGATTAATTAAATCACAAAAGAAAAATCTAACTCGGTCACCTGAGGGGTCATTTGCCGCTAGAGGCCGTATACATCGCTGGCAAAATCCGTTGTGGCAGACACCGATCGGCATTAGAGACCGGACCCCGACCCCTCTTGTTGACCCGTTAGCTACTGTGCTTCTCGAGTAGAAATTTTCTTTATAAGGTCGATTTCTTCTTGCATCATATAGGTAGTTTTAATACATTCTTTATTTTATGTGTGGATCACCCTGCATGTAGAGAGCTGGCGTCAGATACGCATTTCTTGCTCTGCATGCATCATAGTGTTTGACCGCGCATCGGCTTTTTTGACTTCCCCTCCCCCCCTGTTTTTGGACTTAAAATAACCAGGAGAATCGAAAAATTCGTTAAGCATTGTTTTCTTGAAAAATACCTAAAAAAAGAAAAACTATAAAATTGAGACTGCTAAACACGCTTGACCCTAAAAGACACCGGATTTAAAAATGTGTCTTGTAAGAGTAATTCCCTCATTGTCTGGTTTGGATGAGTGAGAGAGTGACCCGCACACTAGGATAGAGCCATATTCGACCTCTCCTCAGACTACTGGTTTTGGGTTAGTCATTCTCCAGTGAGGATCGCTCCGGTTTCTAGTAAAGCAGGTCGCGATATCCTTAACAGAGCAAGTTGATCGGGTAGATGGTAAACGGTCCGCAACTTGTACTGGCTGGGAAAGATCTAACCTTGGGATCGGGACAGTCTCCTGAGAGCGTTGGATTCCCAACAACTCACTTAATCACTCTGATAGACTGTTTGATCACCTAAATAAAAATCGACAAGATAAAAGATCGAACCTTTACGGTCATCAACTCTGCGTGAGTAGGTAAATTAGGGGTTTGTTTGCCCAATCTTTTGTGTTTTCCAGATCTCATCCGCCTTCACTCTCCACATCACGATGATGGGTTGGAGGTCCCTTAGGAAGCCTTTTGTTGCACCGCTTTCGAGCACTCTGGTCCACTCATCTAGGTTGGTTCGCGAGAGCCCAGACCCGCTCTCCGAACCCGAGTTTGACTTCACCATGTTCCCCCTCGACCACCCTTCTACTAATCCTGAGGTGCCCGAGCAAAGACAGCAGCAGACGTTTGATCATTTGATGGCACCTGAGTTTGGGTCTTTTTCCTTTGCAGAGACCATGGCCAGTAGCGAGGAGCACACTGATGGACCTGGCCAGAACCACACATATGTACTTGATCAGGGTGCCATCAACAACACCCTTTTAGCCTCCCTGGAGACCATGCAGCGTCAGATCAGAGACCAGGGGTCTTTCATGGCTGATATGCGCCAAGAGATAGAGCATATGCGAGTGGACAGAGATCAGCACAGGGCCGGTGGAGGAGGAGAAAAACCTGAGGGAGGAGAGCCAGATGAGCCAGTGCAACCAGCAGCACCCGCACGTCCGATGAGAGAGTTGCACAGCCTTGGTGCAACTCTGACCCACAGATGGATTCACCTGCCAGCCATACTGGGAGATTTCAAGCTCCCACCTTAGACCGTTCAGCTACTGCCCAGATTCCATGGGCTTGCCACTGAGGAGCCGCACCTCCATCTCCAGGAGTTCGAGATGATCTGCAACACGGTCCACGATCGCCTCATGGATGAGGATAACATCAAGATGATGGGATTTCTATTTTCCCTCGTCAACAGAGTAGCCTATTGGCTGAAGCACCTAGGGAAATACATTACATCATGGGAACAACTCTGGAACGAGTACTTGAATAAGTACTATCCACTCGGACGGACGAATGCAGCACGAGCCCTCATCAACAACTTCTCCATGCTTCCCAACGAGCAATTCCATGAGGCATGGGACAGATTCAGAGAGCTCATTGACCGATGTCCTCATCACGACATATCCAAGCCCAACCTTGTTCAGAGTTTCTTCTGCGAGCTTATACCAGAGTTGCAGGGGCTAGTGAACGCATCTTGTAGGGGTTCCTATTTCGCCAAGGATGAGGATCAGGTCTGGGCCATCTATGAGGAGATGATAGAGAACTATACAGTCATGTCCCAGACCCACCTCTACATACAAGGGAAGCCCACACCACAGGCTGTGTCATATCAACGGATAGCACAGGTCTATACAGGTCCTTCCATATCTTCAACAGCCGTAGCACAGGCAGATTCGTTGGCCACTGATATGGGTATTATCAGCGAGAAGCTGGACCGCATCGAGATCATAGAGAAGAAGCAGTGCCAGGGAATGTCTTAGATAGATCACATGTGTCTCTATGAGGCACAGACGGCTTCTCAGCCACGTCTCAGGTCACGGCTGACCCAGAAGCAACAACACCTCAACCCAGCCCTCTGCCCACTACCAACAGGTGCATCACATTCAGGCGGAGTCGTTCCAGCAGCAGCCGCAGTATGTCCAACTACCACCATCTCCGGGCACTCAGATGGGGTTCTGCGAGCCGGATCAGCCCCTGGCAGTTCTTCCCCCACTCACTTACGAGCAGGATCCACTGATGGAAGTCAACGGGATTTGGTATGATCGACCTCATCCTAGGATCCGCCGAGACCATCCTGGATTCCGTTGGTCAACTGGAGGTGCCTCATCCCAGCAGCAGCCTCCAATTCAGGGTGGCCAGTACAACCAGCAGCAGCAGCCCTAGTTCCCACAACCACAGCCACAGCCACACTACCGGCAGGGTCCTCGTCCCTATCAGCAGGGATAGCCGTGGAGGCATCAGCAGTAGCCTCAGCAGTTTCATCACCAGTATCCCCCTCATCCGTCTCAGCAGCAACAGCCTCACTTCCAGAGAAGCAACCCGTCCGGTTCTCATGGGCCCGCCTATGAGAACCCAGCACTTGATGATTTAGCCCGCCTTATCTTCGAGCAGAAGTCCACTTTCTAAAGGGAGATGGACGAGTTCCGTCAAGAGATGAGGGAGATCGTGATGGGTAAGGTCGCCATACCCGCTCATATCGAGCCGAATCCGAACAAACTGAAGAGGAAGTCTGAGCAGGTAGAGTTTACAGATGTTACCACTCCTAGTGATTCACTTCGTTATATTTATGCAAATACTTTCTATGTTGACTTTGTTACACTTAGGAGCGGTAGGATGCCAGCCGGCGGTGCCTCATCTGAGCGACTACCACATGAGGACTCAGGAGCGCCAGATGAGGAGGAGAGCGGTGCTAATGCCGCCCATGATGATGTTGATGACGGTGGTGTTGACGCCACCAAGAATGTAGATCCAGCTGACGGTACTGAGGCCGTCACTTCACCAGATACAGGAGGTGGTGATGATGCCACCAGACATGATGATGATGAGCCAGAGTGCAGTGATGATGCCACATGTCCAGATATTGCGGGTGGTACTGAGGTCACCCATTCTATTCCTGTTGCATTTCCTTCTATCACTGTATCTCAGGACTATTTTGGAAAATCTAGAAAAATTAAAGAAGGAAAGGGTTCTTTATTTGCGAGTCCATTTGTGATGCCTGGAGATATGTGTATGGATTCTGTTTCATCTCAGCAGCAGGGACCCGATCCTAGCCCTCCATATGAGGAGGGTCCAACCATCCCTTTCCCTCAAGCACTTCGCTTGGATAAGGGGAATAAAAAAGAAAATCCAAAAAAATCTCAGCAGTTAGAGTTCAGCAAGCAGATGATAGACAGATTCCAGATTCAGCTGACTCTACAGGAGGCCCTTGAGCATATACCTCTCTTCCAGAGGAACCTTAGAGAGAATACCAACATTCACAGGAAGAAGAGGAACCACCATGCAAAGATCCATGTGCTCACTCGGGCCACCTGCTTCGCCATTCAGAACTGTCTGCCAGCTAAGAGGCCAGATGCAGGAGCTCCCTATGTCAGATGTCACATACATGAGCAGAGGTTCGACCGGACTCTATTAGACATCGGCTCTTCCATTAACCTACTTCCGACAGCCTTACTCGTCCGATTCGAGTTTGTCCCTCTTCGACAGAGCAGGACAGTCCTTCAGTTTGCTGATAGATCTGCCAAGAGGCCGAAGAGGTTGTTGAAGTACGTGGTCGTCACAATTCAGGACCTGAAATTCCTTGTGGACTTCGTTGTGTTGGACATGGAGATCCCTGAGTCTGTGACCGATACCCCCATCATTCTAGGATACTTGTTCTTGGCCACAGCCAAGGAAGTATCCGATCATGATAGAGGGGAAGGTATACTTTCGCGTTGAGGGTGAGAGTATACAAATAGAGACGATTGATGAGACCAGAGCGCAAGATTCAACCTGCTCAGAGCAGCTCAGCGATTCAGAACTGATGATAGAGGTAGAGCGAGACGTCCACCATGAGTGTGATTTTGTGATCACAGATGATGAAGCTGCTAGGACAGGTCCCATTTCACGAGCCATCCTCTCACACTCGGATTCCATTGATTCCCAGATACCATCAGAGGAGAGCTTAGAGAGCACACTCTTGGCCGAGGACACATTCAAGGCTGTAGGCCGCGTTTAGGATAGCGAGGCAGTTGAGATTTCTTTTGATTTAGATTCAGATCCCTCAGAGTCAGATATTGATTGTGCAGAGTTTGATGAGTTGATTCCATGTCTGATTCCTATAGAGCCAGCAGCTAGGGTGGAGACTGATCCGATTCAGAGTACAGATACACCAACAAAGCAGTCTTCACCGGATTTTCATGATCAGCGAGATTTCTCCCATGCAGATTTAGTTGCTTTTACTCAAACTTTTTAGAGGCCAGATTTGCCAGCTCCCAATCTCCCAGATCTGAAGCTCGTGCCTCAGTCGCTGAAGTATAGGTTCCTTGCAGGCGAGCATGAGATGTACCCAGTCATTATCTCAGCAGATTTGACTAGAGAGCAAGAATCTCGCTTGATGGAGGTTCTTGAAAAGAACGACAAGACGATAGGATGGAGTGTAGCTGATCTCTAGGGGATAAGTCTGGCCATGTGCTCCCACCATATCTATCTCGAAGAAGACGCCAAGCTGTCGCGTGAGTTCCAACGACGGCTGAACCCGAACCTTCGAGAGGTTGTCATGAAGGAAATCTCGAAATGGTGGACCGCCGATTTTATCTACCCCATCTCCGACTCCAAGTGAGTTAGTCCATTACATGTGGTGCCCAAGAAGATGGGCATCACTACAGTTGTGAGTGAGTCTGGAGAGGAGATCGCTACCTGGGTACCCACTTCATGGAGGGTCTGTGTGGACTACAGATGATTGAACCAGGCCACAAAGAATGATCATTTCCCGCTGCCTATTATAGGTCAGATTATAGAGAGGCTAGCTGGGAAGAGTCACTACTGCTTTCTTGACGGGTACTCCGATTACAACCAGGTGGCCATTACGCCCGAAGACCAGGACAAGACCACATTCACATGTCCCTTTGGGATATATACTTTCAGACGGATGCCCTTTGGTCTATGTAACGCTCCAGCGACATTCCAAAGGTGCATGTTGTCCATCTTTCCGGACATAGTGGGTGAGTGCTTGGAGGTCTTCATGGACGACTTTTCGATCTATGGCGATGAGTTTGATGCTTGTCTTGGCTTCCTAGAACGCATTCTTCAGCGATGCATCGAGGTCCATCTTGTATTATCCTGGGAAAAGAGTCACTTAATGGTGACTCAAGAGACGGTTCTTGGTCATATCATCTCCAATAGGGCATGGAGGTTGTTCCGGCCAAGGTGGATATCATCAGGAAACTCAATCCACTTTCCAACTTGTGATAGTTACGGTCTTTTCTGGGACACGTCGGTTTCTACCGATGATTCATTCATGATTCCGCAGGATTGCTTGACCGTTGACTGATTTGCTGACCAAAGACACCGAGTTCATTGTAGATGATAAGTGTCTTGCATCATTTGAGACTCTAAAGAGTCTAGTTGTTGAGGCTCCTATCCTTCAGCCGCCTGATTGGTCTCTCCCATTCGATATCATGACGGATGCCTCCGATTTTGCTGTAGGGGCCATGCTGGGACAGAGGAGGGATGAAGTGCCATTTGCCATTCACTACGCTAGTCGTACATTGGATGCTGCGCAATGAAACTACACCGTCACTGAGAAGGAGATGCTAGCCGTAGTCTTTGCCTAGATAAGTTCAAATCTTTCATCATTGGATCTAAGGTGACTATCTTTACAGATCACACCGCCATCAGGTACCTCATGGAAAAGAAGGATGCCAAAGCGAGACTGACTAGATGGATCCTTCTACTCCAGGAGTTTGATATTGAGATTAAGGATAATCCTGGATTCAAGAATGTGATGGCGGATCATCTCTCCTGATTAGAGAATCTTGAGGAATCTGAGCAGACTGATCCCATCTATGAGACCTTCCTAGATGAGGTGATCCTTGCTATCGCCTCGCTACCGTGGTACGCTGACATTGTGAACTATCTTCTTGCCAAGAAAGTTCCACAAGGTTGGCCTAGGAAGCGACTTGAGACCTTCCTCGCGAAGTGCAAGTTCTACCATTGGGAGGATCCCGTCCTTTATCATGAAGGAGGGGATAGCGTCTGACGTCGGTTCATTCCTCAGGTGGAGCACCATAGTGTCCTCACATACTGTCACAAACTTGAGGCAGGAGGACATCACTCTGAGAGGAGAATGGCACAGAAAGTGCTCCAATCCGGCCTATGGTGGCCTACCCTCTTCAAGGATTTTGATGAATTCGTGAAGAGGTGTACTGACTGCCAAAGGATAGGCACTTATGGACAGTGTGATATGATTCCGATGCAGCCCTTTCACTTATGTGAGGTTTTTGACGCATGGGGCATCGATTTCATGGGTCCATTCCCTAAGAGTCAGGGATTTGAGTACATTCTGTTGGCCGTTGATTATGTTAGTTGTTGGATTGAGGCCATCCCCACCCGAACCGCAGATGCTAGGACTGTATGCAGATTTTTGAGGAAGAATATCATTTCACGATTCGGGTGCCTAGGGTGTTGATATATGATGGGGGGTCTCATTTCGTCAACGACAAGGTAAAGGCCCTTGCTAGCGAGTTCAGCATAGACCATCGAGTAGCCACTCCATATCATCCTCAGACCAGTGGTCTTGCTTAAGTGTCGAACAGGGAGATCAAGAAGATATTGCAGAAGGTAGTCCGCCCTGACCGAAACGATTGGTCACAGCTTTTGGACTTGGTCTTGTGGGCATATCGGACTTCCTTCAAGACTCCTTTGGGGACATCTTCCTTTCGCCTCGTTTATGGCAAGTTCTGCCATTTACCTGTTGAGATTATGCATAAGTCACTTTGGGTTGTCACAGACATATTATTGGAGACAATGAGTGTAGGAGATCAGAGGAGGGGAGAGTTGGCATCCCTGGAGGAGCTTAGAGGTGCGGCCTTTTTGAGCAGCCTACAATACAAGGAGAGAGTGAAGGAGTGGCATGATTCTCATATCAGCCACAAGCAGTTTGAGCCAGATCAGAGAGTATGGTTGTTCGATGCTAGGATAGATTATTTCCAGGGAAGTTACAGAGCAAGTAGAAGGGACGATACCTGGTCCGAAAGGTACACGACAATGGAAGCATTAACATATCTGAAATGTCATCTGATTCTACCTTTTGTGTTAATGGGCAGCGTCTCAAACCATATCTAGATCATGATCCATTGGTCGTTGACGTTGCCCCTATTCATTTTGCGTGAGATGTGGTCTTTGACTCACATCTATTGCATCTCATGCCTGATTATCACTATCTTCTACCTTGTATAGATCCAGATGTCCATATCATACCATTCTTCAGTCCAACACCCCATTCGCATCTTATGATTATGCTATATTTAGGGTACTTTACCCTAAGTATAGGGGGTGTCAGACTTTTGATTTCTCTTTTGATTCTTTTTATCTCTGTTTTGCTGCCTATACTTAGGGATATTTTACCCTAAGTATAGGGGAGGTAGACCTTGTACCTTCTTCCACTCGGATTTCCCTTTGTGCACAGTCTTCTATACTTAGGATTACTTGATCCTAGGTATAGGGGGAAACACCGAGATTCGTTCATTCTATTCTTTGATTCGTCGTTGTAGTATAGTTTTCCTTTTCACTTCCCTATACTAAGCACGAGTTATGCCTTCTTCATCACTCTTCATTCACTCTGAGGACATCGTTCGAGCTAAGTATAGGGGGTGTCGTATATATTTTATATATACTTTAGCCATAACGTACTTTGTGTGAGTGTGTTAATAAAAAGAATGGCAAAATACCTTTATCTTAAAAACCATAAAAATTTAAAAAAATTTCTTGTACATAAAATTCTTTCTCGCACATACATAGCTATTTATAAAATTATTTTTGTACAAATGTTTGTAATGTTTTGTGTGTAAAGAGTTTGTAAATATTTTGATATCAAAATTATGTATATAGTACAAATTTTTTGTAAAATGTTTGAAAAACAAAAAGTTTGCAAAAGCCCTTGTGTAAGTGTGTGTAAATAGTTTGCAAAACATCTGCATTCATGCATTCATTCATTCAAACATTTCTCAAAAACTGTGCACATTTTCAAAAACTTGCATAAAAAGATTTTTGTATATATTTGTACGGTTTTTCTGAATCATAGTTGACATTTAAACTAGCATGGAATTAAATTGGAAAATGGAGCTTGGTTAAGACCTTAATCCACCTAATTCTAAGAGGAACCTTATAGGGCTTAGGGTTAAGACTTTTCAGGTCCATTTGGGACTTAGTTCTTTGAGTCCACTTGGCTATGATCATATTTAATCTTGATGAACCTAAGTAGAACACTTAACAATGCACACATGACTCTCACAGACAATGGCTTTATTTGCACCAGCTCTTTACACATAGCTCTCTACAGATGAGGTGGTGAGGAGGCAGTCTTCTTTGGCTTGGGGTAGCATACGAGGGTAGTACTTCTAGGCGGAACCTCTCGTCTTCTTTTAGTGAAGGAAGTGTGTCTCAACTTGGTCTGGCGGCATTGAGGTCTAAAGACAGGAGTTGTGGGTTGCAATAATGCTTCAAAAGAGGGATAGTCTACTGGCTCAAGAGGAAAAAGTCCTTATGTATATATGTTGCACCATGTAGATATGTTGTACATATGCACATCAAAAAAATATGTGCAAAAGAAAGAAAAACTCCAAAAAAGTGGTGGGTCTGATAGAAAATGAAATACCCACCAGAGTGTATATAGTCAAATAAAGCAAAGCTTATGTTACCCATTCCCATCTCATGAAGCTTGCAGCAGGGAGACTTAGCTACACTGGTTAGGCTCCCTAGGATACATGGATACACTGGCCATGGTCCATTCTCTTCTTCCTCCTCTTCTTGAGTCGGTTGTACTTGAACTTAGAAGGGAATACCCTGCTCCTCGAGGAAAGAGATGTCAGACTAGGGCATTAGAGTTACCTTGTTGAGGGGGGGTTGTTACTTTGCCATTTCTGAGGTGGGGAGCTACCTATCACTTATATAGTACAAGAAAAGATTCATGGTCATTAGAGTTTGTGTATGTAGACTTGTTCTAATCTGGATTGTTGAGGAGTCTTGACCATAGATTGGTGGAATGTAGAGACTGTTGAGTTTAAACCTAAGTCCAAATAAGATTCCGACAAACTAATAATCCAAAGGCCTGGCTGAGCTCCATACTTCAATTTAATAAATGCAAGTTTAATAATCAACCTTGATTCTCCTTCTTTTTCTTTTCCTTTTCTTTTCACTTCTTTTTCAAATAAGTGTTTGCTAAGGGACTAGCAAAAGTAAAGTATAGGGGGTGATGAATCCCCATTCATCACTCTTTATTCTTTTATTTTAGCTAATTATCTTGGCAAAGCATCATGTAAATAGTTGTAAATACAATAACTTAGCAATAAGCAGGCATGTGTTAATATTCCATAATTAGCATGTATTTGTGCAAAAATAAAAGAGTAAAGAATAAAAGAAAAAGAAGGAAGTATTTAGAATAAATACTGAGTGACCCAAACCCAAGAGAGGGCTAACTATGGGCCCGATCACCAAATAAAATAGGTAGAGAGAGATAGGGCCACTCCACATTGTATATATGTACCATATGTGTATATAATTTATTTTTTTACAAAATCAAAATAAAAAGGTGTTTTTACTTCCTTGTATATATTTTTAAAAATAAAATAAAAATAAGAAAAATACAATAAAATAGAATAAAATTCTCTCTCACTTGTACATAATACATGTATATGTGTATCCTTCCCTATTTATTTTATACTTGTAAATAAATAATAAAAATAAAACAAAAATTGTTTTATACTCCAAATATTATGTTGTAAATAAATAAAATATAAATTAGGGTATTTGTGTAAAAATAATAAAATAAAAATAATTATACAAAATTTATAGGTATTTTATACCTGTTTATAATACATTATACTGTATATACCATAATTTATTTTTTCATAAAACTAAATAAAAATCAAAGAAAAATTGTTTGAAAAATAACAAATATTTTTTATTTTATACACTTTTTAAATAAATTCATTTGCTATTTTTAATTGAATTTATAAATTTTTGTATATCTTTTTTCTGATTAGACCACGGAGGAACGTTGACTCGGGTCAACCAGCTCTTCCAGGGCTTGACCCGACCCGACTGTTCCACCGGACCCATTTCTCCCATTTACCCTGGATGGATCGCGCGTCCCCTTGCTCCGAATTTCTTCCCGCATCTCCCCCGTGGATCTGTGATCCTTACGGATCCCTAGGGAGGCACGGATGATCCTCGGTTCGTGCGCTTCGACTGGATCTATCCAGCCACCTGGGACTGCTTTAAATATCTTCATCTGCCTCCCTAGTTCGCCAGCTCACGCAGCATCCCTTCTTGACACCCTAGAGACCTTCTTCGTGGTGACAGCCGTCGGAGGCCACCTT
The DNA here is from genome assembly GCA_037367405.1 of Ottelia alismoides. Taxonomy (NCBI): domain Eukaryota; kingdom Viridiplantae; phylum Streptophyta; class Magnoliopsida; order Alismatales; family Hydrocharitaceae; genus Ottelia; species Ottelia alismoides. The sequence goes on along the minus strand of JAZKJV010005729.1, from coordinate 250,905 downwards.
TGGTGCTCAAGTTGGTGCCGTGTAGCCGCAGCTCACGTGTCATGGCGGAGAACCGTCGCGAGAAGCCTCCTTCTCCTGCCGTAGTGTGGTCGAGGCCACAACCCTGTCGCCCACTTCCCCTGGAGCTAAGGATCGATTTCAGACCATCAGGTACCTCCTCCATCCCTCCTAGCTCCGGCATTTATCCATTTCTTCCATTTATCGCTGTCGTAGCTCTGCCAGCTCTGACCAGCCGGTCGGAGCTCCGTTACCCTCACTCATCCGCTCAGATCGACTCACACGCTCACCCCCCATCTCCTTACGCGCCCTGATCACCCTGACCTTCGATCATCGCATCGGGATTAGGAGATATGTATCCTCTACCATCTTCGCCAGAGACCCACACCCATCCGCCACTGCTTCTTTGCCTTTTAAACTTAATAAACCCGACCGGAGAGAAGCTCTGAGTCAAAGCTTTCCTTTGCAGGCTTTGACGCACGCGGAGACCCTCAAGATTGTCTTCGCCCATCCTCGTCGGAGTGTCCCCAGGTCCTTGCTCTGCCTCAATGATCCGACCATTGGACCTCTCATCAGAATCGACCATCTGAAATGGAACCAGCCCACGAGTCTCTGGTGTCGCCTGAGCCTTCGTCGGAGCTACGGATCACCTCCTGTGCTCCGGCGAAGTTCACCCAGGTCAGTTCTTCCAGGCACCCTCTCCGCCGTCGGATCATCGTCGTCTCCCAGATTCCATCCCAGCCGTTCATCCACTAGAGGTGTCAGACCGTTAGATGTCAGATCTAACGGTCTCCTACCAGCCACGTCCCTGACCATCTGACAACTGTCAGATCTGACACCTGACGCGTCCAGAGCCATACGATCGTACTTCACCAGCGACCGCCACGCATCCTCTCATGCGCCTGTCACGAGATCCATGGGTATATTGCATCTTCTACCTTGCATTTCTTTCAGTTTTTATTTTAGTCTGTAAAAAAATCACAGTTGGACCATTTTACATTCCAGTACCTGTAGTTTCTCATATTTGCAGTTTAGTCTTGCCTGTGTGGAACCACGTGCTTCATCACATGTTTAGTTGGGTTATTTACAATGTTTATCCCGAACTTCTTTTCTATTATTGAGTGAGTAGTTACTTTTCAAATTCGTAAATATACCCCTGTGAACGTTGATTTGTGACATGTGCGGTTTTTAATGGAGAAATTGCAGATTGGACCCTAGATTTTTGGTGCTTGTTATTGTTTGGTCCCAGAACTTAAGTAATTTGCATTTTGGTCCTTGTGTTCTGTGTTTTTTTTAATTAAATAAATAGCAAACTTGCTCCATAAATTTTGAAATTTTGACACGTAGCTCCTGCTACTGTGTAGGAATTTAGGTGATTTTTATGGTTTGTTTTGATTTTGATTGTTATTTTCAAAAATTCAAAAACCTTAAAAAGTGTTTATGGTTGTTTTGGAAAATCATTAAAAATATTAAAATATCTTGAAAAATTACAAAAAATTCTGATTGTTGTTTTGTGTTGTTTTTGTTTCTGTGAAATTTTTGTCTTATTCCCATTTATAAAACTCCTAAAAATTAAAAAGACCAAAAAGCTTATTAAAATTATAAAAAATTCATAAAAAAATCAAAAAATGTGTTTCCAAGGTATGTAGGTAGGGTTTCTTTTATAGTTTCACATAATATTACTGCTAGGATTTTATAAGCATTTTAAATAATTTTAATTTGCCTTTATATCCCAGCTGTACAGTGCTTACTGTTTTTGACCTTCTTTGATTTTAGAAAATTATTTAAAAATCAGAAAAATCCCATAAAATTCAAAAAAAAACACTTGAATATTTTAAAAACTAAAAATATTTTTGTTTTGAATTTTTGAGTTATTTTGGCCCTTCAAATAATTGCTTGAGTTTTACTTTTGGCCATTTTTTTATTTTTTTCTCTTATTATAAATAATTTAAAAAATTGAAAAAATAAAAACACCAAATTCCGTTGTTTTCTTGGTTACTTTACTACTTCGTAAACTTGTCATTCCGTGCTCCTTGTGATCGACCCTGGTAGCTATACCAGGTAAAATAAACTAGCAAGACCGCTTGCCTTAGTATCTGATTGTTTGATTGATTTCATTGGTGGTCTGATCTTTTTCTTGTTGATTACGCCTTGCGATTCGAGTCACAATGACCCTAGATATTTCTTAACCCGAGTTGCATTCGTGCGTCACCAATTACCAATGAAGATCCTCTAAATCTTATTAATCTAAAAGTGACTGATAGGTCTAATCTTTCACTTCTGACTCAGAGGGATTAAAAACATCATCATAAACTGAAACATTACCAGAGTCGTCTCCATCAACCTCGTCATTAATCGTCTCTAAGATGGTGCCGTCCAATCTTCCACCATCTAGTATCTGAATCCAAGACTCTACTATAGTGTGATGAAAGATCATGTACTCGGATCGACCCATACAACTTCATCGTCTATTTGTGTGAAATCACAACCTTGATGACTATCGGGCTCATCATCAGATGCTCGCTCTGATTTTTCTGTTTTGGCTCTGAGGTCCTGGATCATCTCTATGTGTATACTCTCACCCTGGACGCGAAAGTACACCTTCCCGATACCATAATTAGATATGGACTTAGCAGTCACCGGAAAATGTCATCCTAATATGATCAGGGTATCGGCCATGCAATCAGGGACCGCCATGTCCAACACAATGAAGTCCACATGGAATTTCAAACATTGAATGGTGACGATAATGTCTTCAATTAATCCCTTAGGCCTCTTGATCGATCTGTAAGCAAACTGCAAGATTGTCATGCTTGGTCGAAGAGGTCTAAACTCGAACTTTTCAAGTAAGGAAGAAGGAAGGAGATTAATTGATGATCCGTTATCTAAAAGAGTAAGATCAAAAGTCTGATCTAGAATTTCGCATCTAACATATGGTGCTCCCGTGTCTGATCTCTTGGCTAGGAGAGACGATTCTGGATGGTGTGGCATGTTTCCTTGGTCAACACATGGATTTCTAAACAATTATAGCACTGCCTCTTCTTTCTGCAGACTATGGTACGCTTTTTGAGACCTTTCTGCAGAAGAGGGATGTGTGCCAAAGCTTCTGAAAGAGTAAGCTGAATAGTGAACTTGTCTAGCATCTCTTTCGTCGGATCATTCATTTGAATCTTTTTTATATTTTCCTTTTTATGTCCTTTTTCCTAGCAGAGTGCTTGGGGAAAAGATATATATGTACATCCTCCTTGTTAGTATGTACAATAGGAGGATCAGAGGAATAAGAAGAAAATATTTTTGAAAAACTGGGACTTGCTTCATGTAAATGATCAAAAGAAGACTCATGCGATCTTGCTGAATCAACTGCCTTCTCTTTATTTCTCTTTTTGATTTCTCTTTTGTACATTTTTTGTATTTTGGTATCATCATCACTACAGAAAAAGAAAGGCATAGTAGCTGCATCGGCATCAGATTCTGGCTGCTTTTTATCTAGTTTGGTGGCATCAGCACCACCATCAACATACTCATTGGAATAGGCGGCATCAACACTGCCATCGTCAGGCTCAATTGGCTCTCTTGTATCCTCAGGTATATCTTTGTCGACCCTAGTTAAGTCACCACCTGTGGGTATCCTACCGCTCCTAAGAGAAATGAAATCATCATCATCACAATAAAATGAATCATCTGAAAATACCTATGACTTGAGGGTGGGTTCTGTCAAGTGTACCTTCTCTAATTTTCTCTTTAGACTATTTGGATTCAGCTCAATCGGAGCAGGGATAGCAGACTTCCCTTTGACGAGATCAATGACATGGTATTTAAACTCATCAATTTCTCTCCTAAATTCAACCTGCTGGTTGGCTATCAAACTAGCGAGAAACTCAAGAGCTGGGTTATCATGGAAGGGAGCATGAGACCCAGATGAGTCTCCTCGATGGTGGTGGGGTTGTTGCAGAGTTGATTGTTGTTGCTGTGGAGGGTAAGACTGTTGATATTGAGCATGATAGGCATTCTGTCTCCACTAAGCAGGCTGATACTGATGAGGACAGGAATACTGCTGCTATTCTCTATTCTGCCCCATCTATGCCCGTGATGGCTGCTGGGAAGAGGCACCTCCTAAAGACCAGCAGAAACCAGGATGATCGTGATGGATCCCTGGTTGCTGCTGTTAATTGTACCATATCCCATTGATAGCAATCAATGGCTCAGGCATCTTAGAATAAGACGGGGGTATAGAAGAGAGTGGTTGATGACTCTGATACACCACCATATGGGTGTCAGATAATGGTGTCTGCGAGTTCTGCTCGTAAGCTGGAGACTGATGAGTCAGCTTTAAATGCACATGGTAAATGTGTTGAACTGGTGACCTTGAAAGAATACCTCGATCTCTACTCCTTGAGTCAGCCTATGATCTCGAAGATTTTGTGGAATCCGTCTGAATCTCATGAAGGCACATGATTTGCATCTTCAGATCACCGAGACTTCTCTCAAGCTCGTCAATCTTATCGAGCTTATCCAAATTCTAGCACTTTTTCTCTATTATCTCCATTTGGTCCAACTTCTGGCAGATGATCCCCATTAAGCTGATGAGGATTTAGAATGTGTATAAATAACAGAAGGAGTCCCTTCAATTTGTGCCACTCGAGAATGCTGGTGGTAGGTTGGCGGCTTCATCTCAATATAAAACCTAGTCTGGGACATCGTGGTGTAATTTTTGACCATCTCCTCGTAGATGGTCCAGACTTGGTCCTCGTGCTTGGAGAAGTAAGATCCACCACAAGAAGCATCCACCAGCCCCTGCAACTCTGGCGTCAGCCCACAAAAGAAGTTATGAACTAGGTTCGGCTTCGAGATATCATGGTAGGGACACCGATCTATGAGCTCTTGATGAGCGACTGATCGACTAGGGTTATGTATCAAGAAATATCAAGGTCGTTGTGACTCCAATTGATAAGCTGGGCTCAATCAAGAAAAATAAACAACTCAAAACAGATCAAGCAATCAAGCACAAAATCTAAGTGGTTCACTACTTATTTTACCTGGTATAGCAACCAGGGTCGAATACAAGAGCACGAGAAAACCTAGAAAGTAGTCAAATCTCAGAAAATGAAATAAAATATTTTTTTAGTGGTTTTTAATTTTGCAAAATATTTTATGATTTTTAATAAGGAATCAAAATCAACAAACAATAAAGCAAGGCAACACCATGATCTTTTATATTTTTATTTAGGACTAAAAATGCTCAGAAAATTAAGATAAAAATATTTTTGGGTTTTTAAGGTTTTGAAATGTTTTTAGTAATTTTTGAGGGATTTTCTGATGTTTTTTGTAATTTTATAAAAATCAAAGACTAACTAAAAATGTAAACAATGCACAACTAGGATTAAATAGCAAGTTAAATATAACTAAAATATGCTAAAATCCTGGATAGCAATTTTATGAGAAAATACAAGTAAAAGCCTACAAAACGAATTGAAATAAGAATTTTTGGATTATTCTTGAATTTTATATAATTTTTATATGATTTTAGGTGTTTTGCAATTTTTAGGGTTTTTATAGGGAAATTTCAAACAAAATTACTACTGTAGCTAAAGCACAAAGAAGACCCTCACAGGATTTTTTTTGCGGAATTTTTAAGACGATTTTCGAATTTTTGTGGATATTCAAAAATAGGTAGGACACTTTTTATAAGTTTTTAATTTTTCAAAAATACTATTTGCAAAGAAATTAACCCAACAATTATATACTAAATACTACATGTCAACAGGAGTTGGTGGTAATTTTTAGATAATTTTATGGATTAATTTGCTAATTACTAAGTTAAATAATAGACAAGCATTTTATAGGGACCGGTATGTGAAGACATTATTTTGAGGGTCCAAACAATAACATCCAATAAAAACCCACGTGCCTAGTTGCAAAAAGTCCACGCAAGCACATGCGCTACACATGATCTAGACTCGCATGGGTATAAATGCAAATTTCTCAAACTTATCATTCAATTCAAAACAACATAGAAGTTCATGCAAAATACTGCAAATAACCCAAATAGCACGTGGAGAAGTACATGAGTTCACATAGATAGGACTGAAGTGCAAATACCAGAAACTACGAGGTCCAAACTGTAAAGTGCCTTCACTACAAATTTTATTTAGTGGACTAAATAGTAAAGCATAAATGTGCGAGAGTAAAAGAAAATATACCCCTACAGAGACACGTGGCGCACGTGGGGGGTGGTGCTATCATGCGGCTCTAATCATCCCCTGCTGCAGATCTGAAGGCTTTGATCAAGTCGGCTACGTGTGTGTCAGATGCGCTACAAAGTTGGTCCAATGGTTAAAAAGTTGGATGTGTCGGGCGGTTGTGATGGGATCTGGCAGATAGGTACTCGACCGATGGTAGAGGAAGATGCTAGAAGAACACCCTCCAGGTGACCTTCAATCGAGCAAGGGAGAGAATCCGTCGACCCGATAAAGGATCTGAAGGGTTCGGTAAGCTCGGGGAGGCTTTGCACGTCAGGTGGGCTGCTCCGATGGAGAGAGGAATGGCCAGATGGTCATGGCAGTGAAGGCTAGCCTGGAGCTGCTCCACCTGAGCAGCTGGGTGATCAAATGGACTCCTTCACGTGAACCAATACCTACAAAGGTGTCTACGCTCGAAGGTGACGCTCCAGCGGGGGTTATTTGAGCAAAAAGATGAGTGAAGCGGTTGTGGATGGGATTTGACCTCCGGCAGCAGTGGACGAAGGAGGACTCGGCCTTAATCCTACCCCAACGATCAAGTCTAAGGATGATCAGGTTGCGGAGGGAGAAGGGGTGTGCGTCTAGGAGTCGATCTGTGCGGATGGATATGGGTGTCGGAGCTCCAACCAGTTAGTTAGAGCTCAATTGTGTGCGACGAAGCAAAATAGGAAGATTTAAATGGACGGTGAAATGCGAAGGCTAAATTGGATACCTAAAGCTACCAATTGAAGCACGAACTCCAAGCAAAGATGAACGTCAGCGTGATGACCTCGATCTGCTTCGGGGGGAGAGAGAGGCTGCACGCGGCGGAGGTATCCGGCCATGTCGAGCTACAAGCCTCCAAGAGACTCCCTAATGATCCTAAGGGTTGCCTTGAGTTTATGTCACTGCACTGAAGGTGGCGAGGGAAGGAATGGGGCGCGAGGGACGAGCTACTCTTCAGTGGAGGTGGACGAGAGCTTTTATACGCAAAGCGAGGGTCTAGAAAGATCAATGCGGAGCACGAAACCCTAAGGAGATCCGGACAATCCTAGGGATCTGCGAGGATTACGGATGTCCGAGGAATCACGGGTCTAAGAATCGAGGTGAGAGGTGGTTAGAGTCGGATGGGAAAATAGGGAGAATAAGCTCTGGCAAGATGGCGGGCGACCGACCCGACCTTGAAGGCGTCGTTGACTGGAGTCAACAAATCCTCTGGACCAATTAGAAAATAGTATGCACAAAATAACTAAAAATTCAATAAAAAAATAGCAAATGAATTTAGAATAAAATGTGTATAAAATAAAAAAATGTTTACTAATTTCCAAAGATTTTTCTGTGATTTTTAATTAATTTTATGAAAAATAAATTATTTTACATAAATACCCTTATTTTGTATTTTATTTATTTATAATATAATTTTAGAAGTGTAAATTAATTTTTATTCTATTTTTATTGAGTAATAAGGGTATATAATAAATAATGGATGTAATATATACAAGTGTGTTTTGTATAGGAATGAATGATTTTATTTTTATTTTTCTGATTTTTATTTTATTTTTATATTGTTTCTAGGATTATATACAAAGGTGTAAAAATAATTTTTTAGTTTTATTTTGTCAAAAATAATTATATAAATAATGTGTACAAATATAGGTAATATATACAATAGATAGTGAGCCATATCTCTCTCTACTTATTTTATTTTGCGATCAGGTCAAGGCTTGACCTTCTCTTGGGGTTTTAGGTCACTCTGTATTTATTCTAAATACATCATTCTTTTTCTTTTCCTTTATTCTTTTATTTTTGCACAAAAAATATGCTAATTATGTAATATTAACACAAGCATGTACTTTGTTAAGGTATTGTATTTACAGGTATTCACATGATGTTTTGCTGAGAAAAAGAACTAAAACAAAAGAATAAGAGTGAAAATCTGGGCTTCATCACTCTCCTGTACTTTACCTTTGCTAGTCCCTTTGGAAACACTTATTTGAAAAAGAAGTGAAAACAAGAGAAAGAAAAGAAAAAGAATCAAGGTTGATTATTAAACTTATGTTCATTAAATTGAAGTATGGATCTCAATCAGACCTTTGGATTATTAGTTTGTCGGAACCTTATTGGGAAATGGGTTTAAGACTCAACAACCTCTAAGTTCCACAATTATATGGACAGGACTCCTCAATAAACCAGATCAGAACAAGTCTACATAAGCAAACTCTAATGACTATGCATCTTTCCTTGTACCGTGTAAGTGATATGTAGCTCCCCAAAGAAACAGCCTCCCTCAACAAGGTAACTCTAATTCCCTAGTCCAACAGCTCTTTCCTCGAGGAGCGGGGTATTCCCTTCTAAGTTCAAGTTCAACCGGCTCGAGAAGAGGGCAAAGAAGAGAATGGACCATGACCAATGTAGCCACGTATCCCTGGGAGCCTAACTAGTGTATCTAAGTCTCCCGTTGCAAGCTTCCATGAGATGAAAAGGTAGAACACATAAGCTTTGCTTATTCACTATATACATTCCGACAGGCATTTTATTTTCAATCAGGCCAGTCCACTTTTTTGGAGTTTTTTATACTTTTCACATTTTTTTGATGTGCATATTTACAACATATTCACATGATGCAACATGTACATAAGGAATTTTTCCTCTTGAGCTAGTAGACTATCCCTTTTTTGAATCATTATTGCAACCCACAAACTCCTATCTTTAGACCTCAATGCTACTAGACCAAGTTGAGGTGCACATCCCTCCCTAAATGAAGACGAGAGGTTCCGCCTAGAAGTACTACCCTCGTATGCTACCCCAAGCCAAGGAATTATGCCTCCTCACCACTTCATCCATGTGGAGCTATGTGTAAGGTGATGGTCCAAGTAAAGCCACTGTCTGTGGGAGTCATGCGTGCGTTGTTAAGTGTTCTACTTAGGCTCATCAAGATGACATGTGAACATAGCCTAGTGGACTCAAAGAATTATGTCACTAATGGACCTAAAGGTCTTAACCTTAAATCAAATAAGGTTCCTCTGAAGTTAGGTGGATTAAGGTCTTAACCAATTTCCATTTTCTAATTTAATTCCAGACTAGTTTAAATGTCAACTATGATTTAGAAGAATATACAAACTAATATGTACAAAACTTTTTTTTGTAATTTTTTAAAAAATGCAAAATTTTATGAAAAATGTTTAAATGCAACGCAGAGGAAACATTGACAAACATATTTTTGCAAACTTTTTACTTTTCAAACATTTTTCAAAAATTTTGTACTATATACATAATTTTGATACAAAAATATTTACCCACGAAACATTTATACAAAAATAGTTTTTACAAAAAGTTATTTACAAGTGCTTGTACAAGAAAAATTTTAAAATTTTGTGATTTTTAGGTTTAAGGCTTTTAGCCATTTTATTTTATTAACACAGTCACACAAGGTACAAGTTATGGCTAAAGTATATATATCTTATATACGGCACCCCCCTATACTTAGCTCGAACGGCGTCCTCAGAGTGATCAAAGAGCGATGAAAGGAATACATAACACGTGCGAATGCTATACTACAACGACAAATGAAAGAATACAATGAATAGAAATCAGTGACCCCCTATACTTAGGATCAAGTAATCCTAAGTATAGCAATCTATATACAAGGGGAAATCGAGGGTTAGAATGTACAGGGTTTACCTCCCCTATACATAGGATAAAATATCCCTAAGTGTAGGCAGCAAAACATAGGTAAAAAGAATCAAATTGGTAATCACAAGTCTGACACCCCCCCCCCCCCCACCCCATACATAGGGTAAAGTACAACCTAAGATAGCATAATCAGAACATGAACATGATGTGTTAGACAAAAGAATGTGTGATATGGACAACTAGATCTATACAATTGCGGAGAAGAAGTGATAATCAGACATGAGATGCAAATGATGTGAGTCAAAGACCACACCTCATGCAAAATGAATAGGGGCAACGTCAACGAACAGCGGGTCATGATCAAGATAAGGCTTCAGGCGTTGACCGTTAACTCAAAAGGTGGATTCAAATGACAAATCAGATATATCAATACTTCTGTTGTCGTGCACCTTTCGGACCAAGTATGGTCCCTTCCATTTGCTCTGCAGCTTCCCTGGAAATAATCTCAACCTAGCATCAAATAGCCAAACTCTCTGGTTCAGCTCGAACTGCTTATGGCAGATATGAGAATCATGCCATATCTTCACTTTCTCCTTATATTGTAGGCTACTCAAAAAGGTTGTGTCTCTAATAAGCTCCTCCTGGGCTGCCAAGTCTGCTTTCCTCTAATCTCCTATACTCTTGGGATCCAATAATAACTCAGTGACTGCCCATAGTGACTTGTGCTTGATCTCTACAGGTAAATGGCATAGCTTTCCATAAACGAGACGAAAGGGAGTCGTACCCAGAGGTGTTTTGAAGGAAGGACCGAGTCCAAAAGCTATGACCAATCCTTTCGGTCCGAACGGATGACCTTCTACAATATAGTCTTGATCTCCCAATTCGATACTTCGGCAAGACCATTGGTCTGAGGGTGATATGGAGTGGCAACTCGATGATGAATGCTAAACTCGTTAGTAGGGGCCTTTACCTTGTCGTTGATAAAGTTAGTCCCCCCATCATATATAAACACTTTGAGAACCCTGAACCATGAAATGATATTCTTCCTCGAAAATATGCAAACAGTCTAAGCATCAGCAGTTCGGGCGGGAGATAATGGAAATTTTGTGGAGGTCGTGTTAATCCACAAGGAGGATCAACAGTCATTGAGATGACCTCACCGAAACCCCAATTAATCAACAATTAACCCATAACAGATGATTAAGCAATGAAAAACAGATGCGGAGTTAAAATTTATTATAACTCTACAACAAGGATGTGTAAAGGTGCAAGAATGTAGAGGTCGAACACAAGGAGCAAACAACTAGATTGGGGCAATGAATGCACAAAATGATGATTGTAAACTATTCGTTTATATTTTTATGGGGTTTTTTAATGTTTTTCATATTTTTTAAATTTATATTTTTATTTTTAATTTTTCTGATTTTTTATTTTCTTTTTATGTTTTATATTTTTTAATTTCTTTTTCTTTTAATTTATATATATAGCTATATATACAATATAAACTAGGGTTGATATAAAAATTCACAAAAATAATCAAAAATAAGAAAATAAAATATTTTGGGTTTTTAATAATTTTTTACTGTTTTTGTGATTTTCTTAGAATTTTGCTAATTTTTATATATTTTTAAAATTAAAATACCCAAAATGAGGATTCGAATAAATATCTGAAATTAAAATGGAGGGGAAAAATATAAAATGGAGTCAAAAATTCTCCAAATTAACTTTAAAATAAAGATAATAAATTAAAGAAAATTTAGAGACAGAAAATGGAATTTTTGGATTTTTTAAGAGTTTTATATATTTTTATAGAGATTTTAGGGGTTTTTCTATTTTTGTGATTTCTTTTATATTTTTTAGTGATTTTTGGTCTAAAGGTCAAAGATACATAAATAAACAAAATATATTTTTTTTGTAATTTTTCAAAATTTTTTATTATGTTTATGTATCTTATAGTGCAAACAAGGAGAAAATAGGTGGTTTTTATTTTTTAATAAATAACAAAAAGCTTCAAATGCAAAATGAAAGAACAATGGTACAGGAAGCTATGTCTATTTTTTTTTGGATTTTTTCAAGTTAAAAAGATGTATGAAACAAATACAAGAAAAAAAACTACACTACTATGAAGGGCATAAATGTAAATAGTAGAAGTTACAAGGACCAAAGTGCAGTTTCACCAAAAAATATATAACGCAATCTGAAAGTTACAAGACCAAGACAAAATATGTAAAGCTTCAGGGACCTCCGTGCAAAATGCACAAACTCACGTGTAACTACGCGTGAGCCACGCGCAGGGGCCTAAACATAATTAACTAAAACGTAAGGGGACTGCTAGCAATTTTACCACAAAGTTATAACTTAATTTAAAAGTTTCAACACCTAATATAAATATCAAGAACCCCAGGGGTCCCACCGCAAAAGCACCACCTCATGTGATGCGTCACGTGAGATGATGTGGCACGGATCAAAAAGAGAATACGAAAAAGTTACGGGTTGTTTGGCCAATATTATAATATATATTAAACGTCCTAGGAAAGTTTCTGAGCTAGATAGTAAAATACAAAAATTGCAGGGTCAGAAATGCAAAATACCCCGACTAATAGCGTGGGACAATGGTTGGATGATGCTCCTTGGACACGCGTCGGCTCCAGGAGGCCCAATTACGGTTTGGTACAGACGGGCACGATTAGATCCTCTAGGTGATCTGATGGTGAAGGCGGAGCTTGATCTAAAGACTGCTGGAATATATGGGCAGAGGGTCTTGATTCAACGACGCTCGTCGATGGTGGAAGAACAGCTGATGAAGTCGTTGGTGGCGAGTTTGAATCGAGGTAACTCCTTCCTCCGACCACTTCAAGCCTCCCGGATAGCTTCTTTGTGCTCCTGCACCTCCGGTGAAGCCTCCAAGTGCCACGAAGTGCTCCGAGGGCCACTGATAGGTCCTTGGAGATCGCTGGGTTTCCGGCGGACCTGGAAGGTGATGGATAGATGCCTTTGACCCGCAGAAGGGTCCTTCAGATCCTGCAAATGTAAAAAAAACACGGCGGCATAAAAATACAAGGATCTAGCCTTTATTGGTGAGTTATTAGCATAGCATGGAGTGGCAGTGGTAGCCGGAGCTCAAGAGCTCCGGCGAGGGTGTTTGATCTAACCTAGGGTAAAATTGATGATTAAAAATGCAAAATAAAGTACGCAAAATCGAACCTAAATCTAAAGTGAAGAAAGAAAGGAAGAAAAGGACCTCAACTGACCAGAGGTCAGGAGATGGAACCACATGGCGAGCGGCCGGAGATGAGGTGGAGTCGCCCTTCGCACCGCCTCCTCGATCACCCTACAGGCAAGAAGAAGGAGCTGTCACCTCCTCCTCTCTTTTGATCGTGAAAGGAGGAGAGGAAACAGGTCAAAGAGGGTTCAAAGATGAAAGGAAAGAAGAAGGGGCTATATGCACAAGGTGGTTGACAGGGCTCCTAAATTGAAGAAAATCGAGCGAATCGGTGACGCAATCCCCGATGTAAACATAGGGCGTGTAAGACCAATGGACGAGGAGCAAAATTCGTGAAAGACTCGACATGAAAGGGTGAAAGAGTGGCCTCGAAAAATCTGAGAAAACAGGCAAAAACGAGGTGTCTGATAACGGCAGACCTCAGTTAGAGAGTTGACCGAGGTCAACGAATGGGAGGATCTGATTTGTCCACGTGGACCAACCAGAAAAATCATGGAAAAAATATTTAGAAATTCAATTAAAAATAATAAACGATTTTATTAATTTAAAGTCATAAAATAAAAAAATTTATTTTATGAATTTTTTTATTATGATTTTTATTTATTTTTTTGAGGTTTATAATTACAAGTTCCTTTTTGAGGGCTATATATAGGTATATTCATCTATGTATTTAAGTATTTTATTTTAATTTAATATTTTTGATTTTATTAATTTAATTTATTATTTTATATATTTATAAGTTATTTTTATATACTTAAATATTTTTTATTTTTTCTGATATATTGTATACAATTAAATAAATAGGTATATTATCTATACATGTATAGTTATAGGTATTTTACCTATGTATTTTCTACGAGTATCTTATTTTAATGTTTTTATCATTTTATTCCTATTTTAATATTTATATTTATTATAAATAATATTTATAAAATTATAAAAATGTAAAATTATAAAAATAATGAATAAAATGAATATTTTAATCGGTATAACTATACAATAGGGGTCCAAAACCTAACTTTCATACCTTAACTCCAAAAATATGAAACCACCTTCATTAAATAGCTTATTAAAAGTTATATACAATTAAAGGTGATTTTGATAAATTTTGAGTTTTTATTTGTGAGATATTGATCTGGGAAGTTGGGACTTTGGAAAATTATTCTGAGTATAACTTTTTATGTGCATATCATTTTTGTATGAAATTAATTTTGTATTTTTATATATTTAATTATCGACAACTTTTATGTACAAAGTTTCTTTATTTGAAGTATAAAAAGTGGAGCTAAAAGTAGATCCCAAAATTAAATAAAAATGAATTAAATAAAAGGGATTTTTTATTGTATTTTAGTCTTATCTCCCCCTACTTTATTCCTTGTCGACCTAGTCATCAAGATGCCTAGGTCTCGGGGTTTAGGTCATAAAATATTTTCAATATTTTATTCTTTTTATTTACTTTTATTTATTCAATAATTTTGGCATTAAAAACCGTATTTTATACACTATTTACACAATATGCATGGATGCTAAAATGCATGAAATAAGGTTATTTACACGCATTTGCTAGGGTTTTTAATGTCAAAATGATATAATAAAGGTGATGAAATAGAGATTCATCACCCCCCATATATGCCTTTTGCTAGTCCCTAGCAAACACTTATGCAATAAGTGCAGAAAATAAAAACAAAAGAAAAGAAAATGAAAGAAATTGAATTTCATATAATGATCAAACTTGTCTTTACAAAATCAAAGTTTGGAGCTCAAGTCGAACCTTTGGAATTTTAGAGCGGGCGAAATCTCAATGGGAATCAAAATTGAAATCCAACAACCTTCGAGAATCCCAAAACTCTATTCAAGTCCCCTCAATAGCCAGGTGAGAATACTTAAATTCATACACAAACCCTTACGACTATGAATCTGACTCGTACAGTGTAAGTGATAGTGGCTCTCCCCAACTAAAATGACAAAGAGACTAACTTCTCCAGCATGACAGCCCAGTGATTCCCCAATCCAACAACTCCTTCCTCCAGAAGCGGGGTATTCCCTTCTAAGTTCAAGTGACAACCGGCTCAAGAGGAGGGGGTGAAGAGAAGAATGGACGGTAGCCAGTGTAGCTATCTATCCTAGGAAGCAAGACCAATGTAGTCAAGTCATCCAGCTGCAAGCTCACGTGATTTGACTTTGAATCTCAAGCTTGCTTATTTTCTATACAACATATATCCACTCTGGCAGGCATTTTATTTTCAATCCAGCCTCTCCACTTTTTTGGAGTTTTTTTGAAATACTATATACAGCAGCATTTACATATGGAGTTTTTCCTCTTGAACTAGTAGACTATCCCTCTATTAAAGCATTATTACAACCCACACTCTCCTGTCTTTAGACATCAATGCCACTGGATCGGGTTCGGGTGCACTACCCTTCCTAGACGAGGACAAAATTTTCCACTTGGGTGCATCTCATACCGACAAATCCAATCCCCCCACCACTCCAACTGAGTTGAGCCAAGTGAAAGGTGCATGTATCCAAGTTAGGTCATTATCAACAAGAGTCGTACGTGTGCTCCGAAATACTCTACTTAGGCAGTCAAGAATCCATTGAACCAAGTCTCACAATTCTCAAAGAATTAAGTCAATAGACCTGAAGTACCTCAATTCCAGCTCCTATAAGGTTCATGTTATTAGGTTCCTTTTAGGTCCAACCAAGCTCCAATCTTTGGATTTTACTTAGACTTGTTCAATTATCAAACTCAATCTGAAAAGTGCTAATGCTATGCAAACGCTATGCAGAATGCAGACAATATTTTTGTGATGCAATTTTCAAAGATTTTGAACTTTTTATGGACTTTTGAAAAATATGATGCATATGCAAATACATTTTTTGTATTTTGCAAAAAGACTTTGCAAATGTTTTTCGTATTTTTAATTTTGCAAATGTTTTTAGTATTTTAAGTTTGCAACTATTTTTTTGATTTTTGATAACAAAAGATTTTTGGCTGAAAATAGGTACAAATATTTACAGGGAGATGCATCTTATATTTACATGAATTAGAGTTTAAGAATTTACATGGGGTAAATGGTCAATTTTATAGATATATATATATACAGTTTAATAAAGAATTTTAGTATGATGCACATATTCGTCAAACTTATTTGAAAATCATTTTACAAACAATTTTGGAAACTATAGTCCAAAATAATTTTTACAAAGAGTTTTTACAAACACGTACACACATTTGAAAATCATTTTGCAAAAAAATTCAAACAATATATATATATATATATATATATATATATTTCAAAATATTTTTGCAGCCATTTTTCAAACCATTTGCAAATCGTTTTTTTCAAACATTTTTATTTCACTGAAATAAAATAAATTTTCAAACAAAATATTTTTACAAAGGTTTGAAAATATTGAACAAAATGTTTTCCAAATAGTTTTCAAAATATTTTCAAAGAGATTTTCAAACTATTTTCCAAACATTTTGCAAAAAAATATTTCTTCCTGATTTATTAATATATAAAAAAAGAATTTGAGGAATAATCAACATCTTTTTAGTAAGTGTTTTTAATGAATTTTAAAGTATTTTTTTCATTAATAAAAATAAGAAAGTACGAGTTATGGCTAAAGTATATACGCAGTATATACGACCCCCATGCTTAGCTTGAGCTATGTCCTCATAGATCAAAGAGAGAAAAGAGAAGACATAACTCGTACTTGAGTATAGGAAAGTCTAAAGAATAAATGAATAAGGAACGAATGAATGAATAAGAAGTTGACCATCCCCCCTATACTTAGGATCAAATAATCCTAAGTATAGCAGACTATACACAAAGCTGGGAGGATCAAGGGTGGGCATAAACTGATCGTACTCGGACTATCTCCCCCTATACTTACGGTAAGATATTTCTAAGTATAGCCAAGAAGCGGAGACAATGGAGAGGATCAAAGAATGAAAGAAATCGAGGTGCCCACCCCCTATACTTAGGACAAAGTACGTCCTAAGTACAGAAGACAGACAAAAAGGGGTGACACCTTTTTGATAGAAAAATAAAATAGAAAAGGAAAAGAAGAAGAGAGATCAGAAGATAGAAGATAATATGAACAACTCATAATGCACATCCCTCCTACACTTAGGATAAAGTGCATCCTTAGTGTAGCAATGATGAAGTGGATGACACCTAGTCAATAGAATAAGAGAGGAAAGAAGGAAAAGGAGAAAAGTCATTCAAAAATGTTTTGATTTGCTTTATCTTCAATTGCCGCTAGTGAAGTTTTCAGCTCATCCTCATAAAGTACTTGAATAGAGTCAACAACAGACATAAACGTATCATGTTCAAGATAAGGCTTCAGAAGCTGTCCATTGACTACAAATGGTTGTGTGTCAGCTGTCAAACCAGATATCATTACACTTCCATATCTTGCACATGTCTCACTATAAACGACCCAGTCCATTTGCTCTTCAGTTTACCTGTAAAGATATTTAATTTCGCATCAAACAATTTCATCTTATGACTCGTCTCGAAGGATTTGCGGCGGATTTGCTTGTCATGCCACTTCTTATCCTTCTCCTTGTACATCAGGTTGTTGTCGTATGCATAGTCTCTGAATTCCAATAATATGTTCAGATCCACTTTTCGATTCTTCCTGACTTTCTCAGAATCCAAATTATAGATGTTGATAGCCCATAAAGATTTATGAATCAGCTCAACAGGCAGATGACATGGCTTGCACTACACAAGGCGGTTGGGGGACATTCCTAAGGGTGACTTGTATGCGATTCTGTAAGTCCAAAGAACAGAATCCAGCAGTTGAGACCAGTTCTTGCGATCTGGACGCATAAGGTTCTGTAGAATTGTCTTTATTTCCCTGTTTGAACATTCAGCTAAGCCATTGTACTGTGGGTGATATGGTGAAGCAACACAATGTTCAATACAGAATTCCCGAGACAGCTTCTTCACCTCTTTGTTTATGAAATGTCTACCCCCATCTGATATGAGAATTTTGGGAATCTCGAACTGTGTGGCGATGTGATCTCTTAAGAATCGACAAACAGTCCGACAATCGGTAGTTCGGGTAGGAATAGCCTCCACCCAGTGATTCACATAGTCGACAGCAAACAGAATGTATTCATAGCCCTGGTTGTTTGGAAATGGACCTAAAAGGTTGATGCCCCATGCATCGAAGACGTCTCATATCTGAATAAATTCCAGACGCATCGTATCTCTCATTCCTATGGTATCGCCCATCTTCTGGTAGCCAGTGCAGCACTTAACATAATCTTCTGCATCTTGAATAGTGTAGGCCACCAAAGGTCACTCCGAAGAACCTTTGTTGTCGTTCGTTTGCCTGAATGGTGTCCTCCAGATTCTTGGTCGTGACAAAGTGCGAGGACACTTGGAACATCCTCCTGAGGAATACACCTCCTCCAGATACAATCTGCCCCCTCACGAAATAGATATAGATCCTTCCACAGATAGAAATGGATTTAGACAAAAATTTGTCTACTTTTAGCTGCGTCCAATCTTGTGAGGTTCTCTTGGTCACAAGATAATTCACAATATCGGCATTTCATGGGAGTGCGGTGACTGACAAAACTACCTCGTCTGGAAAGGTATTTGTGATCGGTTGCAAGTTCAGCTCAGGAGATTCAAGTTCGGGAAGTCTAGATAAGTGGTCGACTATCACATTCTTTACCCCAAGTTTATCTCTAATTTCAAGGTCTAATTCCTATAGGAGAAGGATCCACCGGATGAGACGTGGTTTGGCATCCTTCTTCTGCTATAAGTACTGGTTGGCCGAATGATCTGTATAAATAATAAACTTGGACCTGAGGAGATGGGGTCTAAACTTTCCAAGGCAAAGACTACTGCTAGCAGCTCCTTTTCAGTGACTGTGTAGTTTTTTTGGGCTTCATCGAGTGTTCGACTAGCATAGTGAATCGCAAATGGCACATTGTCTTTCCTCTGTCTGAGCATAGCACTGATGGCATAATGTGACACATCTTTCATTATCTCAAACGATTGTGTCCAAGTCGGTGGCTGTAAGACAGGGGCCTGAGTAATAAGTTCCTTCAATTGATTAAAGGCAAGGAGCATGCGGTCATCTACAATGAAATCATTCTCATTGCCTAGCAACTCGGTCAATGGCATGGCCAACTTGCTGAAATCTTTGATAAATCACCGATAAAAACTGACATGGCCCAAGAATGACTTGACCTGCTTGATGGTTGTAGGTGGCTCAAGTTTAGAAATTACCTCCACCTTGGTTGGGTCAACCTCTATGCCACGTTTAGAACCAACGTGACCCAGTACGATTCCTTCAGTCACCATGAAGTTGCTCTTCTCCCACGAGAGCACCATATTCACTTTACAGCACCTCCGTAAGACTCGGTCTAGATAGTCAAGGCATTGGTCAAAGGAATCCCCATAGACCGAGAAATCATCCATAAAGACCTCATGAAATTGCCCACCATATCAGTGAAAATCGCAAGCATACACCTTTGAAATGTGGTTGGGGCATTGCAGAGTCTGAATGGCATTCGTCTGAAGGCGTGTGTACCAAAGGGACATGTGAACGTGGTCTTCTCTTGGTCTTCAGGAGCTATAGCAACTTCATTATACCCAGAGTATCCATCCAAGAACCAGAAGAATTCTTTCGCTGCCAGTCTCTTGAGAATCTGGTCAATGAAAGGCAGTGGGAAATGGTCCTTCTTGGTAGCGAGATTGAGTCTTATGTAATCTACACACACTCGCCAAGAAGTGGGTACTCTGGTCGCGATCTCCTCTCCTTTGTCATTCTTTACAATAGTGATTCATGATTTCTTCAGCACGACATGCAGAGGGCTCACCCATTTACTGTCGGAGATGGGATATATGAATCTCGCATCACACCATTTCTGAATTTCTTTCACGACAACCTCCCGTAAGTTTGGATTTAGTCTTCTCTGAAATTCTCGGGAGGGTTTATTGTCTTCTTCCTGTAAAATACGATGTGAGCATAAGGACGGATTGATCCCGTGGAGATCCGAAGTTTTCCAGCCTATTACCTTGCGGTTACGTTCAAGAACCTCTATCAGACGAGATTCTTGGTCTTCCGTCAGATGTGCATTGATGATAACCGGATACATGTTTGGCCCACCCGCAAGGAAGGCATATTTCATATTAGAGGGTAGTTGCTTCAGCTTGGGCAGAGTCGGAGCTGTTTCAGTGGTGACTTCAACTATTAGAATGGGTGGTGGTTCTTTCATCTGTTTGGTGTCTACCATGCGTTGTTCAGCTTTGATATCAAAAGGTTAACAAAATTTTTCAATAATTTCTTCTTCATTGCAGGATTCATCCATACTCTGTTCTTGGTCTTGAAGGCACATCATCCCCACAGGGATCTCATCAAGTGTATCAGCAAGAACCTCATCCTAATCGATAAGGGGAAATTCAACTATGTTCTCCAATACCTCCTCGGGGCAGAGGAGTTCATGGATCTCCTTATCATCCATAAATAGGTTGGCATCTTGAAATTCTGCCAAAAATTCGCAATCTTCGAAATGATCGATCACCCTTACACACACTGCAGATGTTCCCTCTAGCAGTCTTGTATCAAGCAAGGTCTCTATCTTCATTTTTCTATCGCTGGAGCCGAAGGTGATCTCTCTAGTATCACAGTTCACCACTGCATTGGCTGTTCGTAGGAATGACCGTCTGAGTATGATCGAGATATGGAGCAAAGGTGTGGAGACGTCCATATCTAACACGACAAAATCAGCAGGGAACTGCATTCCCTAGACCGTGACGATTACGTCCTCCAACAACCCTTTGGGTCGCTTAACAGATTTGTTCGCGAATTGCAGAATCATCTTTGTGGGTTTGAGCGGTCCTAACCCAAATTCTGTGAGCACTGAAGCTGGCATCAAATTGACCGAAGACCCACTGTCGAGCAAAGTGTGTTCGAACTCCTAGTTGAACATCTAACAACGATCAAGAGGTACTCCCTTATCTGGCTTCTTGTCCGGGAGGTTGTTGATAGCATTGAATATGAACTTTGTCAGAATATGCTTTTCATACTTGCCACATTTGCATCTGGAGTTGTGAGGATGAGGCCTATGCCTATTTGTACATGCATCTTTTAATCCTTTCTTCACAACTAGCATGTACTTAAGAGCTTTCATCAATGGCATGTTCAAGACCAAATTCTAGGTAATTTCTATAATGGCAGGATCTGACAAAGCATTTTTCAAATTTTTCTTTTTTTGTTCTTTTTCATTGCTTCTTGAAAAGGAATATTTACAGAATCTTCTATAATGTCATTCCAAATAGTGTCCATATCATTGTTTACAGGTATATGGCAAAAAGTTATAGAATCATCTACAATATGTGGACCAAAAACTGCAGGCCTAGCTTCTAGTATTGGCTTTGGTTTCGTTGTAGATTCAAGATCCTTTAAGGCTAAAGCTGGTTCTGTGCTCTGTACAAGCGTCTCCAATGCTGGCTTGTCTCCACCAAGGCTTTTATTATTTCGTATTTTTATATTTTCTTCATTTTTTTGTGATCTTTCTGTTGGTGGTGTTGCTCCAAAATTGCTCCTTGGCCCTTGCGTTGACTGGACTGACGAATCCCCATCATATGCAAGATGCTTTCCCCTCGCCATCGATGATGGCTTGGAGTATCCTACCGCACCTGAGAGTAACAACGTTAGATAAAAAGCAATGTAATTCACATGAATTAGGTTGGACACTACCCGCTACCTCCTCCTTACTTCGGAAATTGTCCGGGTTAGCTTTGACCTGAGCAGAAATGGTTGTTTTCACAGCCATCAGAATATCGATCTTCTGGTTCATCTTAGTCATATTTTTCATTAACTTCTCAAGGCAAGAAAGTGTTGGGTTGACCGGCACAATCTCATAAGACTCCCCCTATTGGGGCTTATGATGCTGATATGGCGGGTGAGACTGGGGTTGGTATCCCTGGGAAAACTGGTGAGGAGGAGGGTTGGAGGAATACTGTGAGTTTTGGTGAGGATACTGGGTTGCTGGTTGTTGATGGTACCCTTAATTGTGATATTCGGACTACTGAGGACCATTCTGATAGTTCTGCCTCGAGGTGTTGCCCTGTGACGGAGGTTGTTGCTGATATGGGGGATGGAAGGGTCTCCCACCCTACTGTTGTTGGTGATAGGGCTAGTTGTCCATGTTCTTACCTAGAGAATGTTCCTGAGGATGGGTCAGTTGTGCTTCATTACTCCAGACACCATTGATTTCCTGGATCAGCGACGGAGGTGGAGAGAACTGCTCAGAATAAGCTAGCTGGGGCTCTGATTGGTACACAACCATCCGTGATTGGGACTGCAGAGGCTGCTCCAGAACCTGCACGTATTATACGTGCTAAACAGGTTGGGGCGGCAGTGGACTCGGCTAAGGCATTTGGTTTGGTGACTGCTCCTTCTTCTCAGCGGACGTCTCGACAGTGGTAGGCATAGTATTGCACATGTTGGCATTCAAATCTCGGACTAGTTGCTCTAGCTTCTGGGAAATTACGTCGAGCTTTTCCAAGCCCTAGGTCCTCTTCTCTATCACTGACAATTTTTCGAGGTCGTGCAACCTCTTATCTATGTTGTCTACCTTGGACAGATGCCTCCATGTGATACTCAGATTGGAGCTCTCGTCCGTCCTCGGCATAAGTCTCCATGATCACTAGCTCGTTAATGGTGGTTGGCATCTTCATGTAAGCATGCAATGAGGATTGAACAACTTCTCCTTTAGCCATTTCCTCATAAATATTCCAGACAATGTCCTCGTCCTTGTTGAAGTGAGAGCCACCGCAAGCGACATCGATGAGCTTTTGGCTTTCTAGCGTCAGCCCTCCAAAGAAAGGATGCACAAGACTAGTCTTTGGAATCTCGTGGTGGGGACATTATTCCTGTAGATCCTTGAATCTTTCCCACGCTTCATGTATTGTCTCGTGGGGTTGCTAGCAAAAACTGGAGATACGAGCACGCATCTGATTCAAATGACCGAGACGGTAAAATTTATGGAGAAATGAGGATTTTAATTCCTACCAGGTCGTGACTACCTTGCCCAAGTGATCGACCCAATACAAGGCCTTATCTTGTAAGATGAAGGGAAAAGCAATGATCTTGACTACCCTCAATGGAATACCAGGGTAATGAGCATTTGCACAGATGCGACCGAATTTCTTAAGATGGATATATGATTCCTCAGTGGTGTTCCCATGGAATGTGGAAAAAAGGGACAGAAACTGCAGCTTCAGCTCGAAGTGGGCGTGGATTTGTGGAATTTGGATCCATTCGGTAATACGAGTCGTTCTAGGATTGTATGTCTGCTTCAATGTAGGCTTTGGCGGTGGTGGTCTGTTATCCCCTCCCTCGAAATTTGGTCCACCCACTGAAAATTCATCTCCAGCACCTCCTAGATTGAACTCTTGCTCTGGATCTGGTCCATCGTCGCTATTGCCATCTCTAGCATCAGCCCTCCTCGTCAGATCGTTTAGCATATCTTGGAAGGCGATCTGGGCTAGGGCTTGGTTAGTCATTTGTTGTTGGATTGCTTGTATGGATGCAAGTAGCTGACTATTAACCTCATTCTGAGTTGTGTATTGCCCTTCCCCCGGATTGACTTCTTCTTCGGGTAGGGGTTGCAGTCCCTTTCCTCTTCCACCGACCATCATAGATTCTTCTTGAATTTCGGGCTCGAAATCGGGTTCTTGGTCTGCACATGGAAGAATACCCTGATAAGTCTGAGTTGCATCACCAGATGGAGAGAAGTGTTCTGTGTTAAGGTCAACACAAATTTTTGTTAAGGATGGCGATGTATAAGGAGTGAAATCAATGGCCATCCAAAACAGAAATAGTTCGGGACAAGAGTGACCTCGGTTTATTGAAGAAGGCGGGGAGTCTGGAGATCGGTTCATGGAGTTCGAACCGGGGTCTCGGGAATCACCCCAAATTATTGGAGAAGGCGAGCGTATGGAACTAATGTGGGTGTCGACGGAGTCTCGACTAAACTGCCCATTCGTCGCCATCTCGGAGATCAAGAGGAAGATCGATGTGGATGAAAGATACAGAGGTCAGCGAGAAATAAAAGAGTGCAAAACAGTAGAATGGCTAAAAGTGAGCGAGGGTCAACAAGGAAGGAAGCAAAATTGCTTGATTGCGCGATGTTTTTTATCTTGACCTTAATAAAACGAAGCAATCAAACACAAAGCAATGGGTTCACCAACTCGAACCGTGGAGCCATGAAGGTTCGACAATTATCTTTGTGATTTTTAGATTTGATTTCCAACAATTAATATTTTCACGAGTCCTTAGAGCGATACGCCTATAGGAGAGAGTATTACTGGAAAAGTATCACGTACTTGTCCTCCTCCTTTGTAACATGTAGTCTGTGCTTTTTAAGGTCCTTGTAACCTTCCTAGATCCCTACTCAGCCAAAGAAATAGAGGGAGGAAGCTGATAGGTGAAACCAATACTTCGGATCTTGCTCGCAACGGAATCCCCCGTGAGCGTGCAAAAACCTACTCGGAGGAAATAGTATGAGACAGACACCCTCGTAAAGGCATAGCCTATGCTCGATACTTCAGATGAGGTCGATGCTCTACACAACAGAGAGTGTCATTGTTGACCAAGCCCTACTCGTCTACATACGATAGAAGCGCCAATACTTCAGAAATCTAGGCGATACACAAGGCAACCACAGACTGGGTTTCGGGCTCTAATCCTTACAAAGTTGCTCTCTCACTAGGAAAGAGACCTTCCAATGCAACCTAAAAACAAATAAGGGCTTTGCTCACCCAAGGCAATGAGTCAAATTAATCAATTTTATTTAGGTCAAGTATTTTTAGCAGTCTCTTTTTTAATTTTTTGTATTATCACTTGTTTTGAGTAGATTCAATACAATCGTCTAACGTTTTTGTATTTTTTTATTCCTATTTGATCAAAAACAGTGGGAGAAGGTTGGAAAATATTTGCAAGTTGACACTAAGATGGAAATCTCACCTTAGTGCCTAAATGATGAATGCTCGTTTAGAAGACTTACAGCGCTTTCCATCTCTCTCCATGCGGGATGCAAAACAGGAATTTATAAACCTACAGTAAATGTCAATATGCACACGGAAATCGTCCTAAGCAAGCAATTGCTACACGTGAAGAACCAAATGCTAAGTACTCAGAATGAAACATAAGTCTGGTCTCTGATGTCGATCGGTGCCCACCACAATTGGTCCTGCAAGTGTTGTATACGACCTCTCTCGGCACGCGGTTTCAAGAATGAGTACTATAGTAATTAATTAATTCTAAGTCCAAACGTAGAGACTATAGGTACATGCAATGGTTGTTAATGTGTTTGGCCTTATACTACACGATCAAGCAAGCTTAAAAAATAAGGGCTCATTTCACAAGACAAATAGAAAAAAGGCAGAAAGCACAAACCGTGAGAAATAAAGTGAAATAAATCAATGAAAACTCGTAAATATGTAGTGAGCCCCCAAGTGAACAAACACTTGGAAAATTGGGCCCGAGAGTCCAAAGTCCCGGGTACCTGTATTATTACAAATTAATAATCAAAATAGATCTATCTCTCACCAAAAGCAAAAATCCTAAACGGTCCTCTATCTCTCACACTCCTCCTGCTCTCTCATGTCAGCTAGGGTAGAATAGCTGACTCCTCGTCCCAAGGATGCGTAGAATCACCTAAGCGATCATCCTCGGTCTGCGGTCCCTCTCAAGAAGACAAGAAAAGAGATGTCAGACAGTTCAAAATTAATAATCACGCAACAAGAGATAATAAAAATGGCTAAGTAACTAAAAGACATAAATTCTACTCTACAAGCCAATGCTCCCCGGCAACGGCGCCATTCGATAATCGAGATTTTGTGGAGGTCGTGTTAATCCATAAGGAGGATCAACAATCATTGAGATGACCTCACACGAAACCCCAATTAATCAACAATTAACCCACAATAGATGATCAAGCAATGAAAAACAGATGCGGAGTTAAAATTTATTATAACTCTAGAACAAGGATGTGTATAGGTGCAAGTATGTAAAGGTCGGACACAGGGAACGAACGGCTAGATCGGGTGCAATGAATGCACAAAATAATGATTGTGAACTTATTGTCTATATTTTTATGTGGGCTTTTTATTTTTAATTTTTTATATTTTATTTTTAATTTCATATTTTTATAATTTGACTTTAAATTTTTCTGAATTTATATATTCTTTTATGTTTTATATTTTTTAATTTCTTTTTCTTTTAATTTATATATAAAGCTATATATATAATATAGACTAGGATTGATATAAAATTCACAAAAATAACCAAAAATAAGATAATAAAATATTTTTTGGTTTTTTTATAAAGTTTTACTATTTTTGTGATTTTCTTAGGAGTTTTTCTATTATTATATATTTTTAAAATAAAAAATACCCAAAATCAAGTTTCAAATAAATATTCGAAATTAAAATGGAGGGGAAAATATAAAACAGAGTCAAAAATTTTCCAAATTAATTTTAAAATAAAGATAATAAATTAGAGAAAATTCATAGAAATAAAATGTAAGTTTTGGATTCTTTTAAGAATTTTTTATATTTTTATAGAGATTTTAGGGGTTTTTCTATTTTTGTATATTTCTTTTATATTATTTAGTGTTTTTTGGTCTGAAGGTCAAAGATACATAAATAAGCAAAATATATTTTTTTGGTAATTTTTAAAATGTTTTTATAATTTTTATGTATTTTATAGTGCAAACATGGAGAAAAAGGTGGTTTTTTATTTTTAATAAATAACAAAAAGCATCAAAATGCAAAATAAAAATATATACGTGAAAGAAAAATGCAACATAAAGCTGTCTTTTTTTTGGGATTTTTCGAGTTCAAAAGATGTATGAAACAAATACAAGAAACAAAGAGAAACTACACTAGTAGAAGGGAATAAATGTAAATATCAGAAGTTACAGGGGCCAAAGTGCAATTTCACCAAAAAATTATATAACGCAATATGAAAGTTACAGGACCAAGACAAATTATGTTAATCTTCAGGGACCTCCATGTAAAATGTGCAAACTCACGTGTAACTACACGTGAGCCACACGTAGGGGCCTAAACGTAATTAACTAAAACGTAATGGGCCTGCAAGTAATTTTACCATAAAGTTATAACTTAATTTAAAAGTTTTAGCACCGATTATAAGTATCAAGAACCCCAGGGTTCCTTCCACAAAATCACCACCTCACGTGATGCGTCACGTAAGGTGACGTGGCGCGGACCAAAAAGAGAATACGAAAAAGTTGAGGGGTTGTTTGGCAAATATTACAATATCTACTAAACTTCCTGGGAAAGTTTCTGAGCTAGATAGTAAAATACAAAAATTACAGGGTCGAAAATGCAAAATACCCCTACTAATGGCGTGGGCCAACGGTTGGATGATGCTCCTAGGACACGCGTCGGCTCTAGGCGGCCCGATGACAGTTCGACACGGATGGAGACGATTAGATCCTCCAGGTGATCTGACGGTGAAGGCAGAGCTTGATCTAATGACTGCTGGAATGTCTGGGCGAATGGTCTTGATCCAACGACGCTCGTCGATGGTGGAAGAACAGCTGATGAACTCACCGGTGGCGAGTTTGAAATAGAGGCAACTCTTGCCTCCGACCACCCCGAGCATCTCTAATAGCTTCTTTGTGCTCATGCACCTCCGGTGAAGCCTCCAGGTGTCACGAAGTGTCCTGTGGACCACTGATAGGTCCTTGGAGATCGATGGGTTTCCGGCTGATCTGGAAGATGATGGTTAGATTCCTTTGACCCGCAGAAGGGTCCTTCAGATCCTGCAAATGTAAAAGCAAACACAGCAGCACAAAAAGACAAGGGTCTTGCCTTTATTGGCGAGTGATTGGAGTAGCATGGAGTGGCAGTAGTGGTCGGAGCTCAAGAGCTCCGGTGAGGCTATTTGATCTAACCTAGGGTAAAATCGATGAATAAAAATGCAAAATAAAGCACGCAAAATCGAACCTAAAGCTAAAGCGAAGAAAGGAAGAAAGAAAAGGACCTCGACTGACCAGAGGTCAGGAGATGTAACCTCATGGCAAGCGGCCGGAGATGAGGTGGAGCCGCCCTTCGCACCGCCTCCTCGATCACCCTACAAGCAAGAAGAAGGAGTTGTCACCTCCTCCTATCTTTTGAGCGCGAAAGGAGGAGAGGAAACATGTCAAAGACGGTTCAAAGATCGAAGGGAAGAAGAAGGGGCTATAAGTACAAGGTGGTTGACAGGGCTCCTAAATCGAAGAAAATCGAGCGAATCGGTGACGCAATCCCCGATGTAAACATCGGGTGTGTAAGACCAATGGACGAGGAGCAAACATCGCGAAGGACTCGACATGAAAGGATGAAAGAGTCGGCCTCAAAAAATCCGAGAAAACAGGCAAAAACGAGGTGTCAGACAATGGTAGACCTCGGTCAAAGAGTTGACCGAGGTCAACGAACGGGAGGATCTGCTTGGTCCACGTGGACCAACCAGAAAAATTCCAAAAAAATATTTAGAAATTCAATGAAAAATAATAAACGATTTTATTAATTTTAAGTTATAAAATAAAATATATTTATTATTTTCTGAATTATTTTATTGTGATTTTTATTTATTTTTTCAAGGTTTATAATTATAAGTTCGTTTTTGAGGGCTATATAAAGGTATATTCATCTATGTATTTAAGTATTTTTTTGTATTTTTGATTTTATTAATTTAATTTATTATTTTATATATTTATAACTTATTTTTATATCTTGAATATATTTTTTAGTGATATATTATATACAATTAAATAAATAGGTATATTATCTATACAGGTGTAGTTATAGGTATTTTGCCTATGTATTTTCTATGAGTATTTTATTTTAATGTTTTATTTATCATTTTATTCCCATTTTAATTTGTATATTTTAAAAATAATATTTACAAAATTATAAAATTATAAAATAATTAATAATAAATAAAATGAATATTTTAATCGGTACAGTTATACAATAGGGGTCCAAAACCTAACTATCACACCATAACTCCAAAAAAATATGATACCACCTTCATTAAATAGCTTATTAAAAGTTATATACAATTAAAGGTGATTTTGATATATTTGAGTTTTTATTTG
Source organism: Ottelia alismoides (assembly GCA_037367405.1). NCBI lineage: Eukaryota > Viridiplantae > Streptophyta > Magnoliopsida > Alismatales > Hydrocharitaceae > Ottelia > Ottelia alismoides. The sequence continues at coordinate 221,681 of JAZKJV010005729.1, read as the reverse complement.
AGAGATAATGGTCTCGGAAGTTGAGATGTTAGAAACTTATTCTGAGTATAACTTTTTATATGTATAATATTTTAATTTTATATTTTTCTATATTTAATTATCTACAACTTCCATCAAAGTTTCTTTATTTGAATATAAAAAGTGGAACTAAAAATAGGTCACAAAATGAATAAAAATGAATTAAATAAAAGGGAATTTTTATTTTATTTTGGCCCTTATCTCCCCCTACTTTATTCCTTGTCGACCTAGTCATCGAGATGCCTAGGTCTCAGGGTTTAGGGTCATAAACTATTTTCAATATTTTATTCTTTTTCTTATCTTTTCTTTATTCTATAATTTTGGCATTAAAAACCATATTTTATACACAATTTACAGAATATGCATGGATGCTAAAATGCATGAATTAAGGTTATTTACATGCATTTACTAGTGTTTTTAAGGCCGAAATGATAGAATAAAGGTGATGAAATGGAGATTCATCAGCGGGGATGGCCTCAACCCAACGACTCACATAATCCACAGCAAGCCGAATGTACTCAAATCCTTGACTCTTAGGGAATGGACCCATGAAATCGATGCCCCATGTGTCAAAAAATCTCACAGAAATGAATGGGTTGCATCGGCATCATATCACGCTGTCAACAAGTGCCCATCCTTTGACAGTCAGTACACCTCTTCACGAATTCATTAGAATCCTTGAAGAGGGTAGGCCTCCATAGGCCGGATTGGAGAACTTTCTATGTTGTCCTCCTCCCAAAATGATGTCCTCCTACCTCAAGCTAATGGTAGTATGTGAGGATGCGATGGTGCTCCTTCTGAGGAATGCACCGACGCTAGATGCTATCCCCTCCATGATAAAGGATGGGATCCTCCTAATGGTATGACTTGGCCTTCACAAGGAAAGTCTCAAGTCGTTGCTTGGGCCAACCTTGTGGAACTTTCTTAGCGACACGATAGTTCACAATTTCAGCATACCATGGGAGTGAGGCGATAGCAAGGATCGCCTCATCTGGGAAGGTCTCTATAATAGGTGCCATCTGCTCTGAATCCTCAAAGTTCTCTAATCGGGAGAGGTGATCCGCCACCACATTCTTGACTCCAGCTTTATCCTTAATCTCAATATCAAACTCTTGGAGTAGACGGATCCATCTGGTCAATCTGGATTTGGCATCCTTCTTTGCTATTAGGTACTGGATGGTGGTGTGATCTCTAAAAATTGTCACTCAGTATCCAAGAATATAAGATCTGAATTTGTCCAAAGCAAAGACTACTGCTAGCATCTCCTTCTCTATAATAGTGTAATTCCGTTGAGCGGCATCCAAAGTCTGGCTAGCATAGTGAATGGCATACGGCAATCCATCCCTCCTCTGTCCTAGCACAGACCCTATGGCAAAATCAGAAGCATCCGTCATGATCTTGAATGGGAGAGACCAATCGGGTGGCTGAAGGACAGGAGCCTCGACAACTAATCCCTTAAGAGTCTCGAATGACGCTAGACATTATCATCTACAATGAACTCGATATCTTTCATCAGCAGATCAATAAGCGGTCAAGCAATAAGACTGAAATCATGAATGAATCATCGGTAGAAACCGACATGCCCTAGAAAAGACCGCAACTGCTACAAGTTGGACGGTGGATTGAGTTTCCTGATGATATCCACCTTTGTCGGATCAACCTCTATGCTCCTGTTGGAGATGATATGGCCAAGAACCGTCCCTTGAGTCACCATGAAGTGACTCTTCTCCCAAGTTAATACGAGATGGACCTCGATACAATGCTGAAGTACGTGTTCTAGGCAGTCAAGACAAGCATCGAACCCATCGCCATAGACCAAAAAGTCATCCATGAAGACCTCTAAACAATCACCCACCATGTCCGAGAAAATGGACAACATGCAACTTTGCAATGTAGCCGGGGCATTACATGAACCAAAGGGCATCCATCTGAAAGTATATGTCCCAAACGGACAGGTGAATGGCATTTTCTCTTGGTCTTCGGGCACTATGGCAACTTGATTATAGTCGGAGTACCCATCAAGAAAACAGTAGTGGCTCTTCCTAACTAGCCTCTTGATGATCTGATCAATAAATGGCAGTGGGAAATGATCCTTCTTGATGGCCTAATTCAATCACTTGTAGTCCACACAGACCCTCCATGAAGTGGATACCTGGGTAGATATCTCCTCTCCATACTCCCTCGCAACTGTAGTGATACCTATCTTCTTGGGTACTACATGTAATGGACTAACCCACTTGGATTTGGAGATGGTGTAGATAAAATTGGTGCTCCACCATTTTTATATCTCCTTCATGACCACATCTCGAAGATTCAGGTTCAACCGTCGCTGGAACTCACGCGATGGCTCAGCGTCCTCTTCGAGATAAATATGATGGGAGCACAAGGCCGGACTTATCCCCTGGAGATCAGCTACGCTCCATCCAATCTCCTTGCATTTTCTTTCAAGAACCTCCATCAAATGAGATTCTTGATCTCCAGTCAAATCCGTTGACATAATGACTGGGAACATCTCTGGCTTGCCCGCAAGGAATCTGTACTTCATTTACTGCAGCAAAGGCTTCAGTTCTAGACAACTGTGAGCTGGCGAATCTGGCTTTTGAAATGTCTGAGTGAAGGCAACCATATCTGCATGGGATAACTCTCTCATTATGTGAAGATATGACGAAGACGACCCTGTTGGTATATCTGTAATCTGTGCTGGCTCACTCTCTGTCCTAGCTGTTGGCTCTGAAGGAATCAGACAAGGCAAATAGTCATCAAAATCATCCCAATCAATGTCTGAGTCCGAGGGATCTGAATCATAAGAACATGAAATAAAATCTGCTTCGTCATCCATCCTGCAATCGTCAGCCTCTAATGTGTCTTGTGCCAAGAGTGTGCTCTCCAAACTCTCATCTACCATAATATGCAAATCATTTGTATCTGAAGGCATGAAAAGGGCTCGTGCTGTTGGGTCTGACCATACGGCTTCATCACTAGTGATCACAAAGTCGCACTCCCGGTGGATGTATAGCTCTGTCATCTACTCTGTATCACTCGACTGCTCAGAGCAGGCTGAATCTCTCGCTCTGGTTTCCTCGATCGTCTATATTTGTACACTCTCTCCCTCGACACGAAAGTATACCTTCCCGCTATCATGATCGGACACTGCCTTATCTGTGGCCAAGAATGGGTGTCCTAGTATGATGGGGGTATCTGTCATAGAATTAGGGATCTCCATGTCCAGTAAAACAAAGTCCAGGGGGAATTTCAGGCCATGAATTGTGACGACCACATCTTCAACGACCCCTTCGACTCTTGACAGATCTATCAACGAACTAAAGGACTGTCCATCTCTATCGAAGAGGGCCAAACTCGAATTGGTCGAGTAGGGCTGCTAGAAGAAGGTTGATGGAAGAGTTATTGTCTAATAGAGTACGATTGAACTGCTGCTCATGGATGTGGCATCTGACATAGGGAGCTTCTGAATCGGGTCTCTTGGCTGGCAATTGGTTCTGAATAGCGAAGCAGGTGGCAAGGGTCATCACATGGATCTCTCCATTGTGGTTCCTTCTCTTCCTGTGGATGGTAGTCTTCTCTCTCAAATTCTTCTGGAAGAGAGGGTTGTGCCCTAGTGCCTCATGTAGAGTCAGCTGAATCTGGAATCTATCTATCATCTGCTAGCTCAACTCTAACTGATGTCTCTTTTGGGGGTTTTTTGATTTATTCCCTTTTGCTAAGCAGAGTGCATGAGGGAAGGGGATGGTTGGACCCTCTCTAGATAGATGAGGGTCAGGAATAGGCTCATGTGTATGTGAAGGGATTGGATCCATACAATCATCATCATGCAACACATATGAACCCGAAGAAGATGCAGAAACCTTTCCTTTATTCATATTTTTGGTATTTTCTCTTTTTTATTTTTTGGTTTTTTCTAACACTATCCTGAAATACAACTGATGGTAACACAACTGAAGTAGAAACAGTGGCATCAGTACCACCCACAACATCTGTCTTCGTGGCATCAACACCACGCTCTGTCTCAGCAACTGGTAAAATGGTGGCCTCAGTACCACCAGCTATATCTAAAATCACGAGGGCATCAATACCGTCGCTTGGATCTACATCCTTGGTTGCTTCAGTGCCACTGTCATCATCATCGCAAGCGACCTCAGCACCGCTATCCTCCTCGTCTAGCGCTCCAAAATCTCCATGTGGTCGTCGCTCAGATGAGGCGTCGCCGGCTGGCATCCTACTGCTCCTAAGTGTCACAAAGTCGGCATCAAACATATATGAAAATATATCACCCAAAGTATCAATAGGAGTGGTATTCTCTATAAATTGTACCTGCTCAGACTTTCTCTTGAGGTTGTTCGGGTTTGGTTCGATCTGAGAAGGTATGGAGGCTTTGCCCTTGATGATATCCCTCATCTCCTGCCGGAACTTGCCCATCTCTTGCCGTAAGGATGCCTGCCGATCTAAAAGTAGGCGGGCGAGGTTGTCAAGGGATGGGTTCTCATAGGCAGGTCCATGAGAACAAGATGGGTTGTCTCGCTGGAAATAAGGCTGAGTCTGTTGATAGTGAGGGGGCGTTGGGAGTACTGCTAGTGAGGTTGCTACTGCATCCACTGTTGTCCATGGTATAAGGGATGAGGACCCTGCTGGTGCTGCTGTTGGTTCTGGGAGTGATGGGGCTACTGCTGCTGGCTGCTCTGGCTGCCCTAAGCTGGAGGTTGTCGTTGGGGCGAGGTGCCTCCGGTAGACCATATGAATCCGAGATGATCATGGCGGATCCCGGGCTCCTGCTAGTACCGATCGTACCAAATCTCGTTGACTTCCATCAATGGCTCCTGCTCATAAGGTGAAGGAGGAAGAACTGTCAAGGGCTAATCCGACTGATAGACCACCATTTGAGTGTCATGTGATGGTGGTGGCTGAGAGTAGTGTTGTTGCTGCTGGACCGGCTCTGCCTGGATGTGGTGAACATGACGGTAAGTGGTAGAGGGCTAGGTGGAGCTGCTGCTGTTGGGCCATCCCGTGACCTGAGACGGGGCTGTGGAGCTGTCTGTGCCTCCTGGAGACACATGATATGAGCCTTCAGGTCACTCAGTGTCTGTGCCAACTAGTCAATCTGTGTAAGGCCCTGACACTGCTTCTTCTCGATGATCTCGATGGGGTCCATCTTCTCGCTAATGATCCCCGTGTCAGTGGCTGATGACTCGACATGTACTGTTGCTGCTGCAGAAGTAGATGGACCTGCATCGACCCGTGTTATCCTCTGATAGGACATGGCATGTCGAAGGGGCCTCCCCTGAGTCTAGACCCTAGTCTAGGACATCACCGTGTAGTTTTCTGCCATATCCTTGTAGATGGCCCAGACTTGGTCCTCATCCTTAGCGAAATAGGATCCTCCACATGAAGCGTTAACAAGCCCCCGCAGCTTCAGTGTCAGCCCACAAAAGAATCTCTAGACTAAGTTGGGCTTGGATATCTCATGATGTGGACACTGGTCGATGAGCTCTCTGAATCGATCCCAAGCCTCATGAAACTGCTCATTTGGGATCATGGTGAAGTTGTTGATTATATCTCTCGTTGCATTGGTCCGACCGAGTGGATAATACTTGTTTAAGTACTCGGTCCGGAGCTGTTCCTAGGTGGTGACATACCTCCCCAAATGCTTCAGCCAATAGACTACTCTATCAACTAATGAGAATGAGAAGGCGATCATCTTGATCATGTCCTTGTCCACGAATCTGTCATGGACAGTACTGCAAATTATCTCAAACTCCTAGAGATGGAGGTGCGACTCCTCGGTAGCTAGCCCATGGAACTTGGGCAGAAGCTAAATAGTCTGGGGGCGAAGCTAGAAATTGCCCAGGATCTCAAGAAGCCGAATCCATCAATGGGTGAGAGTTGCACCAACGTTGTGCAACTATCTCATCGTGCATGGATAGCTGATCATCTGGACGTCCTTCTCCTCCTCCAACTACTGGTATCTCTCTATCGGTTGGTCTCTGCAGCTCTCATCTCCGTCAGCTCCCGACGCACCTCTATCATGGATGCTCCCTGGTCTCTAATCTAGCGTTGCATCGTCCCCAGGGAGGCTAATAGTGTGTTGTTGACGGCGGCCTGGTCAAGTATGTACGCTGATCCCTACCACTACGCATTAGTGCATCCCTCACTGCTGGCCATCTCTTGGGTCTCTACAAAGGCAAAAGACCCCAACTCAGTTGCCGTCAAATGAACGTATAACTGTTTTGGCCTCTGCTCTAGCACCTCAGGATTGAAAGAAGGGTGGTCAAGGCGGAACAGTGTGGTAGCAAACTCAGGTTCAAAGAGCTGGTCAGGGCTCTCTGAAACTTCCCTAGATGAATGGAAAGGAGTTCTCGAGAGAGGTGCTATTAAATGCAGCCTAAGGGACCTCCTTCCCATCTTCATGATGTGGGGATTTATGACGATGAGATCTGAAATGCAAACAGAATCAGAAATCAAACCCTCAATTCACCTACTCGACATTGGAGCTGATGATCATGAAAGATCAATCGTTAATCTTGTCTATTTTTATTTATGTAAAAAATCAAGATATCAAAGCGATTAAGCGAGTTGTTGGGAACCCGATGCTCCCAGAAGACTGGCCCAATCCTACAGTTAGTTTTTCCCAGCCAGTATGGGTGCGGACCATTTACCGACTACCCGATATGCCCAATCTACTAAGGAAGTACCGGACCGATTACCGGCTATCGGGTGAAATCCTTACTGGAGAACAACCAACCGCAAAAACCAGTAGTATGAAAGGAGTTCAGGTATGGCTCTACCTAGTGTACGTGTCACTCTCTCATTGTAGATAAATCAACCAATGAGGGGGTGACTCTCCCTAAAACAAAGATTTTTAGATGAGGTGTATTTTAGGGTCCAATTTGCATTAGCAATCCCAATTTCATTTTGTTTTCACTTTTTATGTATTTTTCTGAAAGAAAACAATGCCTAATGAATTTTTCGATTTCTTGGGCAATTTTGAGTCCAATAAAATAGGGGGAGGAAGTCGAAAAAGTAGATGTGTGATCAGACACTATGATGCATGTAGAGATAGAAATTCGTACCTCACTCTAGCTCTCTACATGCAGGGTGATCTGCGTATAAATAAAAGACAGAAAGTAAACTAACTGAATGATGCAACAAAGAAATCAGCCTTAGACGTGCAACTTCTACTGATCATGAAGAACAGATAGCTAACTAATCAGAGAGAGAGGCTTGAGTCCGATCTCGGAGGTCAATCGGTGCCTGCCACAACGGATCTTACACGCACTGTATACGACCTCTAGCGGTGCGTGGCCTCTCAATCGATTAAGTTAACTTTTTCTTATTAATTAGTAGCTAGGTCCAATTACGTTCTATAGGAACAGAATGAGCAATTAAGAGTGGGGCCTTAGCTAATTATGCCATAATCAACAAAAGCCCTAAGTCCAAGGGCAAAATCCTCGAGAATCAAAAGAAAATAAAAGGCGATCAAAATAAAATCACGAAGAATCTGGTGAGGTCCCTCGAGTACACAAGTACTCAGTGAAATAGACCCCGATGAGTCTAAGTCGAAAAAGATTCCAAGTCCACAAATATTACAATAATAATAATAAGTCTCTAGAAAAATAAACTACTCTATCTACTATAACTATCTTCTCCTGCTCTCCTGCTCCTCCTCAGATGCGGGTACTCCAACAGAAAGTCAAAGCATCCTCAAGCGGTTCCTTGCACAAAAAGCAAAGGAGAATTGCGTTAGAAAATAGATATATCAAATAGAGACAAAGAAATAATAAAAGAGAAATAAAAGAAAAATGATACTAAGTCGTGCTCCCCGGTGGTGCCATTCTGATGAGCGACTGATCGACTAGTGTTAAGTATCAAGAAATATCAAGGTTGTTGCGACCCCAATCGACAAGCCGGGCTCAATCAAGACAAATAAACCACTTAAAACAGATCAAACAATCAAGCACAAAATGTAAGCGGTTCTCTATTTATTTTACCTAGTATAGCAACCAGGGTCGAACACAAGGAGCACGAGAAAATCTACGAAGCAGTCAAATCTCAGATAATGAAATAAAATATTTTTAGCGGTTTTTAATTTTGCAGAATTTTTTTATGATTTTTAATAAGGAAACAAAATCATCAAATAATAAAGCAAGGTAACACCACAATGTTTTTGTATTTTTAATTAGGGTTAAAAGTGTCAGAAAATTAAGATAAAAATATTTTTGGGTTTTTACAATTTTGAAATGTTTTTGGTAATTTTTTGGGGATTTTCCGATGTTTTTATAATTTTATAAAAATCAAACAGTAACTAAAAATGTAAACAATGCACAGCGAGGATTAAATTGCAAGTTAAATATAACTAAAATGCTCTAAAATCCTAGATAGCAATTTTATGAGAAAATACAAGTGAAAATCTACAAACAGTAACTAAAATGAGAATTTTTGGATTTTTCTTGGATTTTATGTAATTTTATAAGATTTAGATTTTTTGTAATTTTTGGGGTTTTTATAGGTAATTTTCAAACCAAATTACTACTCTAGCTAAAGCACACAAGAAGATAATCAGAGGAATTTTTTTGGAATTTTTAAGACAATTTTCAAATTTTTATGTATTTTCAAAAATAGACAGGACACTTTTTATAGGTTTTTTATTTTTCAAAAATACTAGCTACAAAGAAATTAACCCAAGAAAATTAAACTAAATACTACACGTCAATATGAGCATGTTGTTTATAGGAACCTGTACGTGAAGAAACTATTTTGAGGGGCCAAACAATAACATCCGATAAAACACCAAGGTCCAAGTTGCAAAAAGTCCAAGCAAGCACATGTACTATACGTGATCTAGACTCACAAGGGTATAAATGCAAATTCCTCAAACTTATCATTCAATTCATAACAACATAGAAGTTCATGCTAAATACTGCAAATAACCCAAATAGCATGTGAAGAAGCATGTAAGTTCACATAGACAGGACTGAAGTGCAAATACCAAAAACTATGAGGTCCAAACTGTAAAGTGCCTTAAATACAAATTTTATTTAGTGGACTAAATAGTAAAGCGTAAATGTTCAAGGGTAAAAAGGAAATATACCCCTACATAAATGAGCGGCGTGTGTAGGGGTGTCGCTATCATGCACCTTTGATCATCCCCTTTTGCGGATCTGATGGCTCTGATCTGGTCGGCTACATGCGTGGCTGATCCAACGGTCGAAAAGCTGGACATGTCGGCCAGCTACAATGGGATCTGGCAGATATGTGCTCATCCAACGGTAGAGAAAGATGGTGGAAGAACACCCTCTAGGTGACCATCAATCGAGCGAGGGAAAGAATCCGTCGACCCGATGAAGGATCTGAAGGGTTCGGTAAACTCGCGGAGGCTCTACGCGTTAGATGGGCTGCTCCAATGGAGAGAGGAATGGTCAGATGGCCGTGGTGGTGAAGGCTTGCCTAGAGCTGCTCCACCTGAGCAGTTGGGTGATCGAATGGACTCCTTCACGCGAACCAGTAACTGCAAAGGTGTCTACGCTCGAAGACGACGCTCCGACGGGGTTATTTGAGCAAAAAGACAAATGAAGTGGTTGTGGATGGGATTTGACCTCCGACGGCAATGGAATAAGGAGGACTCGACCTTAATCCTACCCTAACGGGCAAGTCTAAGGATGATCAGATCGTGGAGGGAGATGGGGTGTGCGTCTAGGAGTCGATCTGTGCGGATGGATATGTGCGTCGGAGCTCCAGCCAGTTGGACGGAGCTCAAGTGCGTGCGGCGGAGCAAAATAGGAAGATTCGAATGGACGATGAAATACGAAGGCTGAATTGGATACTTGAAGCTACCAATTGAAGCACGAACTCTAGGAGAAGATGAATGTCGGGGTGATGGCATCGATCTGCTATGGCGGGCGACAGATGCTGCATGCGGCGGAGGTCTCCAGCCACGTCGAGTTACAAGCCTCCAAGCGACTCCCTTAGGATCCTAAGCAGTTCCTTGAGTTGTTGTCACTTCACTGAAGGTGGCTAGGGAAGGAATAGGGCACGAGGGATGAGTTACTCTTCAGTGGAGGCGGACAAGAGCTTTTATACGTGAAGCGAGGGTCTAGAAAGATCGACATGGAGCATAGAACCATAAGGAGATTCAAACAATCCTAGGGATCCGTGAGGACTATGGATGTCCGAGGTATCATGGGTCTAAGGTGGTCGGAGTCGGGTGGGAAAATAGGGAGAACATGCTCCGACGTGAAGGCGGGCGACTTGACCCGACCTAGAAGGCAGCATTGTCTGGAGTCAATAAATCCTCTGGACCAATCAAAAAATAATATGCACAAAATAATTAAAAATTCAATAAAAAATAACAAATGAATTCCGAATAAAAAGTGTATATAATAAAAAATGTTTATTAATTTCTAAAGTATTTTTCTGTGATTTTTAGTTATTTTTATGAAAATAAATTAATGTAGATACAATATATTGTATTATATACATGTATAATATACCTATGTATTATATACAAGTATTTTTATTTTATTATTTTTACATAAATACCCTTATTATGTATTTTATTTATAACATAATTTTAGAAGTATAAATTAATTTTTATTCTATTTTTACATATTAATAAGGGTATATAATAAATAATGGATGTAATATATACAAGTTTGTTTTTTTACAAGGAACGAAGGATTTTATATTCATTTTTATGTTTTTACTTTTTTTATTTTTATATTGTTTCTAGGATTATATACAAAGGTATAAAAATAATTATTTAATTTTGTTTTTCTCAAAATAATTATCTAATTTTATTTTGTCAAAAATAATTATATAAATAATGTGAACAAATATAGATAATATATACAATACAAAGTGAGCCTTATCGCTCTCTACTTATTTTATTTTGCGATCAGGTCAAGGCTTGACCTTCTCTTGGGGTTTTGGGTCACTCTGTGTTTGTTCTAAATACATCATTCTTTTTCTTTTCCTTTATTATTTTATTTTTGCACAAAAATATGCTAATTATGTAATATTAACACAAGCATGCAATTTATTAAGTTATTGTATTTACAGGTATTCACATGATATTTTATCAAGAAAAAGAGCTAGAATAAAAGAAAAAAGAGTGAAAATCAGGGCTTCATCAGCTCTCTAAATCTGTCCCATGACTCATGGAACTGCTCATTCCCAAGCATGGTGAAGTTACTGATCATAGCTCGAGCAGCATTCGTACGACCAAGTGGGTAGTACTTATTCAGATATTCCATTCGTAACTGCTCCCACATCAAAACGTATCTCCTTAAATGTTTCAACCAGTGGGCTTATCTATCCATGAGGGAGAATGGAAAAGTGATCAGCTTGATCGTGTCCTTGTTCATGTGTAGATCGTGCACCGTACTGCAGATAAGCTTGAGTTCCTATAGGTGCAGATGCGGTTCCTCCGTAGATAGACCATGAAACTTAGGCAGCAACAGGATAGTCTACGGCTGGAACTCAAAATTACCATGGATGGAAGAATGACAGATCCACCAGTAAGTGGTAGTAGCTCCAGGGTTGTAGAGCTGCTTCATCTTTTGATTTGGATTAAGTGGTTCTCTCTCCACTCCATTCTGTCCACCAGCCCCCTCAGCTCCTAGGATCTCAATATCAGGAGTCTCTCCTTGGGCTCTCAGTTGCGTCAGCTCAGCTTGGGCATCGTTTATCAGTCTCCCTTATTTCCTTATCTGATTTTGCATGGACTCTAGGGAAGCAAGGAGACCATTGTTGATCGCGGCCTGATCTATCACTATTGAGGTAATCTATGGTTGTTGTTGTCATTTGCCAGCTATGTCGTCTAGAAAGGAGAAAGAATCTAGATCATGTTCTGCCAGGTCGACTTGCAACTACAACTCTAGAAGAGGGTTCTCTCGAACCTAAGGTGATGATGAAAAAGAATGAGAAGAAGATGCAGTAGGAGAAGAGCTTCCAGGGTCGGAATCACACCTGGAAGATGGAACGCGATGAAATTTCAGTTTGGGAAGAGGGGCATCCTGAACCGACCTAGATGGATGGGAAGGTGCGTGAGAAAGCGGATCGATCAAAGTCGATCGAAGCAATAACCTACCCATCATTTTGATAAGACATTTGATTAACTTCTAGAGATTTGAAAGATACATGACTCACACCCCAAATTCAAACACAAAGCAATACCTTGAATTCACCAACTCAACCCGGTGATGCCCGTGAAACTTCGGTCATTAATCTTTTCAGTTTAGGGTTAATTGGCAATACAAGTCTTTCACAGATTACGTGAGCTGATAGGTGCCTGAACTTCCCGAAAGATTGTCCCAAGTCCGAACAGCTAATTACACACTTTCACGGCTACCCATTTTACTTGAGGATAGAGACTTACATAGTGTTCTCTAAACATCCCACTATGCTAGGGAAACCCGGACCATTTTCGGCTACCCCAGAGTCCTCAGTGAAGAGTAGAGAAACCAACTGTCATATCAGTAGTCTTCCAAAAAAATTGACCTTAGGCTCTATCCTTATGGGTCGTCCCTCACTCACAAATCTGAAAAATATCTACCGGTCATTCATTGGGGATTGCTCTCCCAAAACATGTGAAGTCCATTACGTTTAATTTTAGAGTCAGATATATTAGCAGTCCCTATTTTATTTTCGGGTTATCACTTTTTTGGGGTTTTTCACAAAAATGTCTAACAATGTTTTTCTTTTTGTTTTTGACCTAAGTAAAAAAAATGAACTAAGTTGTGTGTCCCTAAATCTAACTACGGAAGCACAGACAAAATAAAGATGAAAAAGAAAAAACTAGACAAGCACCTAGCCTCGAAAAAGATGCAGAAAAATGCCAAGAAAATGTGATGCGAGAAATCTGTGGTGGGTGCCCTATTCCCCCAAGTGCACGACACTAGGTGAAACAGACCCCGAGAAAAAGGGAGGAATGTACAAGTCGAGATGTCCTGATAGGGCCCCTTCTACAAAACGAAAAAACGGGCAAATGCCCTTTATCTTTTTACATAGGGTAATACAGAGAAAAGAAAATTCAACTCTTTGATTCTCAATTGCGCAGCTCGAAACCTGTACTGCACAAATCAGAAATAAAAAGTCGTAAAGTAAAAAAATTCGACAAAATTAGAAGGCGAAAAAGGTGAAGGAGAAAACCCTAAACCTAAGGTCTCTACGGAATACCCTAGCGTTGCCTCCCCGGCAACGGTGCCATCTGAAATATAGATCGATCGAGTTGTCCAAAAATAGACAACCGTCATTGTGTTGACCGATTGAAATTTACGGAAAATTTATTATTTTATGTATACTCCTAAACTCAAATGTGTATAGCGTAAGTACAGGAGAATCAAACTCAAGGAGGCAAACCATGGAATACTAAGGTAAAATAATAAAAAAAATCTAAGGTAAATGGGTTTCCTAATTTTTATTTGTTTTTAAAGATTTTTCTAGATTTTTATTTATATTTATGAATTTTATATTATTTTTAATATACCCATGTAAAAATACATGTATAGTTTTATACTTTTATGTTTTGAAGTTTTTTATGTGATTTAAGTATTTTGTACTTATTATGTAATTTTAAAAAATGTTTTCTTAATTTTAATTTAGTTTTTAGAGTTGAAAACTATTTTTTATTGAAAATAGGGATTTATTTTTATTTTAAAAATAGTAGAAAGTAATAAAATAATTTTATTTTATCTTCATTACAAAGTAGAGAAAAATACCTTCAAAGCAAGTTATTGTGTGTATTTATACGATTTCTATTGACTTAAATATGAATTTTTAAAGTTTTGATGTATTTTATATTTTTTAATGATTTTTATTATCTAAATTTTATTTTGTTTTTTGTTTAATATCTAGACTATAGTAAAATATGCTATGGTAATTTTTAGGATTTTTAGAAATATTATTTATGTTTTTTATGTATTTTACAAGTTTTTTTTATTTTTTTAGTATTATAAAAATATTTATTAATTATAGAAAGTATTTTTATTTTTTTAAAATATTGAATATATTGTAATTAATAAAATACTATGTATTTTTATGTAATTTTTTTATATTTTTATATTTTGTATTTTGTTTTATATTTAATATGTATATTATATGTTATTAATATAATACAATATTAGGGGTAGTTATGTATTACTCTGGAAAATATTGGGTCGCGAGTGAAATAGGCAGAACTCGGGGGTTCGTACGTAAAATTCTCCAGACACCACGTGCTTGGGCACGTGACTGAACCTGTATGCAATAAAACAAAACATGAGGATACTCGCACAAAATTCATGGATATCACATGTTGTGGCACGTGCAGTAGCTCGACCTGGACCTGCTTGCAAATTCATAAAGTTCTGAGGGCATGCGCATAAAAAGCCTAAAAAGCTCGTGTTGTCTCACATGCTCAAAAACTGCATGGAACGGTTTGCACAAATATCAATAAGTCTGGGGATATCCCTACAAAATCACCAATGATGCACGTGCTTCACGCATGCTAGCCCCAAAGTGGCGGGCGATGGATTCATTGTGGAGTTAATGCGTGGTGAGGGGGCAAACTAGCTGTGGTTGTTTTGTACCGTTGGATAATGATCTGATGGATGTTGAATCTCCACCGTCCGATCTCGAATGATTGGGCGGGTGAACTGTAATCTTGATCAGGACTCTAGAATGGGGTTTAGTTCTTCCCCAATCTAAAGAACACAAAGATGCTACTTTAAATCGTGGATGTTTCAAGTGAAGGAGCCCTCGATCGAAATCGATGGCACCAGTGGAGACTTTGACGACAAAGCTCCAGAAGGATATATTCGATGCACTCACTCTCAGGTCTCAAATGAAGATGAAAGCTCAATGACAAACGGATCAGGTGAACTGTAGTGTCTTCAGATGACAAGTTGCCTCTAGATGGAAGGGAAATCCAAGTGTTTTGCACATAATTGCAGGTTGAATCTTTGATTAGATCTGATCTGCTACTACTGGCGTTGCGATCGGTGTTTCTCCTCATTTTGATGTTGGACTACAGCTCCTTGCATCTTCGTTCAGGTGATATATTCTTAAGCGACCTTCATGCTCTAGTGAAGCTCCTGGTGATGACATCAATGCAAATGTCGAACGACTGCAATGATGACTTGCAATTGAAAACTATGGCTCGAGATGCAATGCCTCATCCTCAAGCACCAGAGAAAGAATGATCGATGAGAAATTTGGAATCGGGATAGGAAGGGGATCAGAGAAAAAGGATCGTGAAGAGAAAATAAAAGGAGGATAGAGAGATTGAGAAGAAGGAGAAGATAATGGATTATCAGAGAGAAACTGAAGGTAGAAGACAAGAAGAAAGGACTAACCTGGAACAAAGTGGGTGAATGAAGGTCGTCGCCTGTGGACGGAGCTCTAGAGGAGCTTTTGGGTAGTTGCCTCGACAGAGGGTGGATCTGGAGGCTGAGAACGCAGCTTCACAGCGTCGCAAAGCTCCGGCAATTCAATCATGCCTTTCCCTCCTTGACCTCTCTCGACGGAGGAGAATGAGAGCCTATGTCACCGGACCTCAACCACTCGGAGCTCTGGGTGGAGAAAAATGGTGGATGGCTGGAGATGGAGAGGGTGCATGCCTTTATATAGGTTAGGATTTCATGGGGAGCATGAAAGAGGATAGGGTCATCGGAGGAGGGGTCTGGTGATCGAGGTTGTTGGACTAATGGTTAGTAGAGGAGGAAGAGGGCAAGAAGGGGGTGGCACTAGCGACGAGGAAGAAGGTGCGCAGAGAGGAAGGAGAAAGGAGCGCAGAATAAAACCTAAGCCTAGGGGCTAAAACCTCGAGAATCAAATGAAAAATAAAAGGCGAAAAACCATGAAAAACTCAATGAGGTCCCTCGAGTGCACTGGCACTCGGCGAAACAGACCTTGAAGAATGTTCAAGTCCAAGAGTGTCCAAAAGTCTAAGTTATTACAAGAATATTTTCAAATAACAAAACTAAGCTATATTCTATCTAGTATAACTGCTTATTCTTCTCCTCTTCTCCTCCTCTTATGTAGGTCCCTCCAAAGCAAACCAAGTCATCCTCCAAGCGGTCCCTCGCACGAAAAGCAAAACAGATGATGGTCAGAAACAATTATAAAAGAGAGAAGCAAAAATAGACAAAAATAAATAAATACTAACTGCTTAGCTATGCTTTCCTACAACGACGCCATTCTGATGACGACCCGAACAACTAGGGTTAAGTTATTAATTAAGAAAATGTTGTTGTGACCCTAATCAATCAAGCAATCAATCGAAAAAAATAAACCACTAAGATATCAAGCAAGCAAATAAAGTGGTTTAGCTATTTTTATAAACCTGTTCTAGCGACCAGGGACGAACTCAAAGAGCGCAATTATACACTAAGTAGTAAGATTTCAGAAGTAAAATTCTTTTCAGTGGTTTTTAATTTTTTAAATTTTTAATGTTCCAAATGTAAGAAAACAAGTAAGACACACATAAACACTCTTTTTATATTTTTCACAGGGACAAAAATAATCAAAAAATACAATAAAAATATTTTTGGGTTTTAAAGTGTTTTGGTAAATTTTTTTATAATTTTCAGACGTTTTTGTAATTTTCGAAAAATTAAACAGTGATAAAATAGACAAACAGTGAACAGTCAGGAGTAACTTGCAAATTAAAAATAAATAAAGTGCCCAAAACTCCTCAAAGTATTTTTTATGATAAAATGTAGGGAAATATCTATAAATAGAGACTGGAATCATAATTTTTGGATTTTTTTTTCATGATTTTATATAAATATTTGAAGTTTTCAAGCGTTTTGCAAATTTTTTGGTTTTGATGAAATATTTTCGAGCAAAAATGATGCTGGAGCTTAAGGAAAATAAAAGATAACAGCTCTAATTTTTTAGAATTTTTGGATATATTTTCGAATTTTTATGATTTTTCTAAGGCAAACGGGACACTTTATAAGGGTTTTTGAATTTTTAATAAAATAAAATACAAATAAATTAATTAGCAAAAATTACCACATACAAAGCAAGGAAACAGGAGTCACATATAATTTTTGGGCAATTGTTAGAGTTAATTAGCTATTTATTACACTAAATAAAAGATACGCAATTAAAAACAGTTTACAGGGACCAGACTTCAATTATTTTAAGTCCTAGGTCCTAGTAGATACAAGTAAAAAAAGTCCAGGGACCTTCCAATAATTAAACCAACAAGCACATGCGCCTCATGTGAATCAGACACTCAGGGGTATTAATGCAATTTTCAAAAGTATTAATTCCATTCCATAACTAGATAAGAGTTCAGGCAAAGATATGCAAATAACCACTAAAGCATGTGTGGATGCACGTGAGTCAGGCTAGACTGGACTAAAGTGCAAATAACATAAACTATAAGGTCCTTACTGTAAAATGTTTTACAAAGGGAAAAAGTGAAGTATACCCGCAAGTCATGTGGCTTGCGTGTGGGGTCTCTAACGGCTCTGATGCTCCCTTGGAAAAGGATCTGACAGCATTGGGGATGTCGGAGACATGTGGCTCTGATCTGCTATACCAGTACGGATCTGGCAGTTGACAAAGCTGAGCATGACGTGCAGCTCAGATGTACCGAGGATCATATCCGATTGTTATTAGTTGGGCATGAGATAACGGTTCGGATCATATCTGATAGAAGAGGGGTGATCTGAGGTGAAGGAGGATGCTGGAAGAAATGAAGCCTGACGAGATTCTGTCTGTCGTGGTCAGCGATCTATGGGTCTGTTGAAGTAGCAAAGAAGTCCAACGCTTTCGTAGGGCCACTCCATGTCAATTAGATGGTTCCGATGGGGAGATGGATAGTGGGATGTCTCTAGCGAAGGTGATGCACCTGTAGGAGCTCTGCCATTGAAGTTGGGTGTCTGGGGAAGCCACTAGAACGCACATGTACCTATAGAGGAATACGTGACTCGGAGGAGTAGCTCCGGTCGGGGTTATTCAGTCGGAAAGATCAAAGAAGCAGGGGTGTATGGTGTTCGACGTTCGGCGAGGTGAGGGAGGAACATCTTCGGCCTTAATTACTACCTTAAAGTTGTAGATTAAGGATGATGAGGATGTGGAAGAAGGATGACAGTGAGTCAAGGTGTCGATCGGTGAGAGAGGTTGTGCATAACGGGGTTCCGACCACTTGGTCGGAGCTGATGAACATGGAGCCGATTCAAATGAAATGAAATGGAATGGAACTGGAAATACAAGTGAAAGGCGGAGTACTGGGTACGCTATTGTGATCGGCGAAGCTAGGCGGAGGTGATATACAAGGTCCTGGCCTCGACCGGGCTGCAAAAGGCCTAGGAGGCTGCACACAGCGGAGCTCCGACCATATTCTTGAGTTGCGGCCAAATCGCCACCAAACCCAGCTCCAAAGGGATTTCTGGAAGGTTGTCACACTGCTGGAGGTGGCTAAGGAGGAAGGTAGCGGTAAGGCATGAGCTGGCAAGTGGGGGAGGCGGAGTGAGGCATTTATAGGATGATCATAGGGTCTAGAAAGATCAATGAGGCATGTGAAACCCTAGGTAGATCCGACCTCGCCTAGGGATTCGCGGGGATCCCATATCCTAGGAGAAGATTCGAGCGCAAAAAATGAGGCAAATAGTGGTCAGACCCGATCGAGAAAATTCTGAGAAAACGGGTCCGATGAAGAATCTGTCAGGTCGGGTCAGCTGGGGGAGAAGGTTGACTGAGGTCAACAAACTGAGGTGGGCCAATAGGAAAATTCCAAGCTAAAAATTGAAAGAATAATGAATATAAAATAGTGAATGAATTTAAAATATAAAATGATAAAAATAAAAAATTTTATTACTTTTCAAACTATTTTTTTGTGATTTTAGTTATTTTTATGAAATAATATATGCAATATATATAATAGGGGTATTTTACATAGGTATAACATACATGTACATTTTATTCTTTTATTTTTATTTTATTATTTTTATATAAAAATCATCTTTGTTATATTTTATTTATTACATAATTTAAAGAGTATAAAAGAATTTTTATTTGATGTTTTATAAATGAATAAAAGTTTTTAAATAAATAGGTATTATATTCAATATTTACAAGTGTATATTTGTACAGTGATTCTTTTGATTTTCTTTTTAGTTATTTTGTATTTTATTTCCTTGTTAAGGGTATGTACAAGTGTTTGAAAGTATAATATAATATTCACAAAGTGTAAATAAAATATGAATATTTGCATGTATAGGTATTATGTACAAGGTGCCCTATCTCCCTCTACTTATTTCTTGTCGATCAGGTCAATTATTGACCTTCTCTCTAGGTTTGGTTCAGTTGGTATTTATTATATAATTACCTCCTTCTTTCTTTTTCTTTTCTCCTTATTCTTTTATTTTTGGATATTAATAAGGACATGTACAATTTATATTTACACATATTTATATATATTTTTGCTAAAAGATAGAGCTAAAATAAAAGAATAAAGAATGAGAATCATAGATTCATCAACGAGCTTTGAATTTTTCAATATTCTCATCAACATCATATTTGATTGTATCGACATATTTAGAGCCACAAGGGTGAGCATCTTTAGGAGTATCAATAATATCTCAAGTATTATTTTTGATCAAGGTATACATTTCTTCCTTCATAGAATTGACCCATTTCATATCCTACTTGGTATCATCAATATTTTTGGGAAGACGATGAGCATCGAAAGAGGTAATAAAGCATTTATATATTGAACTCATCTTGGTGTAAGCAACAAAGTCCTCCAATTGATACCAAGTATATGATCAAACAGTTCTAATAACCTTTCTCATAGCAATGGGACGGTCATCCGGTAAAGTATCAATATTATCAGTATGAATATTAGGAGGGAGAGGAGTAATTGCAGAGTTTTTATTGCCTAGTTCACCCGATGAAAGGCTGACATCATGGAATAGGAAAGGCTAACATTATGGTTTGGTATCATCTCTTCTCCTGTCTCCACTGCTTAATTTTACCGAATTCTTTTGTATGCTATATAAATCTGTCCAAATTTGCCTTTATCCCCGTGAAAAAAGGAAAGATGGGAGTCGCTGAGTAATGGCCTGACAATTCAGGCTCGCTGTCGCTGAGGTGACTACGCAAATCTTCCCGTTGGTCAACAATTAACCCACACAAGTAATTGAGCAATTAAAAGCAAGAGTTAAAATTTATTATACCATACTAAAATTGTATAATGGAAAGCAAATAGGGGTCGATCACAGGAAGCAAAGGAGTCAAGCAGGCAAGATAAAAATCAAGCACCCAATATCCGTTAAACACTTAGCCAAGTTGAACCTCTTTGTGGGTTTTAAATTTTATATTTTTTATTTAATTTCTGATTATATATTTTTATATTTCTTTTTAATTTTTAGATTTTTATATTTTCTTTTTATATTTTATATTTTTTCTTTTAAATTATAAAATAAGATATATATATATACAATATAGATAAGAGAGGGATAATAAATATAAATAGATAAAATTAATTAAAAATACAGAAAATAAATGTTTTTGGGTTTTTAGTATTTTTTACTATTTTTGTGCTTTTTTAGATAATTTCCAAATTTTTATATATTTTTAAAATCCAAAACACACAAAACATGGAATAAAATAATTACCCGAAATTAAAATGGAGAAATAAAATACAAAGTAGAGACAAAAATTCTCCAAATTAATTTTAAGATAAATATAATAAAACAAAGAAAATTCAAAGATAAGAAATAAATTTTTCGGATTTTTTCTGGATTTTATATATTTTTCTAAAGATTTTAGGGGTTTTCTAATTTTTATGAGTTCTCTGTTATATTTTTTAGTCATTTTTTATCTGAAGTTAAGGACACTAAAATACACAAAATATATTTTTTGGGGAATTTTGAAGATGTTTTTATATTTTTTATGGATTTTCTAATGCAAACAGAGATGAAAATGCATGTTTTTTATTTTTATAAATATTAAAATGCTTCAAAAATGTAAAATAAAAATATGGCATAAAAGAGTGATGCAACAGGAACTTATGCTTGTTTTTTGGGTATTTTTCGAATTTTATAGATTCATGAAATAAATACCAGAAACAAAGAGAAAATACACACTAGCAGGGGTATTTTTGTAAATATGAAAAAGCCAAGGGTCCAACATGCAAATTCCTCATAAAATTATAACTGAATAAAAATATTTATGGACCAACTGTAAAATCCAAAACCCACAGGGGTACTTCTGAAAAACACCAAACTCACGTGCACGAGACACTTGACTTGGCAGGGACATGCATGCAATTACAAAAAACCTAGGGGCTAGATTACAAAATGTCCCAAAAAATTATAACTGCAATAAAAAGTTTCTGTACTAAATCTAAATATCCAAAATACTAAGGGCCTAGGCTGCAAAATTGCCACCTCATGTGATGCGTCACGTGAGGTGACGTGGTCTGGACTGAGGTGCAAATAAACAAAGTTCGAGGGGCCTGATTATAAATATTACAAAAATATTTGAACTGCCGAGGAAATTTTGTAGAACGATTAATAAATGCAAAAAGGAGTTGGGCTTGGAATGCAAAATACCCAACTCAAAGGCGGATCGTACATCAGATGATGTAACTCTTAAACACGTGTCTCGATCGTGGCGGTCAATACCCCTTCGGCATTTTTAGCCCAGATTAGATCTAGCTGGGAGATCAAACGATGATGCACGGCCAAGATACAACGGTAGCTGCTCGCCTGGGGTTATGGCCTTCAATCCAACGGCGGAAAGAGGGGACGGAAGAACAGGGAGGAACCCTGGCGAGCGAAGTTCCCTGGTCTCGATCTCCCCTCTCTCGCGTATCTCTAAGCTCCAAAATGGCCGTGAAGGTTCCTACAGGTGTCCTCTAGGTGCTGGAAGCGACAAAAATCGTCGAGGTGCGCCGGCGTTCTCGCACGGAGGCGGCGGAGCTGGGGACTCCAGGATCTCCGACGGTCTTCAAAATGGTCTCCAGATGCTTGTTGTACTCCTGGTACCTACAAGATATGTGACTAGAATCGGGGGCAAAATGCCCCGACCCTTCAGAGGGTGAAATGGAGTGGTGGAACGACGGGATATGCGATGGTGAAGCGATCAACGTTGGCCAGCAAACACGAAGCTCGGTCAGACAAAGATCAAGAGATTTTTGTGATATTTTGGATCGAATTGATGAGAGAGACTTGTGAAGATAAACTATTGGTATCCTAATGATTTGAAGAATGCAACAGAAAAAAGAAAAGATCATCGAGGTGGCGCCATAAGAAAGATCTGGTGACGTGCCTCTGGCGAGCTGGATCGCCTCGATTCGACGCTCGCACTACCTCCTGAAGGGTGCAATCCACTCCTGCTGACACCAGGAGGGTTCTCGAGCTCCAAGGGTTAAGTTTTGCGGGTGGAAGAGTGATCAAAGGTCAATGAAAATTCGGGGGTTATTTGAATAGGTTGACGGAGTGGTCCCTAAAATCGAAGGACAGCGGGCGCTGGAGCGATGCTATCCTCAAGGCAAACACTGGGCGTGTAAGATGGATCCACGAGGAGAAAAAGCGAAGAAGACATCGATGCTAAAGGATGCAAGGTGCAGTCTACAAAAAATCTCAAATCACAGCAGGAACGAGGTTCCGACAAAATGGCAGAGGCTGGTCAGAGAGTTGACCGAAGTTCAACTCTCAGATGCTCTTGGTTGGTCCACGTGGACCAACCACAAAAAAGCCTGGAAAAAATAATTGGAAATTCATTTAAAAATAATAAATGATTTTATTAATTTTAGGTTATTAAATGAAAAACATTTCTTATTTTTTGAAGTATTTTATTCTGATTTTTATTTATTTTTTTGAGATTTAAAACTACAAGTTCCCTTTTATGGGCTATATAGGTATATTCATCTATATATTTTAATCTTTATTTTTATTTCATATTTTTAATTTTATTAATTCTATTTATTATTTTATATATTTATAACTTAATTTTATATACTTAAATATATATTTATTTTATTATTCTGATATATTATATATAATTAAATAAATAGTTGTATTATCTATATAGGTATACTTATAGGTATTATACCTATGTATTTTATACAAGTAATTTATTTTAATATTTTCTTTAGGGTTTATTTTAGTTTTAATATGTACGTATATTATAAATAATATTTACAAAATTATGAAAAATATAAAATAATAAAAATAATGGATAATAAATAAAATGAATATGTTATTCAGTACAAGTGTACAATAGGGGTATAAAACTCAACTTTCACACCGTAACTCTGAAAAATATGAAACCAACTTCATTAAATAGCTTATTAAAAGTTATATACAATTAAAGGTAATTTGCTATATTTTGAGATTTTATTTGGGAGATATAGGGCTGGGAAGTTGGGATTTTGGAAACTATTCAGATCATAACTTTTTATATGTACATTATTTTTACATAAAATCAATTTTGTATTTTTCTATATTTAATTATCTACAACTTTCATGTTCAAAGTTTCTTTTGAGGTATAAAAAGTGGAACTAAAAATAGATCCCAAAAATGAAAAAAGAATGAATTAAATAAAAGGGAATTTTATTGTATTTTGGCCCTATCTCTCCCTACTTTATTCCTTGTTGACCTATTAATCAAGATGCCTAGGTCTCGTGGTTTCGAGTCATAAAATATTTGCAATATTTTATTCTTTTCTTTTCTTTATTCTATTATTTTAGCAATAAAAACAGTATTTTATACACTATTTACACAATAATGCATAGATGATAAAATGCCTAAATTAAGGGTATTTACACGCATTTACTAGGGTTTTTAAGGCCAAAATGATAGAATAAAGATGATGAAACAGAGATTCATCACCCCGCTATCTTTTTCTCTACCTTGCTCATCGACCTCTCCGACGTGGATAGTTTTGTATATGTCACTAAGAAAGTAAATCTCATTCTCATTTTTCTCAACATCTATACTCGCGGACTTCCCTTGAAGAGAATTCTTAGGGAAGTAGGACTCACACTCAAAGAATGTGGCATCTTTACTCGCATGAAGATGACGTGCCCCAATGTCATAACATTTGTATCTTTTTTGTGTCCTGGAGTAGCCAAGAAAGATGTACTTTGTAGCCCTTAGATCCAACTTTCTCCAACCCGGTTCAGAGTTATGAAGAAAGATGACATATTCAAAAACACATGGGTCTAAACTAAAGGGATATGTATTCAGATGGATGATAAAGAAAGAAGTTTCCTTCCCAACCACGATAGAAGGTATCCAATTGATAAGATAAGCAGTAGTGAAGACACCTTCTCCCTAAAAATTCTTTGGCACGTTTTGTTGAAGCATAAGTGCTTTGGTGATATTTAATAAGTAATGGTTCTTTCTTTCAACAATCTCATTCTATTGCAGCGTGTAACTACATGTGGTATAATGAATAGTACCCTTCTCATAAAGAAAAGTATGTAGGGATATTTCCATGTACTTGTCGATATTATCATTCTTGAATAATCTTGCTCTTATTGCATCTGAGCGCTGATAATATTTATATGGTTCTTTACATCAGCAAGAACTTCACTTCTATGTTTAAAAAGGTGCATATAAGTACTCCATTGAAAACATCAATAAATGTGATATAGTACATGTGGTCACCCATGCTCTTCACACGTGATGGAGCGCAAACATCAGAATGCACTAACTCAAATGCATATGTATATTTATCAGTAAATGCAGGAAATGTAGTGCGTGTCTGATGAACCGCAAAATCACCTCTTAATATGTCATTTTAATAGTAGTACAGCAGATGATTTTGGATTTTTGCATAGTCGACCACATGCTTGAATATGTGGCGATGAAATTTTACTTGGAAGCATACCAAGGTTGAACATAGGGACACGAGCCTCCAAGTCGATTAATCGGAAACTAATGATTAAATTGAGTGATTAATTTCATTGATCTAGGTCTCTTTATCGCAAACAAAATGATGCATACAACACAGAGATGCACACAAAATAGGATGCATAAAAAACTGATGGGAATAACCATGCACAATATTTATAAAATGATGCATAAATGATGCAAGACAATTATGCACACAAAATGAGAATGCTTTTTTTTCAAATTTTATTGTATGCAGAACAAATGCAGTATGCAAAAAAGTGTGATGCGTAGAACATGCACTTTTTATTTGGGTTTTTAGCAATTAAAGATGATGCAATATGCTATACAAGGTGATGCATGCTAACTAAATCAATATGCAAGAAATTATCCCCTAAAATGATCAGATTAATACGTAATTTAAAAATATATTCAACGACGAAGAAGAAAACACTCACTAGATTTTTGCCTTTTCCTGAATCCACTCTTTCATTCCCTCCATTCCTAGCTTTCTTTGTCTTTTCGGGGGAAGAGATCTGTCTTCGCTTCATCATCAGACCTGTCTCAGGGCCTCGACTCAAGTAGTAGAAAGTTCCTGGTAATAGAGAAAGAACCAGGCATTCAATGCTTGATGGCCAGGCAGGGTCAAGGGCCAAAGTCTATCGCCTACGCAAACTATATATTAGCTCCCGACGAGCGCTTATGTCATATGGGCATGGCTGAAATCCTGATGTGATTAATACATAATTTAAAAATATATTCAATTTCAGTATCATTTGAAGCACAGAAATATATCAAGGATCTAGCAATGGCATTGAAATGATGATCACATGATACCTTAATTATATAACATTTAGCATATGGGATTAGGTGTCAAAATAATAAATAGAATGCCATCATGTAGATGATCAAATTACCTTCAAAATGAAATTGAAATCAACTGAAATGGAGATCATATGCTCAAGATATTAAATAAAGAGTCTAGGAGCATAGTTGAAAGAAAACATGCGAAATAAATTGAGAAAATGACACAAAGAGGTCGCTAAAGGGGCATTTCTACAATTAAGTAAAGCCGTCGAGGTGTTCTTGCAATGTTCCCCAAGCATCGCACGTGAGGCACGCATGCTTGGGAAGGACATATTTTCAATTACAGAGAAGGCGCAGGGCATGTGTGCAATTTCCCTTAGCTGTCATGTACAAGGCACACTAGTGAGGCTCGAGAGGAGATTCAGATGGCGACCCAGGTGGCTCGGGCTACATGGTAAGCCCGAGTGGTTCTAGAGCTGCCTCGATCTGACCAAGGCTCCGGTCTTGGCTGCGGGGCTGGTTCTCTCTATGGACCATCAGGTCTGAGTAGATCCAATGGCAACTTCTCTCTATAGCTCTTCCTTGGAGCGGTGGCGGAAATAGAGCTCAGGCAAGGGCTCAATACCTCTGTCGTACTCCCACTGGATGACTGAAGGTCGAGGATGATTTTGGAGCGCAGGCGAAGGCCTTCGAAGGGTGGAGGACCTTCGAGATGACATGTATCGTGGTGTCGACGCCACCACGCTAGAGTTGAGCTTATAAAACGGAGGAGCTTCAGAACCTTCGGGTAATGACGAAATAACCTGCAAGAGAGGTCAGATGATAGACGAAGCATGTGTGAAAGTGATATGGAGGTGAATAGAGGGTTGTGAGGCGAAGAAGTGGATCCATTAGATGGGTTCTCTCTGACTCCATCGGAGATGAAAGCTTGGGGTGACGAGGTTGCAGAGGAAGGAAGAGGATAATCCAATTTTCCAGCGAAGGTGAGGGAAGCTCTACAGAGGTCGGAGGGCATTCAATGGAATGTGAGGTGACATGGATGTTGAGAATAAAACAGAATAAATAAAAGATATAATAAGGTCCATGAGCTTACCTGGAGTTCGAAGCGTGGAGCAGTGGAGCGGAAATTTGGCTTGGATTGAGGTTCCAATGGAGCCTCCAATCTTCGCTCATCAAGACAGCCCTTCCTCGGAGCTCGGGCAGCCTCTTGGAGGAGTTGTAACATGGCTGGAGCCATGGGTCAACACCCAGGCACGCCGGTAGTCGTCTCTCCTCTATCAGCTCCTCCTCTGTCATAGGAGGAGGGAGAGGAGCTAGGTGGAGGCCAATGTAATGGTGAACCAGGAGGATCGGAGCGGAGGGTGGCTATTTAAGGTGGTGGTCCGGTCGTTATAATGGTGAAGTGGCAACTTTATAAAAATCGAAAGTAAAGGTTTGGAGCATGGACAGTAGGGATTGATGGTTGCGTGAAGGTCAAGGCGGTTAGGGACACGATAGAGTAAAGTTAGATCGTGCAGAGGAGTAGTGGAATGTGTGGGGAAAATGGGGAAGTTAAAAGTATGATGAGGTGGCGGTCGTTACAGGAGTTAGACGATGAAGGATGACTATTGGGTCGAGAGCTTCAACGATCAGGGAAGAGGCACGAGCGAAGGGAGCGGATGCATTCAGGGACGTGCATCAGATGGTGGAAAGGTGTGTGGGCGTGGATGGGTCGAATCAGATACATCAGAATCTGATCGAATGTAAAGGGGTCGTGCAGGTGGAAAAAGGAGTGGCCAACCTAGAAGGCTCCACGTGGCCCAATGATATTTATTCAAAAGGTAAAAATAAAAAGAAATTCAAGGAAATAAAAGAAGTTGAATAAGCAAAAAGTCAAACATAAAAATTATAGATCTCAATGAGATCTGCAAGTTTCATGTTGAACAAAAGTCAAAAGAGATTAAATAGACAACATAAAATTTTTTAGAGTATTTTTAATAAATAAAAATAATGCATTTTAATGTTTTATGATTATTTTGACTTTTTAGAAACTTTTAAAGCCCAAAATAAATATCTATAGTAATTAATCTATTTTTTGGAGTTTTTAATAGAAAATAAAACGAGAAAAATAAGAAAATAAAAGGGGTTAATTTTATACAATAATTAGGGATAACTATAGGAAAAGGTTCAATTTCTAATTAGAGTGAATTATTGGTTATTTTTATTGACTTGATCAAGATTAGAGGATAATTAAGGAGTATAGCAACGATAAATAAGAGATTCATCACCCCCCTATACTTAAACTATGCTCGTCCTCGAGCATCTTAAGAGTGAAGGAGTCGGATTAATTCTTGATAGTGCTTGTGACTTTTCAAGGCTCAATTCATCAAAGACCCTTAATTTAAGTGATCCTAAAATTATGGGCTCGACCATGCTCTAGTCAAACATAATCCATCTTCTCTAATTATCAGACTCTCTTTTTTGTACATATAATATAAGGATATGACAATTAGCATATTGCAATTGCGAGAGTAAAGTCGAGATGTCACCCAAGGTCTCAATCCAGGAGACTCTCCTCTAGACCTAATCCTCGACACTAGAGAATAAATCAGTTCTTGCCTTCAATCTACCATCTTAGTAGTTTGTCATACTTGAAAATGTAGATGAAAGGTCAGTTGATGGAGGACTTAGGTTTGTGTTTTTCTTCTCTCCCTCACATTGAAACAAGGATCCTCTCGAGTGCCTTATTACATAACACATGTATTTTTAGTTGTTGACCAGTGCGTCCGTCAAAAGTTGTTGAGTCGTATGTACTTATTTTCCTGGGAATACATAGGGGTGTATCTTCTTTTAAGTATCTAATATACTTACACCGAAACTTGTGTAGCTTATGATGCAGAGCTCTTTTTGAGGTACAAGCCCGACTCACTAGTCTTAATTAGCTTTGGTCCAAATGGACACTTTGAAACAGTTGGAAGTGCCCACCTTTGTTTGAAGCTCTTTGAATCAACTTTGTATGTGAGAGCTCTTTTTATTCATATTTTTTCTTTTATAGTCTAGCTTCACTGCTTTTACAAGTTGGCGCACACTGATCAACAAATACTTAGTTTCATCACACCCTAGCACATAGATCAATATAAAACGATAGCATGAGAACTTGTTCACATACTTGATAGGATTTGTTGACACTCATGTTTCTTGAAGCCTTCATTAACTTTATCCCATCCTCGAGCATCACTAAATCGGATCTAGACTCAAATCTCAAGTCCCAGTCCCTCAAGTGATAACTCAACTCATCTCATCATTCATGCAATTGTGAAAGTGAGGTGTTGATCATATTCTTAGAAGGTAGAGACTAAGAGTGTGATATAGCACTCATATCTTTCGAACTAGGGAAATGGGGATTATTAAGTTTCAAACCCTAATGACTAAGCATGGTTAACTCAGACTTTCGAGATGTTAAAAACCAAGTCTCCTCAAATCCTTAAGCCTTGAGTGATAGTGAATATGTGAGAAATACACCAACTCCAAAGTTAGTGAAATCTGTGATTTTTTATTTTGCAATTTTTATGGATTTTTTTGAATCTTTAAGAGAAATAATGATCAGCCCAGCTCACATGAATAGTTGCATCCACTTCCAACCAGTATGGGTGTAAGTACGAACCGTTAGATGGCTAACCATATTACTTCAAGATGGTGCCATTCGCATTGTCTTTTAACCACTCACTCTGCTAAGAGAGACTGTAGTTCTCTCACCGATAAGTAGCTACTCATTTTTAAGCTCAGTAGTCAGAATCTCTACTAAAGAAAAGTTTTTGCTTTTGTTTTTCTAGATTTTTATGGAATTTTTAATAAGGTCAGAGAAACATAGATTAGTCTCAATTATTTCATTAATTTTGAAAACATTTTCCAAAACATGTCATATCATATATAGATTTTCAAAACATTTTCAATCGATTTTCAAAATGAATCAAGCCCCATTTTTCAAAAAAATTGTCAAATATTTTTCAAAATAGTATATTTTTCAAAGCTTTTACAAATATTTTTACGAAAATCAGTTCACAAAATAATATACCATAGCACCAAGATTTTTTTCAAAAATTTTCAAAAATTTCAAAATAAGAGCTATGGCTAAAGTATATATAATGCACCCCCTATACTTAGCTTTTGTTATGTCCTCATAGCATAAAGTGATATGAAGCCATAGCT
This sequence comes from Ottelia alismoides, assembly GCA_037367405.1. Lineage (NCBI taxonomy): Eukaryota > Viridiplantae > Streptophyta > Magnoliopsida > Alismatales > Hydrocharitaceae > Ottelia > Ottelia alismoides. The sequence continues at coordinate 191,819 of JAZKJV010005729.1, read as the reverse complement.
CATGCCAAAATTTAGAAGAGCATACGAGAACTGACTCGGGATCGAATGATTAGAGAAGGAAATCAGGGTTCGCCCCCCCCCCCCCCATACTTAGGCTGAGAAGAGCCTAAGAAAGAGATATGCAATGAGGATGGAGGGACCCAAGGTGAACAGTTAGGGACCCAAGAATTAAGGATGGAGAACCAGGGGATTGTTAGGGATTGAGGGGGAGTGTATTTACAAAAATGAGTGAATCTATGGAGATGTGGATGGAGTGTCTAGTGTTACGAGATGGATTGGTGAAAAACACATTCAGGCTCAATCAAGCAAGCAATGGTACCCATAATTTCACCAACTTCACACACGAGGGACATAAAGGTTCAGTCAATTTTATCTTGACTGTTTTAGTTAGTGATCATCAAAATTTTGATTTCATTACGCATGATTTAAAATAGGTTGTGGGAACTATCCTAGAGATATGTCCTCACCTCTCAACATTCGATCACAAGCTGCGTACAATGTGGGTATTGCTCTCACATAATCTAGGGTTCATTTTATTCCATTTTATTTTTGTTGACTTGCATTAACAATCCCATTTTTATGCTTTTATCATTGTATTAAGGTGAGCACATATCAAGCATTCATCCTCTAACGGTCATTCCCAATTTCATTTAATATCCTAAGTAATAAATCACGAGGAAGATCAAGAAAAATCGATGCATTCACGAAATCCATGATGTATGCTTGAGAGAGAAACTTACAGTGCCTCCAGCATTCTCCATGCACGTGCAAGACTGTATTGAATGTTAGCACTATATGCATGCAAGTTGAGGAAACTACACCCTAAACATGATACTATTAGCGGGAAGAATTTGAGTTAATTTTGGCTAAAATTGATCGATGTTTACGTGTGTCTCAATGAATCAAGGAGAAGAAGTGAATTCTCCTCGATCCTTATTTGTGTGTCCTAACCTACGAATCAATCACATGATATTTGAAGGGAAGCTCGGAGAGCCGTGTGCCTAGCCCTAGGTTCGAACACTCAAGTGAAGACCCACCAGGACTGGGGTAAACAGGCTCTACACAACATATGCAATGTCCAAGTTCATGTACACACGCGAGCCCTCGAACGAGGACCATTGGAGATGCAATTATTACATTTTTACAAAAAAATGAAATAAAATGCATTGTTAATTAAACTCCTTAATTTCTCTTGAGTTTCTTTTGTGGCTCCTCGCAGCGGAAGCTCCCAACTTCACGCCTCCATGTTGATCGAGCATCTTCCATCTCCACAAACCCTACAACAAAAGAAAAAAGCCATAAATACATCAAGAAATTTAATCAACAAAAACGATGCAAAAACACACAATAAGGAGATCTAATTTTTTAAATTAATCAACTCAAAATAATTCAATAAAATCCAATAAATAAACGAGTATGTGGTGTGTCCCCGACAATGACGCCATCTGATGAACCTCAAAATCACCTCTTTATTATGTCATTTTTATCGTAGCACAGGAGATGATTTTGGATCTTTGTAGAGTCGACCACAAGCTTGAATATGTGGTGATGAAATTTTACTTGACAAGCATACCAAGGTCTAATACAGGGACACGTGCCTCCAAGTCGATTAATGGAAAATTAATGATTAAGCTGAGTGATCAAATTCATTAATCTAGATCTCTTTATCGCAAACAAAATGATGCATACAACACAGAGACGCACACAAAATATGATGCATAAAATGACTGATGCGAATAAGCATGCACAAAATTTATAAAATGATGCATAAATAATGCAAGACAATTATGCATACAGAATGAGAGTGCTTTTTTTAAATTTATTATATGTAGAATAAATATAATATGTGAAGATGTGCAATGCATAGAACATGCAATTTTTGTTTGGTTTTTTAGCAACTAAAGATGATGAAATATGCTATACAAGGTGATACATGCTAACTGAATCAATATGCAGAAAATTATCCCCTAATAATAATCAAGTTATTGAGCAATAAAAAATAGATTCAATTTCAGTGTCATTTGAAGCACAAAAATATATCAATGATCTAGCAATGGCATTAAAATGATAGTCACTTGACACCTTAACTATCTAACATTTGGCATACTTGATTAGGTGTCAAAACAAGAAATAACGCATGTCATCATGTAGAGCATCAAATTAGCTTCAAAATGAAATTGAAATCAAAACAAATGGAGATCATATGCTTAAGATATTAAATAAAGAGTCTATGGGAATAATTAAAGTAAAACATCTGAAATAAATTGAGAAAATATCACAAAGAGGTCCCTGGAGGGGCATTTCTACAATTAAGTAAAGCCTGAAGGGCATTCTTGCAATTTTCCTCAAGCCTCGCACGTGAAGCATGTACACCTGGGAAGGACATGTTCGCAATTGTATAGAAGGCGCAGGGCATGGGTGCAATTTCTCTGAGTTGTCACGTGCAGGGCACGTGGGTGAGGCTCATGAGGAGGTTTGAGAGGCCGACGTTGGTTGCTCGGGTCACATGGCAAGCTCGAGTGGTTCTAAAGTTGCCTCGGTCCCACCGAGGCTCTGTGCTTGGCTCTGAGACTGGTTCTCTCTGTGGACCGTCGGATCTGAAGGGATCCAACAGCAACTGCTCACTTTAGCTCCTCCTTGGAGCGGTGGCAGAAATGGAGCTCAAGCGAGGGATCGATCCCTCCGTCATGCTCTCGTTGGCTGACTAAAGGTTTGGGATTATTCCGGAGCTACAGACAAAGACCTTTGGGGTGTGGAGGAGCTTCGAGGTAACCAGTATCATGGTGTCGATGCCACTACACCGGAGTCTAGCTTTTAGAACGAAGAAGCTTCAGAACCTCCGGCTAATGACAAAGTAACATGCAAGAGAGGTCAGATTATATCTGAAGTGTGTGTTTGTGTGTGTGTGTGTGTGTGTGCGCGAGTGATGTGGTGGTAAACGGAGGGCTGTGAGGCGAAGAAGCGGGCCCTTAGATGGGTTCATGCCCAGCTCCACTGGAGATGAAATCTTGGGGTGATGAGGTTATGGAGGAAGGAAGAGGATGTTCTGATCTTCCAATGAAGGTGAGGGAAGCTTTACAGAGGTCGAAGGGCAATCAATGGAATGTGAGGTGGTCTGGATGCTAAGAATAAAAAGGAATAAATAAAAGATAAAATAAGGTCTAGGAGCTTACCTGGAGTTCAAAGGGCAGAGGGGCGGAGTGGGAATTAGGCTTGGGCTGAGGTTCCAATGGAACCTCCGATCTTCACTCATCGAGGATAGTAATTCCTCGGAGCTCAGGCAGCCTCCGAGAGGAGCTGCGACAAGGCCAGAGCCATGGGTCAACACCTAGTCACGCCAACCGTCGTCGGTCCTCTATCTGCTCCTACTCTATCGCAGGAGAAGGGAGAGGAGCAAGGTGGAGGCCTATGTAATGGCGTACCAAGAGGACCGGAGCAAAGGATGGTTATTGAAGGTGGTCGCATGGCCATTACAATGGTGAATTGGCGCCTTTATAAAAATCTAAAGGAAATGCTTGGAGCGTGGACAATGGGGATTGATGGCTACGCGAAGGTCGAGGTGGTTAGGGCTAAGGCTGAGTGAAGTTAGATCGTGGAGAGGGGGGAATGGGGGAAGTGAAGGGTGCAATGAGGTGGCGGCCATTACAAGAGGTAGACAATGAAGGATGATTGTTGGATTGAGAGATCCAACGGTCAAGGAAGAGGCACGAGCGGAGGGAGCGGATGCGATCAGGGGCGCGCAGCAGATGGTGGAGAGGCGCAAGGGTGTGGACAGGTCAGATCAGATCCATCAAGATCTGATCAATGGTAAAGGGGTCGTGCTGGTGGCAAGAGAAGGAGCGGCCACGTGGGTTTCCTAGAGGGCGCCATGTGGCCCAATGATATTTATTCAAAAAGGAAAAATAATAAAAATATTAAAAATAAATAAAAGGCGGCTAAATCAGTAAGACGTCAAAACATGAAAGTTGTAGATCTTGATGAGATCTACAAGATTCATGTTGAACAAAAAGTCAAAAGCGATTAATTAAACAACATAAATTTTTTAGAGTATTTTTAATGAATAAAAACATTGCATTTTAAGGTTTTATTATTTTCTTGTCTTTTTAAAAACTTTTAAAGACCAAAATAAATATTTATAATAATTAATCTATTTTTTTGGAGTTTCTAATAGGAACTAAAACAAGAAAAATAGAGAAAATAAAAGGGGTTAATTTTATACAATAATTAGGGATAATTACATGAAAAGGTTCAATTGCTAATTAGAGTGAATTAGTGGTGATTTTTATTGGTTTGTTCAATCTCAGAGGATAATTAAGGAGTATAGTGATGATCAATCGTAGATTCTCAATGTCTGCTTTGCAAATTAGCAAATTTCAAATTGCAAATCATCCTCAGGCATAGAGAACATCTCAGGCATCAACATATGTATAGAAGAAAAATTGATATGCCAAGATGTTCATGCTATTTTCGTATTAAAGTGAAGTTGTAATTTTTAAGATGGGATTTCATCATGGAGATAAGGGCATGATCTACTTGAGATGGAAAATGATATATGTCATCTTCAACTAATTCAATTCCAATCTTCTTGATTATGTACAAATTATCTAGAACTCACAACTTGTAATAAAAAATCAATTTGTGTTGTGACTCTTTAATAATCTTGCTGATATGCAAAAGATTTAATGGAAAATCAAGGACGTAAAGTGCATCAATAAGGAGGAAGTGGTCAATTTCTACGTTCCTTTTCCAAAAATAATTGCAAGATACATATCTGCAATGGTAACTTTTTCTCTTTCCGCTGGTAGCTTATAATCACGAAACATTCTAAATTCACCTATCATATGATCGGACGCAATATTGTTGATAATCCACTCTGATTTCGTAGAGCTAGTATTGTGAGTTCTCCTCGTATTAGGAGTTGAACCACTGTCTATCGAATACCAAGAGCCAGGTCCTTTCGTAAACGATCCCTTTAAGAAGGGATATAAATCCATGATGGTATCCTTTGCCAAGTCAGGTCCTATGGATGCTCTAAACATTGTAATGTCATTAACCAGCAAATTTATATCCTTTAAACTTCGATTGTCTCAATTTGACACCTTGAGTTCAATACCAACAACATAACACTCTTGCATATCATCAAACACCTGATGTGCACAACTACACTCACCTGACAGATATTGCAACAAACAACGGGCAAAACCACCCCAACAGCACTCAAGAGCTTTGCCTACAACACAACTAGCCTCCCACAATAGGAAACTAACCTCAAGGATTCGAAAAGCACACCCCAACAAGATCCATGAAGTCTCAGGCCATCAAGAGAAAAAACTAGCAACCACACATTGGAGATAAAAATCTTTGGTCTGAAAAAGCGGGAACGGTCGAGGCTTCCATATGTAGAAAAATAAACAATCACGCTCTGAAGGTCATGATTTTCGGTCTGAAATAGTCTCGTCGTCCGGAGTTCTGCGATCTGGACACGAGCACGAGGATATCTGTCACTTGGAGAATAGATCTGGGAACTGTCTACTGTAGGGAACACAAACCAAATATGAAAACAGAGAATTGATCTGCACAAACTAGATCTGAGCACAATGAGGGCACGGTCCATATCAGATGGTGATATGATATGCAAGAATTGGGTCAGATCTGGAGCATGATTTGGACGATCTGATCCCATATACGTGATTTGAACATGCACGGAAATCTGCAACCCGATTTGGACGAGCATGAAATGATGCGTTACAGAAGGCTTATGCGTGACGATCTGTACAATTCATGACTCTGTTACCATGTTAGAATCAAACAAGTAGAACACACACAAAGATGGAAGCAAGAACGTGGAAAACCCTGTGGAGAGGGGAAATCACTGGGGTGCACAATCCCGAAGTCTCCCTTGGTAGTGATTAGAGTTCTCTTCAATATGCTAAACACCGATGACGGGGTAAAATATATAGAGAAGGACGAAACGATCTCTCATCCAAAGATCCATTTACCCATATAAGCATAATAAATCAACATTAACGAAATGTGTAAATGGGATTGGTTCATAATTTAAAAAGTCAGACCGAATTGGTTCGATCAAGAACCGGCCTCGATCTGATAAGTTCGGTGCGTGTTCCATCTAATTTCTAAAAAAAGAAAGTGGGTTGACTAATGGTTAGGTTCGGTTGAATCAGACTTGTTTAACTTGAATCGAATCGAATCGACGCAGTATAAGGATTTGAAACCCTAACTTCGATCTGGATGGCAAGTCCTAACTCATGCCCCTCTATATTACATGGATTCGTAATGGGGAGAGACATGCCGTTCATTGTCGTGAACTCTCAGGTTTTAAATATAGACATGATCTTGTCAGAGATGTCCTCTATGACGTTCTCAAGAAGGCTGGGGTTGCGTCAAAGAAAGAAGCACCTGTGAATTTTTTGTTTGATCCACACGAGGGGAGATCCACACTCAGACCAGCAGATGTTTTAATTTTTGGTTGGGATGAAGGAAAACATGCATGTGTTGATCTAACTAGAGTGTCTCCGTTAGTTGGTCTGATAAAAAGTGATTTTACTACGGGATACGCTGCATAGAAAGCTGCTTCAGCCAAAGTTGCTAAACATGAGAAGGCTTGTATTGACAATAAACATGCATTCGTCCCTTTCGGGTTTGATACCTTTGGGTTTTTGGCGTCTGAAGTTGTAGAGCTCCTTAAGAGGGTCCAGAAAGTTATGCATAGCAATGTTACGGTTCCCAGGTCTATGGATGTTGTGTTCCCAAGAATTGGATTTGTCATCCAAAAGGGATTGGCGGCGCAGCTTGTTGCCCGTCTTCCAACAATTTCGTTGTAATTTATTTTTTAACTGAATGCAAATAAATTTTGTTGTATTTCAAAAAAAATTATGAAGATACCCTTGCCGTCTCTTTATTTTGAAAAAGTATCCCTTATGGATTGGCGGCGCAGCTTGTTGCCCGTCTCCCATCAATCTCTCTGTAATAGTTTTTGTATTCTGATAGTTATAAAAAATAATAAATGTCATGAGGTTAAAAAAAGTTATACAACTACCGAAGTATGTTTCTCAATTTTACAAGGGGATCATTCATCAGCACTAGGTATGATAACTTGTACGGATATATTCGAATCTTATCTGCTATCATATGCACTTTATATAGATTTTGATATTTATTTTATGCGGGATACATATAAAAATATCACTTTGATGTTTGCAAATGTATTGTAATTATATTTGTAAAATTTGATATAAAATAAATCACTTTTATGTTTGGAGGATTGATGGATCAAATAAATATATCCCTTATAAAGGTATAATGCACTCAAGCGGTTAGTTACATGTACCAAGTTACCAACCCAATCAATCACCTTTATACGTGTTCATTCTCGACATGTTGATCGATTACACGTACTTGCTTATAAGGATTGCTTTTGTATATTTAACCCGATTATTGGCCAGGGTATGTGTACCTCACTTGGTTGATCATTTGAATTGGTTTGTTAATCACCCTAACATACCTATCACTAGGGTTTACATGGGTTAAATCCGATCTATCACCCCACACCAATCCGATCGATCACTCAGAGTTAGCAATCACTACTGGTTCAACCCAACCAATCACTCTAGCATTCTAGGAATGACAACGTAAATTACGTCGGCAGTCACAAGCATAATTGTCCTTGATTAATCACTTAAACGCCTGTTATTGACCACAACACTCTAGAAAATTCACTTGGTCGATCACCATATCCGATTGCTCACTTTCCCCAAGGGTAGGGATGATCAATCACCTTGAATGACATGATCGATCACTCTTTCCCAAACACTGGGATGTTCTTAACCCATCACCATTAATCTCCTTAATTTATCGGAACCTAGTTCACTAAAAGCATGTGACTATTGCGATATAACTTTAATTTGTGCATTCTTGGGCTCTTTGGTAAGGTCTCTGAGAGCTAGGTAGTTATGATGAAGAGTTGGAATAAAGAGGCCAGTTCTTCATGGTGTTACAAGATCTCAAAGAAAGATTGGTATGTCTTAGGCTAAGCATCAAGCGTAAGCCACGAGCAAAGATGAAATATATTTAAGAAAATAGCGGTACAGTTATATATTTTGCATAAATACATGCATATCAGATGGTCTTCATGAACTAGATTAAAGAGCCAAATGACTAATGTTGTATATCTCATCGAGAGAAATGACTCGTATCGAGTCGAGTTCGAGTTGAGATGTGCTCAACTCGCTAACTCGACTCGATAACTCGATTTGATTTTATTAATTATATATACACTTTTCATTCCATATAAACATGCATGATGTTTGAATATGAGGAGGATATGACGCATCACCAATAAATTATTTGGAGTTGTGTGATGTTTACCTATTCGATGATGATGGGAAATGTGTTGGATATGTGGTACATTTATTCACTTTTTGCTATTGTACTATATTATGTGCCAATTTTTTGTGTTTCTTGTCAAATGTACATGAATAAACACGCACACACACATATTGTTAAAATAAAAACTGAAATACTATTGTTATTATTAATGAGACTCATAGAGTTAATTACTTCTTCAAAGAAAGTTGACAGACAAAGGAATATGAATACAACCTATTACAAAAAAAAACTTGTTAAGAGGTTCGTGAACCAACTCGAACTCAACACATTTGAGTTAAGATTTCAAAGCTCGAGATTAATCAGTCCAAGCTCGAGTCTGAGTTTATTCATCGAGTTTGAACTCGAGCCGGAGCTGACTCAACTCGTGCAACTCGATAAACAGTCCTACATATCATTCTACATATACTGGATTTCAAATGCCTTGAATTATATTTAATAGGAAAGGCGTAGAGAAGAAAAGTGTGAGGACTCGTGCTAAGCTTTGTTTCAATCAATTTCCTTAAAAATTCATCTGATGTTATAGATACGAAGGAGCCGTAGTTGTGCAGCGTGTGCTGCATCTAAATTTTCACTACATGTATAAATGGTCGTCTTCTGTCTCTTGTGTGGTTTCATAGTTCCGGCTTTATTAGTTAAAAATGCTACAAACCATTCCATTCTATTTACTTGCCACTTATCTTCTTTAAAATTTCAGCCAGTGCTATAGATCCAATAGAGCGACGGTTGAGCTGCATTAAACTTACATGTAGATGTAAATTCCTAACTTTAACTGTTAGAATCAAACAAGCAAACACACATAAAGATTGAGACAAGGAATTACGTGGAAAATCTTACAGAGAGAAAAAATCATATGAGCACACAATCCATGATTTTCCTCGCTAGAAATTAGGGCTATATTCACTAAGATAAAGACCAATGAGGGGAATGGGTACAATATATATAGGACAAGTAAACGGTCATTCATTCAAAGATCCATTTACCCATATAATCATAATAACTCAACATTCCACCTCAAGTTGGGCATGCATATCCATCTTGCATGCATTCAACTCAAATTGTGCCATAGGCAGCCACTTGTGAAGCGATCGGCAATCTGATCGGTAGACTTCATGTAAGGAAGACACAACAATCCATCATCAATCTTCTCACGGATGAAGTGTCTATCAATCTTCAAACGATTCATTCTATCATGCATTGCATGCTCGTTGGCTAGGTTTATTATAGTCTTGTTGTCACAAAGTATCTTCATTGGCATACTAACTTTGATGCCCAAGTCATGGAGCATAATTTTTAGCCATAGAATTTATGTATCGCCATTTGCAAGAGCACGATATTCATCTTCAACATTTGATATTGAACCACATTCTGCCTCTTGCTTATCCAAATAACTGAATTTCTACATAGATAAACTGCATAACCTGATGTGGATCTTCTGTAATCAACACAGCCCAACCCAATCGACATTACTGTATCATTCAATTATAATCTCATGATTTTTCTTAAACATAAAATATTTTCTTGGTGATCACTTTATGTAGCACAGAATTCAATATACCGCATTAGCATGAGAGATGGTAGGAGCATGCATGAATTGACTTACCTCATTTACAATATATGTGATATATGGTCTAGTAGGGGTAAAAAAGATCAATTTTCACACCAATCTTTGACACCTTCCACTTTCTACATCATCAAGAAGTTCATCGTACTCTCTATTCAGTTTATGATTTGCTTCAATAGGACTATTACCATGCTTGCATCCTAAGATGCTACAATCCTTCAATAAGTCCAAAGTGTATTTCTGTTGACTTAGACACATACCTCCTGGAGATAGAGCCATCTCAATACCTAGGAAATACTTTAAATCCTCCAAGTCCTTCGGTTCAAATTCAATTGTGAGTGTTTTCTTTATCCTCGAAAGTTTCCCTTCATCATCCCCTGTAAGGATCATGTCATCCACATATGCTAAAAAATAGATCTTTTTTCCATTCCTCCTTATAAAAAAAGTGTGGTCTCCATTCACTTGGGTGTATCCATTCCTAATCATGACCACACGAATACGTTCAAACCAAGCTCTTGGTAACTACTTTAGTCCATACAAAGTCCTTTTTACTTTATAGGATTTGTCACCCTCGTGAACCCAGGTGGCATTTTCATATACAGTTCTTCTTTAAGATCACCATTCAATAAAGTATTTTTCACATCTAACTGATACATTTTCTAGAAAAAATGAGTTGCGAGGCAAATAAAAGCTCGGACCGTATTCATCTTGGCAACATGAGCAAATGTCTCAAGGTAGTCAATCCCATATTTCTGAGTGTATCCTTTAGCCACAAAGCGAGCTTTGAATATGTTAACATTCCCATCAACACCATATTTTATGGTATCGAACTATAGAGCCACCAAGGTAAGCGCCTTTACGAGTATCAATAATATCCCAAGTATTTTTTTTTGACCAAGGCATCCATTTCTTCCTTCATAGCATTGAGCCATTTCAGATCCTTTTTTGCTTCATTAATATTTTTGGAAAGATGATGGGCATCGAAAGATGTCATAAAGCATTTATATCTCGAACTCATCTTGGTGTAAGCAACAAAGTCTTCCAATTGATATCGAGTAGAGGCTCGAACAATTCTAATCGTCTTTCTTATAGCGATGGGATGATCATCCTGTAAAGTGTTGACATTATCAGTATGAATATTAGGAGGGAGAGGTGTAGTTGCAGAGTTTTTATTGCCTAGTTCAATTGATGAAAGAATGGCATCATGGTACGAGGAAAGGTTGACATTATGATTTCGTATCATCTCTTCTTCTGTCTCCACTACTTAATTTATCCGATTCATTTCCTTTGCTATAAATCTATCCAATTTACCTCTATCCCCTCTATTTTTTTCTATACCTTGCTCACTAGCCTCTCTAACGTGGATAGTCTTGTGTACACCACTAAGAAAGTAAATCACATTCTCATTTCTCTCAAAATTTATACTCACAGACTCCCTTCAAGATAATTCTTAGGGAAGTAGGACTCACTCTCAAAGAAATCGATATCCTTACTCGCATGAAGATGACATGCCACAATATCATAACATTTGTATCCTTTTTGTGTTCTGGAATAGCCAAGAAAAATGTACTTTGTGGCCATTGGATCTAACTTTTTCCAACCTGATCTAGAGTTATGAAGAAAGCACATATGTTCAAAAACACATGGATCCAAACTGAAGAGAGATGTATTTGGACGGATGGTAGAGAAAGAAGATCTCTTCTCAGTCACGACATAAGGTGTCCAATTGATCATATAAGTAGTAGTCAAGACCTTCTCCCTAAAAAGTCTTTGGCACATTTGGTTGGAGAAGAAGTTCTTTGGTGACATTTAATAAGTGGTGGTTCTTCCTTTCAGCAATCCCGTTATGTTGTGCCATGTAATTGTATGAGGTTTCATGAATGGTACCATTCTCATCAAGAAAAGCATGTAGGTATATTTCCATATACTCCTTGGCATTACCAATCATGAGTGTTCTTTCTCTTGTTGCTTACTGAGTACTAATCATATTTATAAAGTTCTTTACAATAGCAGGAACTGCACTTTTATGTTTAAAAATGTACATGTAAGTACTCAGTAAAAAGTCATCAATGAAAGTGATATAGTACATTTGGCCGCCCATGCTCTTCACATTTGACAGACCCCAAACATCAGATTGCAGTAACTCGAGTGCATAAGTATATTTACTAGTAGATGCAGGAAATGTAGTGCATGTCTGCTTTGCAAATTAACAAACTTCACATTGCTAATCATCCTTAGACAATCCAGAGAAAATCTCAGGCATCAACTTACATAAAGAAGACAAATTGATATGACCAAGATGTTCATGCCACTTTCGTACTAACTTGGACTTGTACTTTTTAAGACAAGCTTTCATAATCGAGATAAGGGCTTGACCCACTTGAGCTGGAAAATGATATAAGCCATCTTCAACTAATCTGATTCCAATCTTCCTGATTGTCTATAAATTTTCTAGAACACACAACTTGTGATCAAAAATCAACTTGCATTGCAACTCTTTAGTAATCTTGCTGAAAAAGATTTAATGGGAAATCAAGGATATAAAGTGCATCAATAAGGAGGAAAGTGTCGAAAATAGAAACTATTCTTTTTCCAGCAACAATAGTAGGATACAAGTCTACAATGGTAACTTTCTTTCTTACATATGATAGCTTTTAATCATGAAACATTCTAGAATCACTATCATATGATCGGGCGCACCATTGTCGATAATCCACTCAGATTTTGTATGACCAAGATTGACAGTTATCCTCATATTAGGAATTGAACCACTATATATCGACTGACAAGAGTCGGGTCCTTTCGTAAATGATTCCTTTAAGAAGGACTATAACTCCATGATAGTATCCTTTGCCAAGACAGGTTCTCTGGATGCTCCAAACATCATCATGTCATTCAACAGCAAATTTGTGCCCTTTAAACTTCGGATATCTCTCACAAACATTCATTTTGACACCTTAAGTTCAATACCAACCGCATAACACTCTTGCATATCATCAAACACCTGGTGTGCACAACTACACACACCCGACAGAAACTGTAACAAACAAGGGCAAAAGCACGCCAATGACACTCAAGGGCTTCGCCCACACCATAGCTACTCTCCCAGAGAACTGACCTTAAGGGGTCAAAAAGCACGCCTCGATAAGATCCACGAGTCTTTGACTACAAGAGAAAAAAACTAGCAATCACACTTTGGAGATCAAAATCTTTGGTTTGAAATAGCAGGAACAACCGAGGCTTCCAGATGTAGAAAAACAAGTAGTCCTACCGTCCGGAGGTCTGTGATCGGGACATGAGCACGAGGAGATCTAAGGTTTGGAGAATATACCTGGGCACGGTATACTGTAGGGACCACAAACCAAATCTATACACAGAGATTTGATCTGCACAAACAACATCTGAGCACAACAAGTGCACGATCTGAGCTCAAATTAGATGGTGATTTGATCTATAAGAACTGGGACAGATCTAGAGCATGATTTAGACGATCTAATCCTAGATTTGCAATCTAAACATGAATCAAAATCTGTGACCTGGTCTGGACAAGCACGAAATGATGCATTGCAGAAGGTTTATGTGTGACAATCTGAACAATTCATGACTCAGGTACCGTGTTAGAATCATACAAGCATAACGCACACAAAGATGGAGGCAAGGATTTATGTGGAAAATCTTGTGGAGAGGGAAAAATCACAGGGGCGCACAATCCCTAATCTCCCTCAGTAGTGATTAGGGCTCTCTTCACCAAGCTCAACACCGACGAGTAGGACAATACAATATATAGAGAAGGATGGATAAACGATCTTTCATCCAAAAATATGTTTATCCATATAAGCATAATAACTCAACATTAATTAAATGTGTAAATGGGATTGGTGCATAATTTAAAAAATCAGATCGAACTGATTAGATCGAGAACCGGCCTCGATCTGATAAGTTTGGTGTATATTCCATCCAATTTCTGAAAAAGAAATTATGTTGACTAATGGTTTGGTTCGGTTCAACCAGACTTTATTTTAATATGTGCGTGTTTGTTTGGCCATTAAGATAGTTTTGTTATTTCTCATACAAACATTTGATTACCATCAACTACTAACATCTTATAAATCCATTCCAATATATAACATCTACAAACATCTTATAAATCCATTTCAATATATAACATCTTGTGTATTAGGCAGGTTATCTCTGTTAATTGTATCGAAGTGACAAGTAAATATATCTTCTTATTTTATCGATGCATATGCGCACACACACATATATATATATATATGATTTTTCAATTCAAAAATTGATTTGACAGATTCACTAGTAAATTAAGCCGATCTGACTTTTTCTGGATCAGTACGAATACTGATGTATGTTGACATAATGGTTCAACTGTTTGAACCAACGGTCAGCCCAGTGACCAAACTGATTACTGACGGGTTTGACGTCCGGTCCGGTTTTTACCTTTGAATATTGATGCACATAAAAATATATCTTTAGCATAAGCAATCCATCTTGACGAGAATTCTCCTTTTCATTAAAGATCATGACGCTTAGATTTAACATGCCTAAATGATTGCAACTTTGAAAGTTTGAGAGTTATTGCTCCGTCGCAAATTCTGATCAAATTACCTGTGAGGCCGATCGAGTTTGGTTAGTTGGGAAACCTAGGTTAAGTCTGCATCTTTTTAACGATCACATGCTAAAAAATAAGCACGGTGTATACAGAGACCCTCCATATGCGCATTGTCCGGCGTCACTCTGAAGCCGAGGAGAACCAGCAGCAGCTTCCAGTGCCGACCAAAGAAGCGATCTCCCCCTGAGATCATGTGTGCTCGTAAAAGATAGACCACCGTCACGGTGATAGTTTTTCTCTTCGTTTGCTATTGATTAAGTGATCAATCTCATAGTTTTTTACCCTCACGTTCAATCCTTCTGCTTTAAGAACGATGTAGTATCTATGAAGGGTTTATATATTGGTTTTGGATATCATATCGAAACCATGTCGATACGATATTTTTTCGAAATTTTGATGAAATTTCAACGATATTTCGCCCATAACGATCATCATTTGTTAAGAAATGACCGAAAATTACCCTCATATCACCATTACGCTTTAAATTTAGATTCCTTGCCGAAACTGAAATTTCCGTGAAATTTCACCATCGAAGTTTTGCGAAATCTTAAACCATGGCATCAATCTATATCAATGAAAGTTTGGATTTGTCATGCTGTTTTGAACGTAAAAAAGAATCACCAATAAGTTTTTTCGACACAAACAACATCTAGTTTTTTTTAATTCACTCGTAGATGCAAATATTTTTAAGAGCGGAGGGGATGTGGAAATCAGAAAATGGCAACTATATTGCAATTACTAGTTCTTTTTTGTCTGTCTCATGTGAGAAGTTTTGTCGAAGGAACAAAGTACAACAGCTATATTACAAGAAAATGAATAGTAATTTATCCTTTTTTATAGAGCTTGTTTTTTTTAAAAGGATACATATAAGAATCACTTTGATGCTTGCGAATGTATGTAATTATATTTGTAAATTTCTATATAAGATATAATTGCAGATTTACTTATAACCGTGTACAACAAAATTTCATGATTCCTTTCATTGTTGTTTATGAATAAATACATTTTGTATCCGATTCATATTCGTTTGGTATTCGCATTAGTTTCTGTAGATACAGTGACACATTTTCATGTTCATTAATATTTAAATCTGCATTCCTATTCATATTTTAAAGTGGATAAAGACATATATAAAAACAAACATATTCATATCGGCGTTCGATCATTTTCATCTCTAAATAACGGTGCACTAACAATAAGGCATTTTGGTAAATCGATAGGCTTATTGATTTTTTTTTACAAACCTTAGAAAGGGTATTTGATGAAATATTGCAAATTTACAGCCGTATTTACCTCGAAAATCCCATTTTTGAATTGTGGGAAGAGAGTGATGGAATGTTAATAATGGCATGGAAATGAGGGGTCAAACCGAGCATTTATTTCTTTGCCTTTCCATATGTTTCCAAAAATACAAAATCGTTGCAGCAATAGAATAAAAGCCGATTAATCTATTGAGAATATACACGACGCCTCTCCTCGTTCGAGTTCGAGTTCTCTCATATTGGTCCAATACCTTCTCTTGGTAAGTTTCTCTGATTTCTCATCCATTCCTTCGTTTAGATTTCACTTATATCGCTTGCATATAATATAGATTTGTTTGTCAGATGAGAATGTACTGTTATTCATATAAAAGTTCCCAATTTCTCGGTAAATTGTATTTTTTATGGATTTGAGAAGATCTCGAATTCACGAACCGGTTGCAAAAATCTGATTTGGTATCAACATGCAAAAGAAAGTTGTTTTTGACTATTTTCTTTGATGTTTTAGTGAATCAAATTAAAGATCTTCGTTATTTGTCTCATTTGGTAACAAAGTCGGATTGGGCTGAAGCAAGATCTTAAATTCTGAAATTCGATTTCATTTCTCGGAAAGAGAAATTTTGGAGAATTTCGATGTAATTTCATTGAAATCGTCAGAAATCTTGAAAATGACTCTAAACTTGATTTTTTTCTATAAATTGAGGTTTTTAATATTCCTAAGTCAATAAATAAAATAGAAATGAATTTATTTGTAAAATAGAAGTGTAAATATAAATTTTGAAGTATTATTATCGTCATAATCATCACATGTTGATATGTAAAACAACATGTTGCCTAGAGTCAAAACTGCATGCTAAATTAGAAGCAAAAGACATGATAATCACATCCTCAATAAGAATGACATAGCACATATAATAACTATTAGTCACTGCATATATATACCAAAATAAAGAAAAAAAACAAAAATTACAAAGCTCTTCAATTTAAATTTGAATTTAACTCTTATATCTTGTGTCTAACTGATTTGGTTTAAATTTAGATGTAAAATTTAGAAATTAAATAAAGAAACTTTTTCAAAAAATGTAAAACACTCTAACAACTCAACACAAGCGATTAAATACGTGGAAATTCAATAATACGTGCAATTTCGATAAAAGAGAAGGTAGATTCTCTTATTCATGTTGTTTCGTTTATTTATGTTGTTTCGTTGAAACGACATGCAATTTCGTTGACATTTCACTGACATTTCGTTGAGGTCCTGAAAAAAGAAATAAGCTAGTGCTTTGATTTCGATGATCGAGATAAATGGAAATTTCGCAGAAATTCGATAGAATTTCGTTAAAATTTGATATCATGGGTTGAAGTAACATCTCAATAAAGGGCTAGTTAGATGAGTAACCTTTTTTGTTATAGGGTTTGGAATATAAATGTGATGTATTTTGATGTTGTTTGCATTAAGTTGACTATATATGTAATTAGCATGTACATTTTTAATTTGTGATTTTTTTTTCTGAAAATAAGGTGTTGAAAATATTATAGTTTCGAGTTGATAACTCTTGGTCCAACCAAAGCTTACATCTTGGATAGTCGGTTTACTCTCAGGTAACCCAATCAACAAAAGGGTCTCTAATATTTTGAGATTCAAATGTTGGCATATGCACATAAGTTTAAAAGTTGATCTTTTCATTTTAATATTCCCCCATACCACTATCCTAACCGATTATTTTTCAAATAGATTACAGTATCGAGTGTTTATTCTCTACTCTTTTAATTATATAACTCCCTCGATCTTCCTTATCTCACTTTCTTTGTCCACATACCTTTTGTTTTTCTCACATTCCTCCTCCGTGAACCTCTTCTGATGAGCTCCTATGGTAACCTCTTCTTTTCCCACAAGTTTCTCAATGATAAGCTCCTCAAGCATGCTCCTCGTTGACTACTTTCAATGATGAAGTCAATATTTTCTAAATTACCAATAACAAAAGTTGCTATTTTTATTTAGAAACTTTTACACCACAATCCTATAAACTCTGCCAATTACATCATAACCCTCTTAAACTTCATGTTCACTCCCCATGTAATGTACTAAACTTCGGTCCCTGGACCTTTTACTGGCAACTTGTTGGGCTTAGGCCCAAATGACTCTATTGACAATCAACCAAAATGTTTAAAACAAAGTTATAAATTAGTAATTCCTCACTCTTACAACCCACTATCACACTTACCAATATGGGACTATGTTGGGGTATTACAACCCCTGCCACTTAAATTTGCATCATCCTCGTTAGAACATGGGCCATCATGCTTATTCTAAGTGACAGTTGTAGTTACATTTTTTAGGTAGTCTTTTCCTCCTATCTCTTTATAGGGTGTGATCTCAGCTCCCGGATAGCCCTTTCCACTATTAGAGAGAACATGCTTTGATATCAATTATAATGTCCTGATGTTAAGTCCCCAGTCCATTATCGAGGAATACTAGTCGTGACAACTTGTTGGGTACGGGCTCAATTCGAACCATTGGCAACCGCCTAAAATGCTTAAGATAAAGTTGTCAAGTAGCAATCCCCACTATTTATAACACGCTCTCGCACTTCATGAATTTCCTATGTCGGACTATTTTTTGGGTTGTTACAATTATGTATAACATCACGGGCTTAGGTCTCCCGTCCATTATTGAGGAAAAATGACCCTGACAGCTTGTTGCGTTCGGGCTCAATTGGACTCGTTGACAACCATCCAAATAGCTTAAGCCCAAGTTGCTAAGTAGTTTTCCCTACTAAATATAAGATGCTCTCACACTTCATAAGTTTTTTATGCGGGATTATTTTTGGGTTTATAATTATATATAACGTACACGGCTTAGTACCGATCGATGTCTAAAAAAATGGCCTGAACAACTTGTTGAGTTCGGACTCAATTGGATCCGTGGACAACCACCTAAAGTTTTAAGCTCAAATTATCAAGTAGAGTCCCCACTTAGTACATACTCTCGCACTTTGTGAGCCATGCGATCAACCACAAAGAACACACACGATTTTAAGTCGAAAACACTCATCGCTATAGTGGGGAAAATCATGGGAAAATAGAGGTTCCATTATGAGAGAAAATATAGTACATATACAAGAACCCTACGAGGTGGCGACTCTCTTGAAATGAAACTCTCCGAAAACCCGTGCTATAACCCCATGATACGTATATAGGCGGTAATCAGTAAACGGATCCCTATTGAATCCGAAAAATCATACTTAATCCGATCAGTCAACATCCGTTTACGGAATATATTCGGATCGTAAACGGGTCGGTACTTCAAGTCATATCTCAATAGTAGCGTTCTGGGCTTATGTCGTTGTACCATTATCGAGGAAAATTGATCCCGACAACTTGTTCAGCTTAAGCCCGAATGAACATATTAATAGACAATCAAAATGCTCAAGTCCAAGTTGTGAAGTAGTAACCCTCACTCTTAAACCCACTTTCAGACTTCATGAGTTTCCGATTTAGGACTAAATTGAAGTGTTATACCTTTTACCTACAAACTTTCTTCATCTTACACCATGACCCTTACCATCAATAAAACTCTTTTGAGTTAATCTTCTTGAATTAATCTTTAATTAATCCAACCCAAAAATTATCCAAATATGGATCTTTTCCCTCCCTCTCTCCTTCAACTCTCCGCTCTTCTACTTCCTCTTCATCCTCCTTCCACCACCAAACATGGTGGTCCAACCAAAGGGTGGAACAAGCTCACATTGTTGGGGGCAGCATTCTTGCAACGGAGTGGTGGTGTCATAATCATCCCAATGAAATCGTCGCAATGAAATGGACGAGGGCGATCGAGGGTGGGTCAGTTGGTGATCGACCCAAGGCACAAGGAGATCTGGTGCAAGATCGAAGACGGGTGCAGTCTTATGTGGTGATCAAATTGTTGGTAATAATGAAGTTGAGGGTGGGGCCAAGGTGAAATAAGTAGAGGCGCCACAAATCAAGAAGAGCGTAGAGGGTGGGCGGTGGCGTGTTGCCTACTGCTAAAGGCAGGGCCGAGGTCAACGTGACGACCTCACCTTGGGCGTTGATGGTTTCAGACAATCATGGGTTAGCTAGGGCTTTCATCGAGGAAGGGGGCATGCTCTACAATGGTGACAGTAAAGACCTCGGGTAGCGTGTACGTGTTAGGAGTGAAGGTTCCAGATGATGGCAAGGGTGTGGTAGATTTGGAAGTGGCTCATCGTGTGAGGTGAAGAGTGGCAACAGAACTCGCCCAATGCATCCAGCTCGCCCACCTGATGCAAACCCTAACCCCCACCCGCTGCTGCCTACCCTGCTCCTCCCCCGGCGATAGCCGGTCCGACTCCCCTCCCCCCTCCCTCTCCCCTTTCTCTCAGACCCTTCTACCGCTCCCCAACTGGCACGACCCCTGCTACACCCCCAACCCATACCTCACCTTCACCCAACCCGATGACGCCCAGCCGTCCTAGCGTGATATCTGCGGGGTTACCCTGAAGTCGCCTCTGCCCTCCCGTCGAATGGCCTACACCCCACCGGTCCTGCTTGACAGGGAGGAGTTCGCCTACGCCAATGAAAATGACGTGGGCACACTAGATCGTTTATGGGAACACACACTGGTGTTCTATATCATGGGAAAATACCCCTATCACAAGCTCTTGTCCAGCTTCGTCGACAAGGAGCTTTATTCACGGCCAAACAGTATCTTCTATCTGAAGCTAACATGTGAGGAGGACTGCCAAAGAATCCTTACGGGCGGTCCGTGGCTGTTTCAAGATAGATTCATGGCAATCCAGCGCTGGGAGGCAGGTGTCTGTCTGGAACGTGACCTCCTGTCCGAGATTCCCCTATGGGTCATTCTTCGGACCTCATTCTAAACAAGCTTGCAAGCCTGTTAGGTATGCCTTTGTTCATGGATGCCGCCACGGCTTCATGTCAGAGGGATGGATACGCAAGATGTTGCATCTCCATCCATGCGACGAAGTCCATTCCTCCGGCGGTACCCCTGGTCTTCTTCTCTGGGAAGAGGGATATTATTGGTGTCGAATTAGAATGGCAACCCCCGAGGTGCAGCCATTGTGTATCCTTTGGCCACTCTACGACTATCTGTCCCTACTCCAACTTGGCCTCTGCTCCGAGGGGGATACCTAATGTGTCGTCCTCAAGCCTAGTAGCCTCGTCACTGGGTCGGACGCACCCTTATGCCAATCCTATGAACGAGGCGGCCAAGTGCCGACAACCCCAATTTGATCAATTGGAGCGGCTTGACAGGGCCATGCCAACTATCGAGGATGCTCTCCCTATAGAGGCAGGTGACCATACATAGCTGGAGAACATCCCTCCAAAAATGTCGAAGAAGACAACTGCACAAGGTAAACCACTAAATGCTTTTCCTTTTTGTCATAGGATCCTCCTTCATCGGAAAATCACGACACCTCGCAAACAGGCCCCATCATCAGCTTCGCATTTTGAGAATCCCAAGTTCGATTTGAACAACCCGTCCTCTGAGGCTGCAGGCTTAGCGGCAACCTTAGGTCAGGATCAGCTGATAGATGAGGGAACACGGGCACGTATGGGGGATAGCACAATCCCGGATGCCTTAACGGCGACCAATCCGACATGGTCCACTGCGACCCACAAAAAAGGCGGCCCCAAAAGGCTCCTTCCAAGAACAACGGGCCTCCAGCCCTGACTCCTCAAACTTCTTAATGTTAGTTGTGGTCTGCAATTCTCGTGGACTAAACAAGCCTCAAAAACTGAGGTCCATGGTTGATGACCTCATAAATAGACGAGCAGAAATAATTGGTCTGGTCGAGACAAAAAATAGGCCGGAAACGAGAGCAAAATCCTATGCTCATGTCGCCAATGGGTGGACATTCATCCATAACAATACACCACTGGGTTGGGTGTACTTTTTTTGAAGGACTCTTGCTGGAGTTGTACTATTGTAGGCATGTCCTCTCAAGCTATTACCATGAATTGCTCTAATCAAGAGGGGCTAACTGTGGATATCACAATCATTTATGGCTCCAACTCCCCGGCTGAGCGTAGGGAATTCTGGAACCATCTCTACCAAACCTCTGCAACTATCAATGCACCTTGGCTTGTGATTGGAGACTTCAATGTGGTGAGATTCACCCATGAAAAATATGGTGGTCGGCCACCACAACAGACCTAAGGGGTATTTCAATGGTTGCATCAACCAGTGTTCTCTCATCGAACTGAACTCTTGCGGCAATCACTGGTCTTGGTCTAACTCAACCATTAGACCATCCAGAATCATTGCCAGGCTGGGCTGTGCCCTTGTCAACGAAGCTTGGCTTACCATCTTCCTGCATTCCAGGTGTACCTACTCGCCCCTTCCATCGAGTGATCACCAACTGCTCACCGTGGAGCTTTCTTAGCTCCCCTCTCTACCCAAGACGTTTAGATATTTTGACTACTGGACGAGCTGCTTCGGGTATGTTGATGTCGTCCATGGGGGATGTGACCTCCCTGTGGCAGGTAATCCCCTACACCGTATTGCAAGAAATTTAAAAAACGTTAAATTTGGTCTAAAGTCTTGGGATGTCGCGGAGGGGAACATTTTCACAGATTCCAAAGTGGCAGAGGCCTTCCTTAATCATATCAACGATGCCATGGTGGATGCCCCCATGGAGGACGTTTTTGCTCAACTTGATAAGGTTACGAAAGGCTACCTCGATGGCCTGGACAAGGATCTCGAATCGGCTTCGAAGCAGAAGAGTTGCATGGATTGGCTTAAGCTTGGCCATAGTAACACCAAGTTTTCCACCTTTCTACAAAGGTTCGCACCAACAGGAACAACATCTCGTCCCTCCTGCATGAGCATGGACGGGTCATTGATAAATCGATGGAGGTCTCTTTGAAGGCGATGGATTTCTTCAGCTCGCTACTAGGGCCAAAACTGCCTCGCCCGCATAGGGGTGCCCCCCCGTGCCCAAACACATTCTCACCGAGCAGGCTACTGAGTGGCTTACCAGACCATTCCTCGAGGAGGAAATTTGGCGTGTGCTACGTTCGATCCCCTCCAATAAGGCACCGAGGCCTAATGGCTTTAAGGTGAGATTATTTAAAAAGCATTGGGAAATGGTTAAGGGGGACATATGTTCAGCAGTGGCCTTCCTTCATAGAGGAGGGAGCATGGTGAGACAGTTGAATCACACTTTCCTGACCTTGGTTCCCAAGACTCCTTCACCAGTGGGGCTTGGCGACTTCCGGCCCATTTCTTACTGCAATGTTATTTATAGAATCTTCTCTAAGATGTTGGCCTCTCGCTTGGCTGAGGTTCTTCCACATCTGATCTCACCCAATCAATCGGCATTTACCAAGGGCTGATCTATAGGGGATAACATATGGCTTGCGCAATAACTTTTGTGGGGCTTTAATAGGAGGCGTACCATAAACAGGGCTTGCCTCAAGATAGACTTGACTAAGGCCTTCGACTCTATCGAACATTCTTTCACTCTTAAGGCCTTAAAGGCAATGGGGTTCAGTGAGACCTGAATCAGATGGATTGAGAACTGCATTGCAACTACCTCCTTCTCCATCCTCTTATATGGGTCCCTACATGATTTCTTCAGGGGTACTCGTGGCCTGAGGTAGGGGGATCCGCTTAGCCCGATGTTGTTCACAATTGGATTGGAGTCCCTCTCTTGCCTGGTGGAGGCGATGCTGATTGAAGGACGGTTTTGGCCCCTGGGAAAAGGGCGGTCCACCACTCCTACACACCTCATTTACACAGATGACATGTTACTCTTCTGCAAGGGCACCATGCGCTCCCTGCTTGCGGTCAAGAACATTCTCAACGATTTCCATAACATCTCGGGGCTCCAGATGAATGCATGGAAGAGCAAGATATTCCGCCCAAAGCACTTCCAAGACAACTTCATCTATTCACTCCGGATTGGCATTCTTAGCCAATCTCTTCCGACAACCTACTTGGGCATTCCCCTTTCTCCATCCTACGGTTGCAGACTCATCCATAGGGAATTGGAGGATAGAGTTAGGGTCATGCTTGGTGGCTGGAAGGCAGCGACCCTAACCATGGCCGGCCGATCACAACTACTTAGGTATGTGATTTCTGGTGTGCTTCTATATTGGGTTGCGGGCACTCTCATCCCTCTTGGCACTGTTCACAAGATTGATATGCTCTGCGCTGATTTTTTTGTGGGGAAGGAAGCGACATGATATTGCTTGGTCCACATTTTGCCTTCCTAAAGAGGAGGGGGGCTCGGAATACGTTCTTTGGCTACCCTCCGGAGTGCCATGATCATTTCTTGGACCTGGAGATTGTTGACATCTGATACTTCCATTTGGGCAACTTACATGCAGCGTAAATACCTTCGATTTCGCCCTCTGTGGAGGGTTCAACCTTCCCTCACTCATAATTGTGCTTGGAAGGCGATTCTGCGCGGAAGAGAAGATTTTTGTAGAGCCATCCATTCTATCTCTCCACCTCTTCGATGGACTCTCTGCCCTAAAGTTTTTTCATTCTCCAGCATCGTTGACCTCATGTACCCTACTACTGTTCCCCCAGCTTGGGCCCCTAGAGTTTAGGCAAAGAGAATCCCACCAAAGCACTCTTTCACTCTCTATAGGGCAGTTCTGGAGCGATTCCCCACCACGAACCGGCTTACCAGCTTCCGTATTTGTCCCCCTTCAACCTGCTACCATTGTCTCGTCCATCTTGAGTCTCATGGTCACTTGCTCTTTGACTGCATCTTCTTGAGCTCAGTTTGGCTGGGCTCTTGCTACTCTCTCGGATTGGCAAGTCCTCCTGTGGCACCCCTACAGGACCTTCTGGATTGGATTGCTAATGTCCCCGACTAGTTGACCAACGAGCGGATGGACCTTATTCTTGCTATTGCGGTTGGGTGCATCTGGGAGGAGAGGAACATTCAATGGTCTTCGGGTACCCAAAAAATGGCTGAGATGATTGTAGAGAGGGTTGCTCAAACGTGTCGTTTGTCGCTTTGATTCACGTGGGTTCGAGATTTTGTTCCTCTCGGACCTTATGTTTAACGTGAACTATATTTTTCTAGAGATTCTGTTTTGTTGTAAAGAAGGCCATTAGTGCCTTCTGTAAACTTCTTTTAATTGGAATAGATACTTATCTACTTATCAAAAAGAGCGACAACAGAGTTTGTATATAGTTCCTTCGCCATTTCCAACCTCGAAGCGGGTAAGGGTCGATGAGAGTGGATGAGATGATGATGAGGAGAAGACGGAGTTCCATTCTTTTCTAGTGGTTGTGCGGCCTACGTTTGGGTCGATGCGATGGTCCTGCATATATGAGAAGTTGGCGCGATTTGGGAGAGGGGACTGAGGGGCTGCGGTAGGGGGGAGAGGTAGACAAGTGGGCAGCGATGTAAGGGAAGGGAGGTAGTAGTAGGGTTGGGCAATGGATTTGGCCGGTAATTTGACTTAAACTCAAACTCGAAATATAGTGGACAGGTCGTGGGCCTCAAAATGAGTCCGTCTTAATTATCGGACCGAGTTCATACATGAGAAGGTCCGAACAACAAGCTCGATAATATGGCCTATACAATATAATTATATTCAGTATATTCATGTTTGTTCCAAATACAATGTTATAACTTTCATATCCTTATTTCGAATATAGAATAAATGCTTAAACACATTTATAATCATATACATTAGTGTGGAATGAGGATATTATTATAGTAATATATATGATTATTACATTAATATGCAAGAATGGAATCTATGTCTTCAAGTGTCAAAGCATATATAATGTAAGTAACCAATCTATATTGGGTTATAGTGCATGCATCTACAATAGAATATGTAATGATGAATTGAATGGTGGTTTAAGTTGCCATATTTTTTACCACGTTTCTTTTTCCAACATACAATGAATGTCAGAATCACAAATTAGTTAGCGTATTTAAAGTCTTAAACATGCATACATGCATAAAAACAACCAGACAAATGCAAGAAGAACGGAACACATGATATTGGTGTACATAGGTGTTAAATTGAGCTGGCCTAGAGCCGAACTCGATCCATTTTGTTTGGGTCGGGTTTGGACTTGGGCCTGGAATTTGAAAATAAATTGGACCTAAGCCCGGCCCATTAGCCTATACACTCAAATGGGCTTGGGTCGGGCGAACTCAAATCCGACCCAACCCGACCCGATGCCCAACCCTATGTAGTAGCATAGGAGAGCAGAGGAAGACGAGGTGTCTGCATAAGGAAGGGTCGATGAATTTCAATAAGTTTAATGGTCAAATAGATGAGAGTTAATGACAGAAGTCATTATGTAAGAGATAGCAAGTTTGTAAGGATTGTTGCATAATATGAAGTTAACAAGTGTTGTAGCATAATTGACTAAGTTTACATGTTGTGGTATAAAAATTCTTTTTATTTAACATCAATCTAATAATATAAATCGATATTTGTGTTGATCGAACAACCAGAGTTGGGTTCTTTAAGAAAATGCTCATCAAGTTCAATTTTGATCGACATTACACAAGAATATCCACTTAGATTTATATCGCATATCATATGGATATTTTTAAATATCGACCTAGGTCTAAGTCAACATTAATTAGCATCTTGATCAACTTTTAAAATATCAATAAAAGTAATTTCTGTAGTAGTGTACGAATCAACGTTGAACCAAACTGGATCATCTTCCACCAAAGGAGTATAACCTTAATTTCCAGCCATGATCAAAAAAAATATGGGTGTTTAATAACTAGGGGTTAAATTTCCAATAGCTCTAAAAAATATACACATGCAAAACTTGCCAAAAATACCATCAAAAGTTCCCTGGTGATAAAGTAGCATAGGCTCTTGATAAATAATGGAAGAAGACAAAACTTTCATGCTTTTTTTCGACTTGTGAATCTTTCAACTTATCCAAGCATAATAATTTCTAAGTACTTTATTGAAAAATCGATTAAGTGAAACACATGCTTAATAAACGTCGACATTAGGATATCTACATCGATACTTTTTAATCATTCATGACCACCAATTAGCACGTGAGGATGATCATTGTTCAAGGAAACAATTGGGTGTTTTCCCCACTTTTTCTATTTTTATTGTTCAGGAATCCAAACACCATCACTAGTCTAATCATTCTCGTAATGACAGTCAAATCTCATCTTCAAAGATATAAATATCGTTCTCTTGTAATGGCAGTGAAATCTATCCTACGCCAATTTTTTCCTCCTTCGCCGTACTCCTAATCTGTATTGAATCCATTCTCTGTCAATAAACTCTCTTGGTCACGACATTTTTTCCAAATTTGCTCTTTATAAATAGTATCTCAAACTTAACATCTATCTTAAAATTTCTCCCTATTTTTTAAATGATTAATCAGATTTGTACATGCGTTTAGATATATAGATATTATAAAAGTTATAAAGATTTATATATAAATTACCGATCTTTATTATTATATTTCTTTAATCAATTACATTAAACATCAGCCTAATACATTAATCACATATAACCATCAAAAGATTTAAACAACACTTTGACTTGGACTATATTATAGGTTGAACTGTTTCAAAAAGTCCAAAATTATGTATAATATTAGATTTTTTTAAATATATGTTACAATTTGATTATCTACTTGTGAACTTTTCTCTTTTGAGAAAAACAAGTTAGACAATGATACTTCACTAGAAGGATAAAATTAAAGACATTTACACTTATGCCCTTCCAAGTTTTCACATTTTCACTTTTAATCTCCAAGATTTTTTTGCGATAGTAGCTTTGTCCGTACCTTCTTGCACTGCTAACGTTATACCCTTCCATTAGTTTGGTCATTTACTGGATTAACTAAATCAAGTTTGTTCAAACAAAAGTCCAATTAAGAAAGATTGATTGCACTTGTGACCTCCCCTATCTCTTTCCTCCAAGATTCGTAGTAATAGCCGTGGAGGTCATTCAAACGAATGAAAGAGCTCAGCGTAGAAAGATAGGGAGTAGAGGGGATGGAGCAAGTTGCAATGGATGATGAGTGTTCGATGTCAGATGCTGAGAAGGGATAGGGGTGGAGGAAAGGTTAGGATAAATGAGGGGCTTGTGGCAGAAGGAGGACTCGAAAGGAAGGGGTTGGTAGTGACGTTCAGGGTAGAGATGAGTGACAGGCTAAGGGATGGAGGAGGGGTCACAACGGAATAGGGCTTAAGACAGAATGGGGGCTCGAGATGGCTGTCATGGCGGAGGAGGGACTCGCGGTGGAAGGAGGGCTTGAGGGGAAGGGTAGCGAGGGGGCTCAGAGCAGAGTGGATAAGGGGCTTGGGCAGAAGGGAGGCTCGAGGGGGAGGGGTGGTGATGATCTCCATTTCATTACCTTTATTATTTCATTTTGGCATTTAAACCCTAGCTAAATGCATGTATATAGCATTAATTTGCATTAAATAACTATCATTATTTATACTATAAATATTGTATAAAATGATGTATTTAAATCTAAAAGAAAAGAATAAAGAAAAGAATAGAAAAAAATGAAATACTATAATTATTGAATGACCCTAAACCCCGAAACATAGGCGTCATGATGAATGGGTCGACAAGGAATAAAGTAGGGGGGACATAATAGCCAATGATCCCTAAAACCCTAGTTTTTAATTCCTTAATAAATGTTCTTTGGGATCCTTTTTATTTTCTATTATTTATATCTCAAATCAATAAACTTTGAACATTAAACTTGTAAATAAAAATACAAAGAAAAATACAAATTTATTACATGTAAAAATAATGCACAGTGTGCCATAGACACTCAGAATAAAGAGTAATAAAGAAAGCTTCACAGGCATGCATCATCTCCATATGCATTCAAAATTCACCAAACTTGCTTTTAGTGTTCCTACAATTAAATTATCTATTTAGTGAAGGAAGTTTCATTCAATTTGGAGTTAAGATGTAAAAGTTAGGTTTTGGACCCTCATTGTGCAATATACATGTATAAAATAATCAATTTATTTATTCTTTATATTTTTATTCTTTTATATTTTCATAACTTTATAAATAATAATTGAAATACATATGCATAATTAAAATAACCGAAAAACTTGAAATTACATTAAAATAATTAAGTATACTATAATACATAGATGATTATAACTGTAATGTACCTATCTATTATATATACATATTTATTTAGGTATACAACAAACTTCAGAATAATATAATACATATGTGTGTGTAACTAAATAAGTTTTAAATATATAAACTATGTATATAAAATAATAAAAATTTAAAATAGAAAATAAAATAAAATATCCATTATATATGTAAATATACATGTATTATTACTTGTAAAAAATAAGATACAATAAATTACCTCAAAAAATAAATAAAAATCATATTAAAATACTATATAAAATAATAAATAATTTTTATGTTTTGAGTTTTATTTAATTAAATCATTTATTATTTTATGTTCAATTTTCTATTCTATTCTTTCTATTTCGTCGTGTAGTGTATGGCGTGTCCCAATGGGAGCGCGGCCTTGGTTGACTTGTCGGTCAATTGGCCTACTGCTCCCCTAGGCCTGTTAGACCTCATTGACCACCCCTATTCCTCGAATTTTCTTCATCACTTATTTCATTTTCTGGGCATGATTCCTTTAGAGATTTTTTGTCTCGAACATCGTTCTTTTAGGCCGACATCTTTCCTCGATCGATGGAGCTCTGCACCGAGTTGTGTCCTTGGTCAAAGTTTCCCTGTATATGAAGTATATGGGAAAATCCTTAAGAGCATCACGGAAGCATGAGGATCACATCGTATGCGATGAGAGCGACTAGTCGCTCGAGGCAACAGAATTTAAATTTTTTCAATCGATGAAACCACATGATCCAAGAACACTTCTCGGATCGTTTTATCTAAACCACAAACAAGTATTAGGTTTACCTCTTGAAGTGTGGTTGCGATCGAATCTCTAAACGAAGAGACCTCCTGTCTCAAGTCTGATCCAACGGAGGAGACGCTTGCGAGCATGTTGATGAGATGCGTGCTCCTCGCAATCCATATTGATGATCTAAGCGGTGAATCTACTGATCTCGTCACACGGGATCTGACGTCTTTTTCACAAGCGAAGCGCTCTGAAGGAGATGGAGATCAATGAACAAATGATCCGGCAACATAACGATGATGCTGCGGCGATGGCGACTCTCTCTAGGGCACCATGTTGGACGACCACAAAGAGAGAGAGGGAGAGAGACTTGGTGTGTAGAGAGAGATGGAGAGAGCAATAATTTTTTTGATGATCCTTGAAGAGCAAGGGGAGCCTCTTCTTATTAGCATTTTGGGATCCATGGATCTCAATACATGGACAACACAAAACTAATAGATGAGATTGATTTGTGTTTCTTTCAATGACCATGATTTTGTTGTCAAACATAACAACAATTAATTTTATTAAATTGAATATATATTTAATAATCAATATAAATTAATTTCAAATCAAATCAATTATCTTGGAGATAATTGGAAGGAGATAGTCATCTACCAATCAAGGGGGGACAACCACCCAATCCTATTGGGAATTGGTGGTTGTCCACCACCTTTGGTGGATGGAAATCTTTTCCAATGAGATTACATCTCATTCCAACATTATCTCACACTAATAATTCTCAAATATCTTGAGAACATTACAATCATGGCATTGAAAATTTGTAAATCACATTCACAATCCAAAATAAAATATAAATTACATTTCCAATTAATTATCCAATGTGAATCCAATTCACATCAATAATTAATCAATATATATAAATTACAATGGGCTCTCTCTAATATATTATAAATCACATTTATAATATATATGATTAATATGGATAGTGCTATCCACAATATTCATATCAATGATAATTAAATCACATTTAGTCATCTTTGATCTCTATTCTCATATGCCTAAATAACATGAATCACATTCACATTATTCACATCTTCGATAATTTAATCACATTTAATTATATTAGATAACTCTCCTTATAATATGAACCAAATTCATATTATTCATGATAATTAAATCACTTTTAATTATCAATTTTCTCAATGCTAGGATACATATATCAACAATGAAATTATCCACGAACTCTTTCAAGGATAATGTACTTTCTCCGCAGATACTTGGAGATAAGGACATGGCAATTGTATTGTTCCACGTATAGTAACTTGGATATTGAGATCAAATCTCAAATCTAGATCTTGCGGACCTTTCATAGATGCTTGATTAAATCAAGACCGCAAATCTAATCTTCTCATTGCATTTGAATTACATTCAGATCAATGTCCAACATTTGGGCCAAGATCAGATCACTTCTCTACTTAGAGGAGTCACTAAAATCCAAACTCGTTTCATCACTCCCTAGGAATGGAAGCATCATGGTTATACAATCGATTATGATCACAACACCCTCAAGTATTCCTAATACCCGTACATCCTACATCCTGGAAGAACTAGAGTAAACCCGAAGTTTTAGATCTCTTTCAGACTGTCTCCTTCAGGGTTTTATCATTAAGTTTCTCATTTAACTATCGGGAGTTGGTTTCGATCACATGCTTTCAAAAACATATATCATACCCATGTGTTGATCATATACTTTCTAAAAGCATACATCAAAACTACAAATTCAATCAAGCTTCCAAAGCGAGATGACTGT
Source organism: Ottelia alismoides (assembly GCA_037367405.1). NCBI lineage: Eukaryota > Viridiplantae > Streptophyta > Magnoliopsida > Alismatales > Hydrocharitaceae > Ottelia > Ottelia alismoides. The sequence goes on along the minus strand of JAZKJV010005729.1, from coordinate 160,295 downwards.
GCATGGAATTTGATTCTTCTCTATATCTCATGAGTTATCTCATGTCTTTCGATTAAACAATGAATCTGTATGATCCCTTTGAGAGATCGTATAGACCTCGGTAAGGTCATCAACCTATTGGTCTGCCAAATGTACATACTCAGACATATAGTAATACATATGTCTCCGATCAGAGGATGTGTGCCTATATCGTGACAGCATATGACATAAGTCTTTAGTTATCTCAATCTCTATTCCTATGCAGATCGGACGATGCTGGATGAATCTCTATTCCTAGTCACTTCTCCAATCGGATGGTCACTACTGTGCTAGATGAACGAGTGAAGATTGGACGATGCTGGATGGATCAGAAAGAACACCAGAAGAACACTCATATGGAGAGCTTTGAATCTCTGATGCGTGCTTCTCCGAGCACCTAGAGCTCCAGCAAAGATGTCTTCTCGTTCCTCTCAACGTCCTAGAGCTCCTATGTCTTTCAAAAATGCCCAGGTCCCCGGGATGAAGGTTCTGGAGCTCGACGAAGCTCAGGGGTACCTGGGGCGGTTCTCTGGATCTGATGGGGTTCAGACACCCCCTTCAGCACCTGCATAGGATAGAACGATGCGACTAGGGATGACAGGGGTGTTGTTCATTATTTGGTGGATGTCGGAGATGGGAATGAAGGTGATCAAGATGGTGGCTGGAGCTCAAGAACTCCAGTGAGGGGTTAACTATAGGTTCAAGATAAACACGCTATTAACGATAAAATGAAAGCATAAAAATACACCTAAACCCTGCATCTATCTAAAGAGTTAAAGGAAAGGAACCTCAACTGGCCAGAGGCCAGGAAGTGGAACCTCAACACCGACGACCGGCGAAGGTGGCTGGGAAGGGCTTCTCCTTGCTCCTTCCTCGCTGCGAAGAACGGGGAGCTCCTCCTGTCACAATGGACTCGACGTAGGTGCTCTCTAAGGGGTCCAAGCAAGGGGGAAAACCAACCAAAAAGATGAGGGGTGGAGGAAGGTCTTATGTACAGCATGGTGGAGGCACGACCTTCGACGCAAAATCTAGGGCACATCGAAGGAGATCTGCCACAGGAAACGTCTAAGTGTGGATGGTGGATGTATATAGGACAATTTTCATGAAGGGTCAAAGTCTCCTCAAGCAATGTAGCAGCGGGTAGAAATTCAAGAAATGAGGGAAAAAGGCAGGACTGCCAGAAACTAGGGTTCAGCTGAGCTAGTTGACCAAGGTCAACGTGTGGGGCAATCTGGTTGGTCCATGTAGACCAACCTGAAAAAAACCGACCTGAAATTATTTCTAAAATAGATAATAAATGATAGATGATTTTATAATTTTAAGTTATAAAAAATGTTTATTATTTTATAAAGTATTTTATTATGATTTTTATTTATTCTTTATAGGTATTTAATTACAAGTTACTTTTTAGGGTTAATATATAGGTATATTTATCTATGTTTTATGTCTTTTATTTTTATTTTATATTTTTCATTTTATTATTTTATTTTATTATTTTATAAAATTATAATTTATTTTTATATGCATAATATATTTTTATTGTATTTTTCTGATATAATATGTACACTAAATTAAATCAGAAAAGGGAGGCTGCTACATGTAGCAACCAACGCGACTGCTACATGTGGCAGTTTCTACCAAAAAATTATTTTTTTCAAAATTAAACCATATATATTCATCTATATATCCCTCCTACATTTTATTAAAATTTTGTAAGAAACGGAGACTCCTATGCCCTCCATCTAGAACAGGTAATTTTAACGGTCTGAAATTTGTTGTAATCGACATGTTCTAGATGGAGGACATAGGAGTCTCCGTTTCTTACAAAATTTTGATAGAAATTAGGAGGGATATATAGATGAATATACATGATTTAATTTTAAAAAAATAAAAAATTGGAGAAACTGCCACATGTAGCAGCCACGTTGGCTGCTACATGTCGCAGCTGCCTCGGCCTCTAATTATGTATATTTATTATATAGGTATAGTTATTATACATCCATCCATATAGTTTATATACATGTTTTATTTTAGTTTTAATATGTAAATATATTATAAATAATATTTACAAAATTATAAAAATATAAAATTATAAAAATAATAAAGAATAAATAAAATGATTATTTAATTGGGTATATTATGCAATAAGGGTCCAAAACCTAACTTTCACACTTTAACTCTAAAAATATGAAACCACCTTCATTAAAGAACTTATTAAAAGTTATATACAATTAAAAGTGAGTTTGATATATTCTGAGTTTTTATTTGAGAGATACAGGTCTGGGAAGGGATTTTAGAATCTTATTTAGAGTATAACTTTTACTTGTGTATTATTTTTGTATGGATTCAATTTTGTATTTTTCTATATTTTATTATCTATAACTTTCATGTACAAAATTTCTTTATTTGAGGTATAAAAAGTAGAAATAAAATATGTCCCAAAAATAAATAAGTAATGAATTATTAAATTGGCTTTCTATTGAATTCTTGGCCCTTATCTCCCCCCAACTTTATTTCTTGTCGACCTAGTCATCGAGATGCCTAGATCTTGGGGTTTAAGATCATAAAATATCTTTGATATTTTATTCTTTTTCTTTTCTTTTCTTTACTCTATAATTTTGGCATTAAAAATAGTATTTTATACAACACTTATACAACAAAGAGTGAATGTTAATTTATGCAAATTAAGGGTATTTATATGCATTAGCTAGGGTTTTTAAGCCAAAATGACAGAATAAAGGTGATGAAATAGAGATTCAGCATTGCGCTCTGGACACGCCATGTGTTAAGTGATGGCATCTCCAACTTCCACTAGTCGCGAAAGGGGTAAATTGCACTGCACTCCCTCCACCTTTTGTATTTATTATTTAGTCTTTAAACTTTTCATTTGCGTTGTAAAAAACTTGTAATATTTGCACCTAAACCCCCGCACTTATTTCCTTCTGCATTCCAGTCCATTCCATGTCACCTTATGTGCCTGTGCACGTGAGGGGATGGGAATTTTGCGTGGACGTCCTCCAGGTTTGGTGTTATTATCTAGTCCCCAAATTTGAAGAATAAGTTTAATATTTTTTAGAAAGTTTGCAAGTAAAACCCTAGAAGTTATTTTTATCGTGATCTAGTCCATTCTAGTTTCTCTTATTTGTTTGATACATGTAATAATTGAATTGAAGCCCCTAGACTTCTCATATTTATTATTAAACCCCTAAACTTCTTGAAAATTACTAAATAGTCCTTACCAGCATTTATTTTTTATTTTAAACTTTTCTTATGTTAAAAATAGTATTTTGAGTCTAAAAATTATGGGGAAATTCCTACAAGTACCTTGAGACTAAATTTATACCATATATTTTTTCTCAAGGTATTTTAGTTTATTTTCCTATTTTTTGAAATGAAAATTATTGTATTTATTCTTTATTTGACTTAAGATATCTAAAAGAATATAATAACATCTCCAAAAGTTCCAAAATAATAATAATATATTGTTATCTATTTAACCTACATATCAAAAATCACAAAAAATATTAAAAGAAAACCTGAAAATTACAAAATCCTAAAAATCTTATAAAAATTACAAAAAGTATTTGAAAATTCAAAAAATAGTGTTTTATGTCCCATATTTTTCTTTATTTATATTTTACATATTAAAAGTAGTTTTGAGAATTTTTGTAACCTTTATCTATTTTTAAACCTCAAAAAATCCGACCTATTTAATTTCCTTTGTCTATGTCATTTTAATCATTAAAACATCTGTAAAAATCTTTAAAAATATAAAGAAAATCCTATAAAATCAAAAAATATTATTTATTTGAATTTTGAAGTTATCGTTTATCGCTGAAAAATTCAAAAACATTTGCTTTCTTCTTTCTCATATATAGTTCATATATATAGATACCTATTACACATATTTTCCTTTTAAATCCAAAAAGAAATTTAAAATTTACAAAAATCCAAAAACAAAATAAATAATAAAAATTAATTTAAAAAGCATAAATGTTAGATAAACCCTTATAAAAATACACAAAAATATTTATTGATAGCTTGTTTTGATTGTCAATTTTTGTACATGTCCTCATTGCAATTTGTGGTCTGACCCATGCACTTGCTTGCTATAAACACTTATTTGTAGGGTATAGTAAATTTCATCTCATTTTGATTCATTGCTTATGTGTTTTATGGATTCATTATTTGTCTATACGCATCGATTGGGTTCCGAGTACCGTGAGAGCGACTGATATAGCGATTGCCAGATCCGATTTGTCGAACACCGTAGACCCTCCAAGACCGAGCGTTAGGAACTTCGATTTGAGCGAACAATAATATACATGCGTGCACACATGCACACACATCCATACATGCACCCACGTGCCATAATAAATGGTTTGAGACAGTGCACATGAATCCAACTACAATTGGTGAATCTTTTTACAATATCAAATTACCCAACCATTCTATTTTTATTACTCTTCTTCAAGTTGGGCGTGAAATACACAGCTCAGACAAACTAGAAAACTATTTACTCAATCATAGATAACACATATATACCACCTTACCTCAATGTAAACTCTTGTGGTTGTTGACGATGATGATGATGCATGCGATTATGCTGGTGGGAAGGAAAAGCTGGAAGACTGGAGTCTGAAATGATAAATTGAGCTTAGGTAAAAACAAGATGCAACTACTCCGCATTCGCATCAAATCATAGTCACCATAGTCCAATTGTTTTTTTCGTATAGATCTTTCCCCCACCATGTGGTGTCTCAGTGGAAGATGGTCGTATCTCTCTCAAAGGCTCTAAAGGTTGTGAGAATACTCAAGAAAATCATTAAAAAAATGGATCCTTATCGTAGGGACCTTGCGACAAATTCTCTCTAATACCTCTAAGAAAAGATCTCAGCATAGGATCTGCGATCAATAGAAGATGGAGCTCTCTCAAAGGCTCTAAAGGTTGTGAGAATACTCAAGAAAATCATTAAAAAAATGGATCCTTATCGTAGGGACCTTGCGACAAATTCTCTCTAATAGGAACCTCTAAGAAAAGATCTCAGCATAGGATCTGCGATCAATAGAAGATGGAGCATGAGTCATGTTGACACGCTTGGCAAGCAGATCCTCTGTTGTATAGCAGGGATCTACTGTAAACCAGGAGTGTGCCCGATCCCCTCGATCAAGATCGAGCGGTTCGCACGAAATCCAGTATGGATATTGCAATTACTATTTTTCATTGCAAAATCATTGTTAATTCTTTAAATTCATAAAGAAAGTATTTTTGCTTGCCAGCAATAATTTATATAGCAGCGATAATCTATTGCCTTACTTTTTTATAAGTTATACTACTCAGTTGCAACTTTCGACAATGACTGAAAGAAAGAATCTTGATAAAATCTTGTTATATGATATTCGTCCATAAAGATATAACATTGACCATTTTTTACGTCACTGCAGCAAAATAATATATTGCTTTCAACGTTAAATTTATAACAATGAGTATTATTCACTATAATATTATTTTTATTGTTTAAATTCGTAATGAATAATATTCGTATGTACATTTCTAGCAATGAATCATATAACAACAATTATCCACTAATTTTTCTTCATTTATATTTGAATTAGAAAACGATTAGTATAATTTTTACAGGAAAAATTGACGAATATGCATTGTTACATGAATCTTTCGCAATGAATATGTTGTTGCGAACTACAAGAATAAAAGATAATTCCGCAATAAATAGCATGCGTTGTTGAACATTTAACATCAAATTTATGGCAACTGATATGCAAATTATTCACTGTCATGGGTCAATTTTGTTGTTGCGAAAATACAATTGACTTCCGCAATGTATAATCTTCATTGTTGTATAGTTAATATCAAAAGATACCGAATCATTTTTTGTTCAAATTACCCATCATTACAAGTCTATTTTATTGTAGTGCATCTAAAAAACGAGCTACAATGTTAGCCATCCTTTTAAGAGGATATATGGAAAGGTTTATTTTAGAATGTGCAACCGTCACTAATCACTATTATTTAAATAACAAATCGAGAGTTATTCTCTTCTAAAAAATCACAAGAGAACACATCATACACAGTATGATTTATGAGATTCTGTGATTTATAGTTACAAGTGCTCCTGTCTATCTAGTTTTCCATCTACAAAAGCCAATTTAGCACTTTATTCTATAATGTCATATCTTACATGCAAAACGACTGCAGTTAGAATTTCAAAAAAAACATGGTGATGGTCATACTATGGATCTTCATTGGCATCTTGAGCATAATTTTAAAGTGGAATGATCTGATGTACACAAGGAAGGGCATGCCACCAGGAGTGATGGGTCTCCCATTCCTTGGTGAGACCTCCAGCTTCCTCAAACAAGGCCACAGCTTCATGAGAAACAAGAGTGCCAAGTAAGCACATGCATTAGTTTTGATATACCCATATTATGTGATAAATATTTATGTATATGTCCTTGCATGCATTTGTATGAATCTATGAAGGTATGGGGATATGTTCAAGTCACACATACTTGGGAGGCCAACAGTGATCTGCATGGATCCAGAGGTGAACAGGTACATCCTGATGAATGAGAGGGAGGAGGGGCTTATCCCAGGCTATCCAAGATCCCTGAGGAGGGTGCTCGGGAAGTGGAATATCGCGCAAGTGCACGGGGACCTTCACAAGGCGTTGAGGGGCGCATTATTCGCTATGATTAGCCCCAATGCCATGAGGGCTGGGATGGTGGAGAGGATGGACAGGTTGGTGAGAGATCAGGTTAAGGGTTGGGGTGCCAAGGTTGTTGATGTCCAGGAGGCAACCAAGGAGGTCAGTCACGTCATTCATTCATTCATTTATTTACTTACTTACGAAAAATACATTTAGCGTGTTGAGTTTGACGTGTGGATCATTAGGTTACCTCCTAATTAATATTTCAACATAGTCACTTCATACCCTGAAGAAAACGATTTCTGGTATTCGTTTGAGGGCTCCTAGGACTCACTTGTTTATTGTTCTTGTGTATTTTTCCATGAGGAAAAACGCACTTGTAATCGGGATTTTATGTGATGTACGCCCCTAAATAATTGCTCATGATTCAGTAATGTCCACTACAAAAATAATTGAGCTATAGTGACGGTTTTTTTTCAGAATCCGTCACTAAATTAGCCATTGTTAAATATATAATGACGATATTATTCGTTGCGAAATGATTTTTCGTATTCAAAATTAGCAACGAATATCATAGATGTCGTTATATCATTAGCAACGGTCCACATAGCGATGCTTATTCGTTGCTATTTTTTAAACTTCTAATTAATCGTTGCTAAATTTTGAACTAAAAAAATAGCGACGGTTAGTTGATTTTCTAAAAAAATTGCAACGAATAAGCACCGCTATATAGCCCATTGCTAATGATATAACGACAGATATGATATTCGTTGCTAATTTTGAGTACGAAAACTCATTTCGCAACGAATAATATCGCTATTATATATTTAAATGGCTAATTTAGTGACGGATTTTGAAAAAAAATCGTTACTATAACTTAATTTTGTTGTAGTGGTCTATAAGATAAAGACAGATGTTATGATATTAAAATCATTATTTCGTAGTGGCTATTACTTGAGGATTCATGACCATTGAAGGTCATAAATTTCTTTGGGTTTTCTAGTAAATATTTGTTAATATAATAAAATTAGCTTAATATTGTTTGCCATATCTTCCAAATGTAAATGCAAGATAACAAATATTAAAGTTGCTTAATTCTTTAAGTTCGTAATATCACATTTTTTGCTAATAATGGTTATCCATTAATCTTTTCTATAAAAATTTTCAAAAATTATCAACGATCGACAAAAACTAGATGGATAATCGTAGTTGTATATGTAAAGCTTTAATCCTGAATATGATATTTATTATGAAGTACCATAATAAAAGATAATTTTAGCTACAAATATATATTTAACATCTGAAGAGCAACAATTATTCAAATTAATAGTTGCCGTTGGTAAATTTTGTTGTGATAGTTATATATGTCTTTATTTTTCTTTCAGATGGTGTATATAAATGCCATGATTCAAATATTTGGCAACGAGGATGAGATGATGATCCATGCATTCAAGCCCGAGTTCGAAAGAATTATAGCAGGAGCCATATCGCTACCCATAGATCTTCCAGGCACCAAGTATCATGCAGCTTTACTTGTACGTATACATTGCGTACTCTACCGTATCTTATAACTAGTAGCTTTACTTGTACGTGGTAATTAATTACGTTGATTCCTTTCTAATACAAATGCATGCATCATGATCCAGGCAAGGGAGAAAGTAATCACCATGATAAGGAAGATCATAAAGACGAGAAGAGCGGATCCAGATGAGAAAAAGGAGGAATATATGTTGGACACTCTCCTAGGGTTTGGCTGTGACAACCCTAGAACCAAGTTCACAGATGACCAGATCATCGATCTCATCGTCATCATGCTCTTCTCAGGCTTCGAGACGGTCTCGACGACGACGATGATGACGATCAAGTACCTTCATGATAACCCTAAGGCTCTTGAAGAAATTCGGGTGAGCAAAATATCAGAACTGCTGCAAATTACTGTCTTAATCAGACAGTGCTGCAATATTCACAGAGTTCTAATGCTGTTTTGTTTTACTTTCAATCAGAGGGAGCATATGGAGATCAGGAAGAGGAAATGTGCAGATGATGCACTTGACTGGAATGATTATAAGATGATGGATTTTACTCGGGCGGTAAGAAATTAGGGTTTAGTTGATGATGTAATTATTTGTAGTTTTGATCCTTTTTATATAGTGAGTCTCACTAATAAATGTTGACTTATTCCACATGGGGGGTGCTTAAAATTTAAACTAAGCCTTTCGTATATGTAATTAGTAGAAATATCCACTATGGTAAAATTGTTGGGATCACTAAAATAAAATTGAAATCGGTAAAATTGATTCACTAAAATAAATTTGGAATTCGGTAAAGAATAATTTGAATATTCATTGTGATATCTTGATATAATAATAATAATTATTACTCTTGCAATCTGCAACAGATATCATATTCTTTGTTGAACTTTTATATAACAACGATTACTCGTGGAATTTTCATTAAAAAATTGTAGAATATCCTTGCTAATTTAGCATTGGTGACCATTATTGTATGATTTGGTGCTAGCGATATGGTCACATATGCTAGCGATATGGTCACATATGCCATATATTCATTGCAAATTTAAAGATTCAAGCAACGAATGAATGACATTCATTGTTATATATTTAGCTAAAGATAGCAACGAATATTAAATATTTGTTACCACAGATCAATTATGTTGTCGTTGCAGTTATATGATTCATTGATAATGAATAACAATAAATATGTCCAACAAATTTGATCTAAGGTAACAGATAATTCAATATTTGTTTGCATGTCTTCTGTAGTTAACTATATAATAAAGAATATTATTCATTGATTTTTAAAATAAATTTACAATGAATATTGTATTCGTTGCTATATTCCTCCTAACGAATCACATAATGGTGCTTTTTCTTATAATCGTTGTTGAATTTAACAATGATTAATACATTTTAATGAATAAGCCACCGGAAAAAACACCAAAATAAATTGGACCTAAGACAACGAATAATGTGAATATCTTGTCATATCTTCCGATGTTAAAGATATAACAACGAATATTTGTCAAATCATCTTGTGTACATATGATTAGTAACGAAGTGTCATATTCGTTGTTGAATGTTCATATAACGATGATTTTTCCGTTGACTTATTAGTCAAAATTCATAATATCCGTTGCTAAATTTAGCGATAATTAGAAGAAAGAGTCAACGAATAATCGTTGCTACATGATCCGTTACGAGGAATATAGCAACAAATACGATTATTCATTGTGAATTTAAAGAAGTAAGCGATGAATAATATTTTATTGTTATATATTTAACTACGGAAGATATGTATATGGATATTAACAATGAATATGACATTCTTTGCTAATTACAAGAACAAAAAGTATCTGACAATAAATAATATTTGTTGTTATATCTTTAACAACAGAAGATACGATAGATATCTAAATTACTCTTTGCCTTAGGTCAATTTTATTATAGTGTGCTATCTATGGTGATTTTCAAAGTATATCGGTACATTCTGCAACGAATGTTACTCGCTGTTGCATATTTAGCATCGGAAGACATGCCGAAATTTCTGTGAACTATTCTTATTATAACAGAGCCTTGCATATCAATGCTTTTATTTTATTAATATCTTAATTAGGTTATATATGAGAGCATGAGATTGGCCACAATCGTCAATGGAGAAATGAGGGTTGCAACTCGCGAGGTGAAACTTAAAGGTCAGTTATCCTCCAAAGCTTAATATATTGCAGACATAAGGATTTTCCATCAGACCATATTCTACCATTTATTTTTTTCTAAGTATAGCAACATGTGGTTCATATGCTTGCTTTCCTTTGCAGGTTATGTGATTCCAAAAGGGTGGACGATCTACCTATACGCCAGAGAAACCAACTACGATCCTGCTATATATCCAAAACCTTTGGAATTTAACCCATGGAGATGGATGGTTAGTTTTTAATCTCATTCGAAATAAAAATACTAATGACAGAATAGCAGGTGTTCATTTTTGCTGAACATGATATTGCAGGATAGAAGCTTAGAATCACAGCAGCACTTCCTCCAATTCGGAGCAGGGAACAGGTTGTGTCCAGGGAAGGACTTCGGCGTAGTTCAGATCGCCGTATTCCTTTACTACTTCGCATCAAACTATAGGTATTCGTGGTCGCAAAATGTCTTTGTGAGGATCTGATGATTGAACAGTAAACCTTGTATTGTTTGATGCAGATGGGAAGAGGTGGGAGGTGAACTACTGTCGTTTCCAAGGGTAGAAGCGCCGCAAGGCCTCCACATGAGGATCATTCGCAATCAAATTTAGATCGACAGTATGCATATCTCTTATGCCAAACTAAATATTCGTGGCAGGTTGGGTTGAACTGTTCAGACATAAGTATCTTAACAATGTCCTATGTAACCGATTCTATCATTTGCTGTAGTGAGTGAATGTTTCCGTGGTTGGTTTTCCTTTTAATATGCGACGATTTAAAAACATCCAGGTTATTTATTTTTACAGCACAAAAAAAAGAGTGAAAGGATGAAAGCAATAGATATATTGCATTTAGCTGCACATCTAAATAAGGCCCTTATAGTCCCCCTGTCAGAGGATTATTGAATTTAGCTGCACATCTAATAGCCAACCCAAGTAAGAAAAGCATATTAGAGGAAATCTAGAGATGTTCAAGATATATATAAAGCTTAGTCATTTCTCAGAAAAACAAAAAAATAGACAGCATTCTATCATTATGACAGGTGTATAGCATTTAGATACAAGGACAGACCTAACCTTCTCATTCGTTAGATGGGCGTAATTCGATGTCTTAGCACTACATTCGATGTTTTCACTGTTGGACTGCCATGGTATGTTTAAATTTGCTGCACGCCTATGAAATTGGAAGGGAGCCAAATGGTTGCTTTACTTGGAGCGATCTCTTGCCTGAATACCCTGAGGCAGTGGCAATGGTCGAAGCAAGTCTGTAGTCTGGCCATGTTCATGAGAGATGGCACTTCCAGTACCACCGAAATGAGGAGAGCCGTGAAAATTTTTCCGCATTTGAGATTCCAAATCGCCGAAGCTTTTTATCTCGTTCTGCATAAAAGTTGCTTGACTGTAGCCCGGTGTGTCAACTCCAAAGGAAAGTGTAGTATTACTAGAACCTTGTAATGCTAGTTCTGCCCTGTCCGGGATCCTTAATTTACTTTCCGAGACATCGTTTTTATGCATATTTGGAAGCGGAGTCACTGGAATTGTCGAAGGATACACACAAAGATTTGCTTGCTGAGATGATGACAGAAGAGAGCGAGCACGGTTGGAATCTGGGACTCCAGTGAAATCTTTAACACTGTCCCCAGCATCAAAATCGAATTGGAAGCAGAAATTCCTGAGGCATATTGGCTGGCAAAGACACTGAATGTGCTACCTGGTACAGTTGCATTGCCATTTGCAAATGTTATTTCCTTCTCCATGCCACGAGGAACGGCCAAATCAGTACACATGTGGAACGTTGATCTTTGAATCAGCATGCTTGTTGGAGAAGTGTTTAAGCCAGCAAGTCTGGACCAATCAATTCTCTCACAGTTTCCATTATGTAGAATCCCATCTGATAGAGGGGTCCCCAAGAAGTTGCTACCTGAAAAATGATAAAAGCATCCGTGATTATTAGGCATTTTAAGGTGTGAAATGTGCAAAAATATGCTTAATAATCATAAGAACCAATTGTGAAACAAAAGAACGAGATTTGTTGCAATGTTGTATCGGATTAAGTAGATCTTGGGTGTGGATACCTTTGTCTCACCTGTGTTTGTAGACACCCTTACCCATTCACTCGCACACATGTGTATATAATATAGATTTGCAATAGAAAGAAAGGTGTTTTGCCTAAATGGCTAAGTACATCGTTCGCTGAGGCGTATTTATAAACATGTAGGTTGAAGTTGCACACTACTATACACACGCACACACAATTGAACACACCTCTCATTTGCTCGGTATATGGAAAAGAAATAGTGCTAGCCACCTGTGTGTGTTAGGGTATCCCTTCCTGTGGTATTTCCCTTCCATTGATAAGGATTCTCCACGTAAATCTGTGTTCATATTGCGTGTTCAAAGGGTTGAGCATTTCGTCAAAGCTTTCCACGCACAAGTTGAGGACATACATACAATTGATTGTATCTCAAGACCATAATGTAGAATAAAACTCAGAGAACAAAGTATTAAAACATTATTTACGTTATTCGAGACTGTTGAGAGAAAAAGGGTATTATGGGGATTTCTCCGTGTGTGGAGCCCTCTCTTTGTAAAACCCTAACCCTAATCCTCTCTATATAAAGAGGATTAGGGTGCCTAATTGAGATATGGAAATCCTAATGACAATTTTTAACATGGTATCAGAGCCCTAGGTTTTCCCAAGGATCTGCGCCAACGCCTCTCCCTTTCCCCCGACCCTCTCCCATCTCGTGCCGCCTCTCCCCTTTCACATCGCCCCCCTTCCCATCGCCCCCCCCCCATCCACATCGCCTTCACCCATCGCCCTCACCCAACTCGCCCTTGCCCTCCCCCATTGCCTTCACCCGTCGTCCTCGTCCCGCCCAGGTCCTCCCGATTCGCCATCGACCTAACCCCGACTCCGCCATCGCCCCGACACCCATCGTCCTCGTCCCGCCCAGGTCCCGACTCCGCCATCGCCCCGACGCTCGCCGTCCTCGTCCCGCCCAGGTCCTCGCCCAGGTCCCGACCCTGCTGTCGACGCCACTAGCCCCGACTCCCCGTCGCCATCAACCTCGCCCTCACTCCGACTCTTCGACGCCCTCGCCCACCCAAGCCAAGCTAAGCCCAACGCCGCGACGCCCTCGCCCTCGCCCACCCAACCCAAGCCAAGCCCCCGCCCAAGCCTCGCCTTGCCCCCGCCCAAGCTCGCCCCACCTCGCCCAGAACAGGACTGCCTCGTCGCCCTCGCCTTGCCCCCGCCCAAGCTCGCCCCACCTCGCCCTCGCAGTGCCTCGTCCAGACCTTGCCCTCGCCTTGCCTCGTCCAGACCTTTCAACCCCTTCTTCCAAGATCGACTCATCCAACATCTACTGCATACGCCAGGAGTCCCACCCGCATCAACCGCAGGACGCCAGGACGACCTCAACATCGACCGCAGGACGCCAGGACTACCTCACGCCAGGACGCTTTCGACCTCAGCATCGACCGCATCCGCATGCTCTCCGACAACTGCACAAGCCTACGAGGCCTCCTCGCATACCGCCAGGACGCTTCAAGACGCTTATTCTAGTGGTTCTTCCGCTAGATGTTTTTTTTCTGAAACCGGTCCTTTGTGATTTGTCCCATGTATATGTATTGACATGAAATAGAAATATATAAAGGAGAGAGAGAGAGGGAGAGCCGCAAAATCACAATAATACGATCTGGGTAGCCGCGGAAGCAGATTACGATCTTCCTGACGGCTACGGCAGACGCTATCATGGCATCTGGGGTACCTACATCAGAAATGGATGGAGGTGGTCATTCCAAAATGCCATCTTTTGGATCCATACCAAAATTCGATGCCACAAACTACTCCATGTGGTCTCGGCTTTTCCTGATGATTGTTCGAGGATATGATAAAGAACATATCCTCCTAGAAGAAGAACCAACTAACAAGGTTGAAAAATACGCTACATGGGTTAAAGACAACGCCATGGTTAGCTCATGGATTATGGTTAGTGTCATCGATAGGATCGCTCAGGAGTTGGTCTACTACGATAGTGCACACGATATGTGGGAGTCCTTGCTAGCAACCTACGGGCAAGATAAAAACTCTACCAAAATGTATCAATCATTCCATGATTTGATGCATATGCGTCAAAATGGACGCCCTCTATCGGAGTATTTTTCTGCACTTAAGTCCCTGGTTGCAAGCTACAACGTATGTGCCCCTCTCTGCACATGCACTACTCAACGGCAGCATCGACAGAATATGGCTACTATGATCTTCCTTGGCGGATTAGATCAGAACTTTGCAGCCCCTCGGGATCAGATGATCACCTCTCCCACTCTTCCAACCATGGAGGAAGCCTACAACACGTTGTGTCGTCTACCGACTGCGTCGGCCCCTCTTACAGACACTATGAGTCAAACAACGGCACTCACAGCATCCGGACGGAATTTCAGAGGCAGCTACAGAGGCCGAGGACGCGGTCGTCACCTGCAAGGCCGAGGGCGATCACACATACAATGCAACTTCTGTCGTAAATTGGGACATACCGAAGATGTATGCTACAGCAAACATGGAAGTCCAGGACCATTAGCTCGGGTTGCGACTACAGATATTGAGGGAGGCTCGATCGAAATCAAGGAAGGAAATCTCGGTATCGATATCGTTTCGATACAATGTCGATATCGATATATCGCCGATATATCGGCGATATATCGACGCATATCGCCGAAACCCGGTATCCACCAAGGCATTTTCTCCTGTCGATATCCGATATCATCCATATCGGCGATATATCGGTGACCTGTCGATACCGATATATCGCCGATATATCGACGATATATCGCGATATGGCGATCCCTGATCGAAATCCCACGGAAGGATTTTGATGACCTTATGCAGCGGCTATCACAGATGAATCATAATGAAGCAACCACTTCTGGCGATATCGCCGCAACCGCACAGACAGGTACAATTCTAGCCTCAGCTAGCCATCATAAAAATTTACAATGGCTCATTGACACGGGGGCTTCCACCCACCTGTGTGGAGATCCTCGACTATTCCAGAGGCTTAGCACAACCCAGAAAGGGAAAACTGTTCAAGTTGCTGATGGGCGATCATCACCAGTTAGGTGTTGGGGATGTGCATCTCACCCCTACAATTGAGCTGCATAATGTTCTCTTAGTTCCAGACTTCCCGCTTAGTTTACTTTCGGTCAGCCAGATATGTAAAGAACTTCGCTGCCAAGCAATTTTTGACGTTAATACTTGTGTTTTTCAGGACATACTGACTGGGAGGACGATTGGTACGTGCCGTGATAAAGGAGGCGTCTACCACTTTGAAAAACCATCGATCGCCTATACCTCTGTCAACCAGTCGTCCACTTCTCTCTGGCATCAGCGTTTAGGTCACCCTTCAATACATAAACTGCGTCAGATTATCCCACACATATCCTCTACAAGTACTATCAACTGCGAAGCTTGTCAAGTTGGGAAACATCATCGGGCTACATTTCCCCCCTCTGGTAACCAGCACTCTACTGATATTTTTGATTTAGTTCATATGGATATTTGGGGACCCAGTCGGTATCCTGATCGACTAGGTCATCGTTACTATCTTGTCCTCATTGATGATTTCTCCCGCGTAGCGTGGTTATTTCTTTTGACAAATAAATCCGATGCTACTAGCTGTATTACCCGATACATCAAAAATATACAAACTCAATTCGGACGAACTGTTAAAACCCTCCGCTCCGATAATGGACAAGAATTCCTCGCTCATGACCTCCAAAGTCTGCTCCTTGACCTGGGCATTATACACCAGACCACATGTCCCTACACCTCTCAACAAAACGGTGTTGCGGAACGTAAACATCGTCATATCCTGGATACCGCACGCACATTACTTCTTTCCTCTCAGGTCCCCTCCCGTTATTGGGGAGATGCCGTTTTGACAGCAACATTTCTTATCAACAGACTGCCATCTACAACTCTACTTGACAAAATCCCTATTGAAATTCTTTTTCCCGGAAAACCCATCTTTCCTATTCAACCACGGGTATTTGGGTGCACCGCATTTGTTCATATTCCAGCGTCGGGTAAGGACAAGCTTGCTGCCCGGGCTGTCAAATGTGTCTTTCTGGGGTATGCTGCAAATCAGAAAGGCTACCGATGTTTCGACACTCACTCACGTAAACACTTCATAAGCGCTGATGTCACATTCCTCGAGTCAATCCCGTATTTTTTTAAACTCAACAAAAAATCCTCCTTCAAAATTCTCCGTCGAAGACCTCTCCTGTCCCTTACCAGTTCCAACTCCACCACAATCCCACGCTTCTCCTTCTGAGCCCGTGCCACCTCCTCAGGTATGTTCTCCAACTCAGAATTTGGAGACTAATGATATTACAAAAAACTCGGTGGAACTTCCGATAGCTCAACGTCGCCAGGCTCGACAATGTCCGTCCGTCTATCGGACCAGACACCCGATTGATGCTGTGGTGTCACTATCCAAACTTACTCCAACCTACAAAACTTTTGCGCAGGCTGTCTCAAACACCGTCATACCCAAGAACCATATTGATGCACTACAAGATCCTCACTGGTTCAAAGCAATGCAAGAAGAGATGTCCGCTCTTGAGTCTAGAAATACCTGGACTCTAGTGGATTCACCGACGGATGGCCATATCATTGGCTCCAAGTGGGTCTTCACTGTCAAGTACAACTCAGACGGATCTATTGCACGCTACAAGGCTCGTTTGGTTGCGAAAGGTTTTACTCAAACCTATGGTATTGACTTCTTTGACACCTTCTCACCCGTCGCTCGAATGTCAACAATACGAATTCTTGTTGCTGTCGCCGTTCAGTTGGATTGGCCACTACACCAACTGGATGTCAAAAATGCCTTCCTATATGGTGACCTTCATGAAGTGGTTTATATGCAACAACCACCTGGATTCGAGCGACAAGGGGAGTGTAAGAAGGTATGTCTCCTACGCAAAGCAATTTATGGGTTAAAACAAAGTCCTCGAGCCTGGTTTCAAAAATTGTCAGAAGTTTTACATGTGATTGGGTTCACAAGATCAACGTCTGATCATTCCTTATTCACCAAGAGAAGTCCGAAGGGCACGGTAGCAATGCCGGTATATGTTGACGACATCATCCTTACAGGAGATGATTACGAAGAAATTGCCAAAGTAAAGACTCATCTTGCAAAACAACTCGTAATTAAGGACCTGGGATCATTACGATACTTCTTGGGAATTGAGATAGCCAGGTCAAAGCGTGGGTTGATAATGTCCCAACGAAAATATGCCACCGATCTACTAACAGAAACAGGGATGCTTGGTTGTAAGCCAGCACATATCCCTATGGATCCTAAAGGGCGAATCTTTGAAGAAGGAGCACCAGAGGATGCTGGCAGATACAGACGCCTAGTGGGAAAATTGCTATATCTTACTATTACCCGTCCAGATATTGCTATGGCAGTAGGAAAATTGAGCCAGTTTATGGACTCCCCCACTACTAATCACTTTGAAGCATGCATGATGGTCCTTCGATATATCAAACAATCTCCTGGAAAAGGACTATTATTCCAAAAAGACAACAACCTCTATCTTATGGCTTACTCTGATGCTGACTATGGAGGGTGCCTGCAAGACAGAAAATCTACCACAGGTTCTTGCACATATCTGGGAGGAAATCTAATCACATGGAAAAGCAAGAAGCAAGCGGTAGTATCTCGATCCAGTGCTGAAAGCGAATATAGAGCCATGGCACAGGCAGCAGCTGAACTTGT
Organism: Ottelia alismoides; assembly: GCA_037367405.1. Taxonomy (NCBI): domain Eukaryota; kingdom Viridiplantae; phylum Streptophyta; class Magnoliopsida; order Alismatales; family Hydrocharitaceae; genus Ottelia; species Ottelia alismoides. The sequence continues at coordinate 142,126 of JAZKJV010005729.1, read as the reverse complement.
GTGGGTCAAGTCCGTACTAACTGACCTCCATGTCAGACCCAAGGATGTTGTGGAACTAAGATGTGACAACCAAGCTGCAGTATACATTGCAAACAATCCTATGTTTCATGAGCGCACAAAACATGTCATACAAAAAGGACAATTACGTACACAAGGTGTTACGTCTACAGAACAGACGGCAGACATATTCACAAAACCATTAGCTAGAATTCAGTTCGAAAAAAGGTTGTAACAAGCTGAGCATGTATAACCTATATGCTCCAGCTTGAAGGGGAGTGTTGAGAGAAAAAGGGTATTATGGGGATTTCTCCGTGTGTGGAGCCCTCTCTTTGTAAAACCCTAACCCTAATCCTCTCTATATAAAGAGGATTAGGGTGCCTAATTGAGATATGGAAATCCTAATGACAATTTTTAACAGAGACAGTTAGAATAACCCGCCCAATCTATAAAAGAAGTGACCTAATTACAGTCTTACCTTGTTAGTTCTTCTCACTAAAATATGTATACAAGGACCTATATATAGGCTCCCACTTACACCCGACTCTCACAATTAATAGTATGAGACAATGTATAGTCCAATTGGTGGATCCTTATGCAAGATCCAATTACCACATTAAGTCAGCATGCAACTAATCTCAACACTTCATTAAGTGAAAAGTTTTTGATATTCGACAACTCTTTTAAAAAATATTCGCAGAAATCCATTTTTTCCAAAACAAGGATTTGGCTCAAGATTGCCCATTTTTAATTCTAAGGTTTCTCTGAATTTAGAGATATCATTTTGTAGGTCTCCATACCAAGGCTTAATCGAATCAAGTCCATAGTGTCTACCAATTTCATTATATCCCTCACTTCCATTGGTTTAAGACCCAGATTTCATCTAAAATCCATTTTGTTTGTTGGATTTGGAAAGCATACACTGTTCAGCTTGGACAAGCTGACAACTATGGATCACTTACACATGGCATAGACCACCTCAACTCAACAAATAATCTAGTTATGGATGACAAGACAATGCATCTTGGTCATGCTGCTACGTAGGAAGAACTAGACGAACAGAGTCAGCAAGGATGATTGGTGAGTCAACTAGGTAGAAATTTGGCTTTCTGCTCTACACAATATCAAGTAGAGTCGCATGTTGACCCGTAACTTATCTCCTTAACGAAAGAAGATTGCATCTCTCAAGAGTCGAGAGACGTGCAAAATGGAGCCCTCTCATAAGGACTTCCAAATGGGCCTTGCTTGTACAGAACTCAAAAAATGGATCTCCCACTTAGCGACTCGGAAAATGGTTTCTCTCATATACTCTAGTTGCTGACGATGAGACTTCATCTTGGTCATGCTAGCTGAGTAGGAGGAACTAGATGGTTGGAATCAAGAAGGATCACCCATTGAGAAACTAGGTAGAAGTCTAGTTGTAATGCTCTACACATGCATCAATCAGAACCGTATGAACTATAAAAACTCTCTATAAAGATCGGTGATCCATAATTATCTCCTCAACTGAAGATGATTGCATCTCTCTTAAGGGTCGAAAGTTGTGGAAAATATCATACCTAGATCTCAAAATAGAGCCCTCTCATAAATACCTCGAAATGGGCCTCTTATATTAAAAATTTAAAAAATAGGTCTACGACTCAAATAACATTTTCTCTCTCAAAGGAACCCTGAAAGTATCGCATAGTTGTCCACGAAAAAAGGAATGTGGAGATTAAGTCTTGTACTTTCCATAGGACGGCATGAACCGTGTCCCTTCCACAAGAACAAACATGCCTTGTTACTTCCACATGGAGAGTTAAACTGCGTTCACATGGAAAGTTAAATGATAGTCACGTTCGCTTGTATTCACATTTTTCGCAAAAAAAAATCATCTTCGTTTGTGTTTGAATCAAACATGCAAAGCACACATAAAGATGGAGACAATGATTTATGTGGAAAACACTAAAGAGAGGGAAAAACCATGGGAACTCACAATCCCTAATCTCTCTCACCGGAGATTAGGTCTCCCTTCACTAAGATAAAATTCCAATGAGGGTGGATAAGTACAATATATAGGAGGGATGGGTAAACATCCCTCATCAAAATATCCGTTTACCGATATAAAGCCCCTCAAGTTGGGCATACATGTCTGCCATGCCCAACTCGCTTATATTCAATCAAATTCAGTTGCAAGTGTTTTCTTTATCCTGGAAAGTTCCCCTTCATCATCATATGTGAGGATCAAGTTATCGACATACACTAAAATAATATATCTTTTTTCAACATTCCTCCTTATAAACAGACTGTGGTCTTCATTCACTTGAATATATCCATTCTTAATCATGACTACACGAAATGTTTAAACCAAGATCTTGGTTACTGCTTTAGTCCATATAAAGATCTTTTTAGTTTGCAGCACTTATTATCCTTCTCAAACGCAGGCAGTATTTTCACATACACATTTCCTTTAATATGACCATTCAAGAAAGCATGTTTCACATATACCTGATACATTTTTCAGGAAAAATGAGTTGCTAGGTAATAACAACCATGATCGTATTCACATTGGCAACAAGAACAAATGTCTCCAGGTAGTCAATCTCATATTTCTGACTGTATCCTCTAGCCACAAGACGAGCTTTGAATTTGTCAACATTCCCATCAGCATCATATTTGCTCATGTAGATCCATTTAGAGCCAACAAGGTGAGCACCCTTAGAAGTATCAACAATTTTAACCAAAGCATCCATTTCAGATCCCTTTTGACATCATCAATATTTTTGGGAACATGAGCTCAAGAGTGGTAATAAAGCATTCATATCTCAAACTCAACTTGGTGTAAGCAACAAAGTCTTCCACTGGATAACGAGTAGAGGTCTAATAGTTCTAATAACTTTCTCATAGCAATGGGACAATCATCTAGTAAATTGTTGGCATTATCAATATGAATATCATGAGGGGGAGAAACACTTGTAGGGTTTTCATGGCCAAGATTACTCGTAGAAAGGTTGACATCATGGTCAGAGGAAATTGACATCATAGTTCGGCATCATCTTTTCTCCAATCTCCACTGCTTTATCTGATTCCTTTTGTCTGCAATAAGTATGTTCAAATATGCTTGTATCATTTTCTTTGTCTGTATCTTTTTCATTGCCATCGCCCACATGGCTACTCGCTTGTATGTCACCAAGAAAGTAAATCTCGCTCTCATTTTTCTCACCATCTATACGTACAGACTCCCCTTAAGGAAAGTTCTTAGAGAAGTATGACCCACTCTCAAAGAAAATGCCATTCTTACTCATATGAAGATGACATGCCATAAGGTCATAACATTTGTATCATTTTTGGGTTCCAAAATAGCCAAGAAAGATGTGCTTCGTAGCCTTTGCATACAACTTTCGTCAACTCGATCAAGAGTTATGAACGCAAACACATCCAAAAATATGTGGATCAAAACTAAAGGGAGAGGTACTCGAATGGATGATAGACAAAGGAGTTATCTTCCCAATTACGACAGAATGTGTCATATTGATCAAATAAGCAGCAGTGAGGACGACTTCTCCCTTAAAACTTTTTGGCACACTTTGTCAGTATCTTGATTGCATACTAAGTATAGATAGCTCTGTAGATTTCATTACAAGTCGCACCAAGTTTAAAGTACAAAAGTTGTGGACAAGCTGAAAGTTGTGGATAAAGTGAAAAAGAAGAAAGAAGACTTTTATCATATGCATATGTGAAAAGTCTCAAGTATTCATATGCATGTGTATCATATAGGCATAATATGTTCAAGCCCTATGAATCGATCAATATTTCTGATCTGATCGATCAACTGCCTCTGATCGACTGACCTAATTAACTTGATCGACTATTATTAATCGACCAACCCACTCAACCTGATCGATCACCTTTGATCGACCAGTTGCTTTTATGATGGATCACAATTTGAATGAAAACCCCCAACATCTATATTATAATCATTCACCTTAGTTTATGTGACCGATCAACTTGAGATAATCGATCACCTTCCTTGTATAATCAATCAAATGTATCATCTTGATGATTTCTTTCCGAATTTGTTTCCAACGACTATATTTTTTAGAGGTCGTCCGCCACCACTATAAATAGGACCTAGATCCATTATTGATGACACACATTCCAAGGAAAAGCCTCTCTCTCAAAGCTCTATTCGAGGCCATCTCTCTCGCTCTCTAGTTCAAGATCACATCTTGAGAGCCAATCATCTACACACTTGATTTGCAATTCCATTATTTTTTTGAGAATGTATGGGATGGACCTCCAGTAAAGGCACATCAAAACAATTCTATTGTTTATTATAGCATGCATTTTTAGCCCCGTTATTCGCATTGCATATTTATATTTAAGGCTTTATAAATTATTGTAAACTTTACATTATTGTTGTACTGTAACTATTGATAGATCCAAGGTGTACAAAGGACTTGGTGTTTGATCCAAGATGCAGGAAAGACTTTGGTGTGTGATCCAAAGCACTTTGTAAACGATTGAGTTATCCGTGGGGAATAACCCAAGATCGTGAAATAGTTGATTGACTCAGTCAATCGGAAGTCCTGAGTCAGGAGACTTGGGTCGTGATTTTTACCTAGTAGGGTTTCCACGTTAGAATACATGTTTCTTGTGGTTGTTTTTGTTCTATGGATTGATTTTTTATATCGGTGGGAATTATTATCTGTGTTATCTATTTGTTGGCCATAACAATTTGTTTAGCAATCTAGAAGAACTCACGTTTTGCTGGAGTAGGAGTGTTACGGTGGCGACCACCCAACACTTTGCGTGGGTTGTGGTCGTAAGTACTTTGCGTTGAGATAAAGAGATCGGTTGTGTTGCAAAGGCTGCAAAGTAATCCCAAGATAGAGTCTGGCCACCCAACGCTTATTAGTCATGATTGTGCAAACAAAAGGGCTAGTAAAGAAAAGGAGATTTCCAAAATCACTAGAACTAGATGGTGGAATCTTAAATTGAAGCAATCAAGCTTCAGGGAGAAGGTTTTAGAAGACTTATCTTGAGATTGTAACAGGAGTGCAAATGAGATGTGGGAGGCGGTAGCATCTTGTATTCGAAGGGTAGCCAAAGAGATGCTAAGCGAGTCGAAGGGAGGAGCTCCATGCCAAAAGGAGGCTTGGTGGTGGAGTGAAGGGGTTCAAGATTAGCTCAAAATTAAAAGAGCTTTCTTTAAAGCTATGTCTGAGGATTAAACAGATGAAACTGTCACAAACTACATAATAGCGAAGAAAGAAGCAAAGAAGGCGGTTAGCGAAGCTAAGTCAAAAGCTTATGAAGTTTTGTACAAAAATCTCGACTCTAAGGAGGACCAGAATGATATATTCAGACTGGCTAAAGCAAGAGAAGAAAGATCAAAGATCTTTCTCAAGTGAGATGCATTAAGGATGAGGAAGTTCACGTGCTTGTTTCTCAGAAGGATAGAGACTAGATGGAAGCAATACTTCCATAAGCTTTTCATTGGGGAAGGAAATAGAGAGATCACTTTGGGAAATCTAGTTAGTAACAAAAGTTACTTGAATCATGCAAGCTATTGACGAATACAAAGGAAGTAGAGGAGGATTTGAAGGTTATGAGACATGGGAAAGGTGTAGGAAATAATAACATTCCTATAGAAGTTCGGAGAGTTTTAGGTGAGCGTGGTTTGACTTGGCTTACAAATTTATTTAATGTTATTTGGCGAAGCAAAAAAATACATGAAGAATGGAGAAGAAGCACCGTGGGGCCTCTTTATAAGAACAAAGGAAACATTCAAAATTGTTCAAATTATAGAGGTATTAAGTTGATGGGTCACACTATGAAAATGTAGGGCCTGTTTGGTTGCAGGGTTGGGCAGGGTTGGGTTGGGCTGGGTGAATAGTAATCTGTGAGGAGGAAGTACCCTTGTGAATAGTAACCAGGGTTGGGCCAACCCTGCCCAACCCTGCAACCAAACAGGCCCTTAGGAACGTGTGATCAAAAGAAGGTTGAGGCATGTTTCCAAAGTAAAAGAAAGCCAATTCGGATTCATGCCAAGTCGCTCAACTATGGAAGCCGTCGACTTGCTGAGGAGAACAATGGAGATTTACAGAGCTAAAAGGAAGAACCTCCATATGAATTTTATTGATTTAGAAAATGCTTATGATTATATCCTACGGAAAATATTGTGGAGAGTTTTGGAGAAGAGACAAGTACTTGTCCTATACATTAACCTCATAAAAGATATGTATGATAGGGCTTCATCTTGTGTAAGGATACAGTCTGGAAGACTGACTATTTTGACATCAGCATTGGTCTGCATCAAGGTTTAACGTTGAGTCCATTCCTTTTTACTTTGATTATGGACGAGTTGACAAGTCAAATTCAGGATGAGATACCTTGGTGCATGTTATTTGTTGATGATATTGTATTGATTGATAAGACTAGAGATGGAGTAAATGAGAAGCTTGAGGTCTGGAGACATGCATTGGAGACTAAAGGATTTCGTATAGGTAGGGCTAACAATGAATATATGGAGTGTACTTTTGATGGAAGCAATGGTGAAGGAATCAGGGTTAAGATTGGTGATGATAACATTCAGAAGAGAGATTCTTTTAGATACTTGGGATCTATTTTGCAACACGATGGGAAAATTGATGGAGATGTTACAAATAGAATAAATGCAGGTTGGCTAAAGTGGAGAGGAGCATCTATTATTCTCAGTGATAAGAAAATTCCTTTGAAAATCAAAAGAAAGTTTTACAAAGCAGCTGTGAAACTTGTTATGCTCTATGGATCTAAATGTTGGTCTGTGAACTATAGACATAAGTAGAGAATGGCAGTAGCAGAAATGAAAATGCTAAGGTGGATGTGTGTACACACACATAAAGATCGGATTCGGAATGATGCCATCAGAAGGAAAGTTGATGTAGCTCCGAACGAGGATAAGATGCAACAAAATTGCTTAAGGCGGTTTGGCCATTTACTAAGGAGGCCAGCTGATGCACCGATGAGAAGTGCGAGTTTCAGAATGTTGAGCCGGCTAAAAGAGGGCGAGGAAGGCCCAAGAAGTGTTGGAATGAGACTATACGAAGGGATCTTAGTTTTTTGGATCTAAGCCCAAGAATTACCCAAGATAGATCTGAATGGAGGCAAAAAAATCCATGTAGCCAACCCTATTTAATGTGGGAAAAGACTGTTGTAGTTGTTGTAGGAGTGTTATGGTAGCATTCTATAAATAACAGTTTTTCCTTTCAACAGTCGCATATTGCAGTGTGCAACTACATGAGGTTTCATGAATGATACCCTTCTCATAAAGAAAGCACATAGGGAACGTTCCAGGTACTCTTTGGCATTATCAGTCATGAACATTCTTACTCTTGTTGCATCTTGAGTGCTTCATATTTATAAAGTTCTTTAAAGCAGCAGGAGCTTCACTTCTATATTTTAAAACATACAAATAAGTACTCCGTGAAAAGTGTCAATGAAAGTCATTGAGTATTATTTATCTTTCCATATGTTTATGTACTCCATGAGAAGCGTCAATGAAAGTCGTTGAGTATTATTTATCTTTCCATATGTTTATGTATTTTCTCTTATTCCAGTCTCTATTATGTAATTTCTTCAAATAGGTTTCTCCTCTTATATACGAGAATTCTAGGGCCTCATGAATAAAGAACCCACACGTCTCTTTACAAATGGCATCAGAGCAACGGTCCTAGACCGGAGATCTCGTACCCCATTCCCTACCCCACCCGTTGCCCCCTTCTCCCTCTCTTCTCCGTACGACGTACAGAGCGACAAGGAGGCCCCCAGTGACACCACGGGCCTCCCTAGGCTCGACAGCGCCGCTCAAGGCTCCTACAGACAACAGTGCCATCACCTTGGCCCCATAGGCCCTTAGCCACTGCTCCTCTAGCCCCCGAGGGGCTGCTGCTGCATTGCAGTACCATCACGGGTATCGCCTTGGCTCCCCAGGGCTTCCGTTGCCACTCCTCTAGCCCTCAAATGGTTGTTGTGACATCGCAACACCCTCGTAAGTGACATCAAGGTCCCCTTGGCTATTGTTGTATTACGAGGACCCCTGACGGCCTTCCTAAGCGTTGCCAAGGCCCCTAGGGCCCTCCTGTGCTACCCAACATTACGCGAATGCCCCCAAGGCCACCATGATCTCATTCAGCGCATTTTCCGCGTTCTAGGGCTCTTTTTCTATCTGATTTTGATTGGAGAAGGGTGATTTCAAACATATTGACACATCTCAAGCCCTCGTGTAGATCCAAGGTTGAAGGGGATGGTTATATGAGTCTACACATACAACCAATCCTCTCTATGATTGTGTAACTTGCTCGGATCGATCTACTACCCCAGTCAAGTTCCGTTTCGACCCTCTTCTTCATTATGTTAGAGAGCAAGGGTAATGTCTTCACTTCGTCCAGTGCCTACAAGGGCTTGTCTTCCATCGTCAAGATGGATGGGGCCAATTATGATTGCGGTCCATGTAGTTCCTGACTCTTACACAGTGTAATGACAATGATCATATTGATATTATGACACAACCTAAGCCGATGAATAAAACAGGGGAGAGTGCTGCGTGGAAGCAAGATGACGCGTACACACATATTTGGCTCTATGGAACTCTCATCACGAAGATTGTCAATGTTATCGTGAACCATTATGCCGCCAAGGCAATGTGACATATCACATATGGCCAAGCAAAGAATGAGGCTAAGAATCTTCAGTTCCAATTTGACATCTTCACGACCAAGAAGAATGGTCGTCATCTGCACAATTTCTACTCTTTACTTCATGGCATGTTCGATAAGCTTCACAACTTCATGCCCGTGACTACATCTACTAAGCACAAATGACGTGCAGGAACTCCGCAGCGATTAGAGTTTTCTTGTTTACTCTAGATCCTGAGTACTAGACAATGCGCACCCAACTTCTTACCAGTGCAGTTTTCCCTCCCATGGAGGAGGCATACAATTGTCTCAACAGGATAATCGTCCCACCCTCTACCACCACACAGACCTCCTCAACAATGGTCGCATCTCGCGGTAGGGGAAGTACAACTCAATTCAAATAGAGTGGTACATGCGCAGAGGAGGCAGACATCAACGTGGTCCATGTACATATATTGATATCGTCCTGGTTCTTCAGAGGAAACATGATATATGAAGCATGGATATCCCACTTCTGCTTGTGTAACCGAGCAATCAGAGCCTCTGACAATTTGACCCTTCTACAGCTTCGTGATTAGATGATATTGTCTCCCGTCTAAGGGAGATAATGACTCTTGCTGCTGACACCACTACATGTTCTTCAGATATTGCAGCCTCTGCCAGAGCATCTTCGAGCTCCTCAGGTATAGTCTATGCTTTTACCATTTATAGTAGGGCAGATATGATAGAGTGGATCATGGACTCCGGTGCTTCTCACCATCTGTGTGGAGACAAAGTGCGGTTTAGTTCATACAGATCTATATCCCCCGGCAGATCAATTATCATTGCGAACGAGGCTCATTTACCTCTTATAGGGCAGAGGGATATTTACTTCACGCCATCCATACGCCTGCAGAATGTGCTACATGCACCATATTTTGAGATAAACTTACTTTCTATTAGTCAAATCACTAAGGACTTGCATTGTCATGGCATTTTTGACCCCTCTTGTGTTTCGTGGCATACCCAAAGGCACGATAATTGGATATGGTTGTGAGCAACGGGGCTCTACAGACTGGTACAGTCTCCATATGTCGGTGCCTCTTTTGTTCCTACTGGATCAGTTTCACCATACATGAGGCATCTTCGATTTGGTCACCTTTTACAGAAGTTGTGTCATATCTTCCCATAGATATCCACACGTTCCACCTAATATGAGGCTTGCCAACTTGGGAAGCATCATCGTTCTTCTTTTCTTGATCGTCAGAGTCGTAGTAGCAATCATTTATTTGAGCTTATCTATTTTGACATTGGGGGTCCCAGTCGCGATCCAGATCACTAGGGACACAGGTTTTATCATTTATTTCTAGCTGTGGATGACTTTTCTGGACTATCTTGAATTTTCTTTTGAAAAACAAGTTTGAAGTCGGGTATGTCATTAAATCATTCATTATTGAAATAAAGAGTATTTCTCTGCTACTGTGAAGTTTATTTGCTTTGACAATGATGTAGAGTCCTGCATATTACAGCTTTCTGAGTTTGTTAAGTCTCTTGACATAATACACCAAACCTCGTGTGCTTACACTTCTCAATAGAACGGTGTTGCGAACACAAACACCATCACTTAATTGATGTGACCAGGACACTTTTGATCCAGACCGTGTTCCACACTCTTTCTGGGGTGAAGCGATTCTCACTGCTTGTTACTTAATGAAGCGTATGCCGTCCTTTATTTCAGGAGAGAATGTCCCTTTCTTGATTGTGTTTCTGGAGAAGCACCTGCTCTGCCTTATATGTTGTATGTTTGGCCCTATGGTATTTTTTCACCACCTAACTCTTGGTCGTGACAATATCTCCCTTAGGCTATCAATTGTGTCTTTGTAGGGCATGAGGACAGCTCGTACCCTTTTGCTTTGATTTGGGCGATTTGGTACGCAAGGAACCAGGTCAATTTTGGAGGGTAAGTGTTCTATACGAAAAATATTGTTAAGCATTGTAGGCCGATGTGTTTATCATGGCAACTATAATTTAATGTACTCTTAACATTTTGATATATATAGATAGATATAGATATACTGTGAGGTGGGTCCCAGCTTGGGAGACCACCCTTCATTTTCCTCAAAAAATTTGTCTTTGTAGGCTACTCTAGTACCCAGAAGGGGTACATTGTTGCGGCCATGTTAGACGGAAATACTAAGCCAGTGCTAATGTCACCTTTTTTGAATATGTCATGTATTTATCTCCTACAGGTGACCATTTGACTTTGTTTGACTCTGGAGAGGAGGTATATGCGCCCCCACCTCCTATAGCACCATCTTCATTCCCAATGTGGTTCCTCCGCCATCGCCACCTAATACCTTGGCTCACTTGTTGTCACATTTCTACATTTGCATGCCTTCCATTGTTCCCTCAACCATGGGCCTTCCCCATCATCCTGTGCATCCTGGATATGTTATAAGCATATTGTTTCTATTGATGACACTAGTGATTTTTCCATGCAGCAAGCTATTTTACAGGATGAGCAGTTGCCCTCTCATGAGGCAAGTCTACAGGTTGAGGACGAGGCAGGTGATCTTGATGTGCCTATTTCTCTGCGGAAATGGATATGTACATGTGCTACTTATCCTCTTGCAGCTCATGTCTCTTTGGGGTATCTCTCAGAGGATTTCATGAGGTTTGTCGTAGAACTGTCAGTTGTAAAGATAACATGGACATACTAGTGGCGATACGGGACAATCACTGGCACCTTGCCTTAGAGGAGGAGATGGCCGCATTACAGTCACATAGCACGTGGAGCATTGTTACAACTCTTGTAGGGGCATCTATCGTGGGATGCAAGTGGGGGTTCACAGTGAAGCACCGAGCAGATGGCAACGTGGATCTCTACAAGGCGAGGCTTGTGGCACATGGGTTCACCCAAACGTATGGGGTGGACAATCAGGAGACTTTCTCTTTAGTGGCTCAACATTCTACACCGCATATCCTTCTCTCTGTCGCAATGATACTGGGTTGGCCCCTCTACCAGCTTGATGTGAAGAATGTGTTTCTTTATGGTGACTTGCAAGAGGAAGTCTTTATGCCCTCTACAGCTCGATGTTGAGATATTTGTATCTCTCATTTCTTTATTTATATTTCATATTTCTTCTATCTACTTTATGTAATTTCCCCATAGAGCTTTTCTCCTATATAAGAGAGCTCTAGGTCTATGATGAATAAACAATTCCATTATACGTCTTTTCACATGGTATCAAAGTGACGGTTCTAGGCCATAGCATATGCCCTAGCTATCCCACCCCACCAAAACCCTAACACGGCCCCCATCGTGCTGCCGTCACGATCTCCAGCAGCAGCAGCCCCGCAACTGCCGAAGCAGCCAAGGGCCATTGTCGTTGCCCAAAGAGGCACCAGCAAATAGCATCCTCGTTGCTACCGCCGTCGTCACAGCAGACTAGGGCTGCGTCGCCTCTGTCACTAGCAGCCCTAGGTGCTCGATGCCCCTCTGTTTGACATGTAGGACTTTGTAGAGCACAAGGAGACCATGTTTGACATGTAGGACTTTGTAGGACTTTGATTCATGTTCAGTCTGATTTTTGGGTTTCTAGGATGTGATTTGATCATCTAAAATCACCCTAGTTACCCAGAGAGGCCTCCAACGGATGGAAAAGATTGTGGTATGAGTCTATACCCACAATCGTCTTCATGTATGCTTGGGTAGACACGATCATTCTTGTCTACAATACATGTCTTTGTCTTTGTTGTCATCATGTCAGACAAAAGAGTCGACTCCAAAATCGATGTCTCGTCCCTGTGAGCCTTCAAAGGTCCAGCACCCATTCTCAAGATGGATAGAATAACTTATGAATTATGGGCTATGCAATTCATGATCTTAATGCAGTGTAACGACAAGAAGCACATCCTCACGCAGGATGAGCCAAGCGACAAGACTGTGGTTAATGCCTCGTAGGAGGCAGACGACGCGTATGCGCGTGTATGGCTGTCCGGGACAGTGTCAATGGAAATAGCCAATGATATTCTGAGTCAACCTACTGCAAAGGCCATGTGGGACATTCTCATCGCCACATACTTCCCGACAAAAAATGAGTCGAAGATACTGCAACTTCAGCATGATATCTTCACATCGAAGCAGAACAGTCATCATCTTCATACCCTTTACACTTCTCTAAGGGGTATGTTTGAGAAGCTTCATGGTTTCATTCCCTTGACTGTTATGCCAGAACAACTCAAGGCGTACAGATATTCGGTGATGGCCGGAGTTTTTCTAGTAGCTTTGGACCCAGAGTATGATGTTGTTCGATCACAGATTCTTACTGATGCCACCATACCTCCAATAGAGAGGCATACCACAAATTGAGTAGGTTCTCTATAGTTCTTGGTGATGTTACTTAGCAGTCTCGGACCTCCTCAACTATGGTTGCATCTCGTGGTAGAGGGAGCTCTACACAGTACTGTGGTTGTGGTAACCGTAGTAGGAGAGGGTGGTCGACCTCGTCAGCCGTGCATTTACTACCATAGGCCAGGCATCTCTGAGGATACATGCTATTCTAAGCATGGCTTTCCTGCTTCAGCACAGGTTGCAGAGCATATCAGCAAGTTGCTATTCCACCCCCTACATCTGATCAGAGGTTCGATGAGCTTGTAGCACAATTGAGAGAGATTATGCCCACACCTAGGTCAACCAGCTCTCCTTCAAGATCCTCAGAGGTAGCCGCCTCAGCATCTGCATCCACATCAGGTACATCATATGCTTTTACTAGTTGTTACAGGGCAGATTTGTCAGAATGGATTATGGACTCAGGAGCTTCACGCCATCTTTGTGGTGATAGAGGATAGTTTAGTACATACAAATCGACTCAGCCAGGTAGATTTGTAGTCATAGCAGATAGGATCCACTCTCCTATTACTGGTCAGGGGGAGGTGTAGTTGACTTCAACAATGTGCCTACAAATGTTCTTCATGCTCGTGAATTTTCTATGAATTTATTGTCTATTAGTCGAATCACCAAAGACTTGTGTGCCATATTTGATCCTTTGTCTCTCGTGTTTCAGGACATTCTTACGGGTAGGGTGATTGGATCTGGCCATGAGCAAGGAGGTATGTATAGACTAGTTCAATCTCCATATTATGGTACTCCAACTCTTCACAGTGGATCAGTCTCTCCTTATGTGTGGCACCTCCAGTTTGGTCATCTTCCACAGCAGAAGTCGTGTCACGTTCTTCCTCAAACTTCTCATCGCCCTACTTTTTAGTGCGAGGCCTGTCAGCTTGAGAAGCACCACCAGTCTACCTTTCAGAGTCGTCAGGGTCAAAGTAATCATAATCTTTTTGAGTTGATTCATCTTGATATCTAGGGTTCACATCATGTCCCATACCATCAAAGACAGTTTTTATCTTGTTTTGGATGATTTCTATTTCTTCGGTCTTCATTATGTAATTTCACCCTTAGAGATTTTCTCCTATATAAGAGAGCTCTAGGGCTATGAGGAATACAACTTTTTCATTCACGTCTTTCCATATGGTATTAGAGCGACGGTCCTAGACCGGAGCTTGTGCCCTAAAGACCCACCCCACCAAAAGCCTCCGTGCCTCCACGCCTCTGTGCGGCTGCGCTGCCCTGCACGCCTCTGTGCCTCCTCGCCGCCCTGCACGCCTCCGCGCCTCCTCGCGATTGCGTCATCCTGCACGCACTCGCGGCATCGCCCCGCACACGTGTGCCTCCCGCACATGCTTGCTCTCCACGCATGCCCTCCTGCGCCCTCCGTGCACGGTTCTCCTGCGTCCGCGTCTCCCGTGCTCCCTGTATCGCTGCTCTTGGTTGCTTCAGACTCTGCATTCTTGGGTCTCTAGGGTATAGCGTGACTATCTAAAGCACCCTAGTCACCCAAAGGAGTCACCAAAGAATGGAAGTGATTGTGGTATGAGTCTACACTCACAATCATCTTCCTATATGTCCGTGTAGACATTATTCTTACGGTGTGCAACCCCAGTCTTAGAGATTGTTATCATTATGTCAGACAACAAAGCACAGATTCCATCCCTTGGTGCCTTCAAAGGTTCATCACCCATTGTGAAGATGGATGGAATGAACTATGAAATGTGAGCGATGCAGTTAATGAGTTTTATGCAATGTAATGGCAAGAAGCATATTCTCACACAAGAGGAGCCTGTTGACAAGACTGGGGTTAACGCCTCATGGGAGGCAAATGATGCTTATGCACATGTATGGCTTTCTGGAACAGTTTCCATGGAGATAGCCAATGACTTATTGAGTCAGCCCACGTGTGGGACATTCTCGCCGCCACATACTCTCCAGCAAAGAATGAGTCTAAGATTCTGCACGTTCAGCATGACATCTTCATGTCGAAGCAGAATGGTCGTCCTCTCCACACTTTACACTTCTCTAAGGGGTATGTTTGAGAAGTTACATGGTTACATTCCCTTGACTGCTATACTAGAGCAACTCCAGGCATGCAGGGATTCAGTGATGGCAGGAGTTTTTCTAGCGGCTCTCAACCCAGAGTATGATGCAGCTATGGCACATATTCTTACTGACGTGACAATACCTCCAATGGAGGAGGCATGTCGCAGGTTGAGTAGCCTCTCCATATTTTCTGGTGGTACTCAGTTGTCACAGACATCATCATCCATGGCAGCATCTCGTGGTAAAGGAGGCCCTGCACAGTTTCGCAATCGAGGTGGCCGTGGCAGGGGAAGGGTAGTCGGTCCCCTCGTCAGCCTTGTACTTAATGTCACAGATCAGGCCACTCTAAGGAAACATGCTACTCCAAGCATGGGTTCCCAGCTTCAGCAGTATCGCAGAACAGATTCAGCAGGCTAGCAGTTCCTCACTTGCGTCTGATCAGAGATTTGACGAACTTGCGGCAAGACTCAAGGAGATTATGCCTACTCCTGGGTCAACCAGCTCTCCTTCAGGATCCTCAGAGGTAGCTGTCTCTGCATCAGCATCTCTATCAGGTACCACATATATCTTTATTAGTTGTTACATGGTTGATTTGTCAGAATGGATCATGTATTATGGTGCATCCCATCATCTCTGTGGTGATAGAGGTTAGTTTAGTGCTTTCAGACCAACCCAGTCTGGACGATTTGTTGTGATAGCAGATGGGAGACACTCCCCCATCACTAGTCAGGGGGAGGTGCAGTTAACTCCTGCAATGAGCATCCCGTTTTGGGGACTCAAAGAAATACCTCAAGTAGTACCACAATCCGTTCTACGTACAAGAATGTGTTGAACCACTTCAACAAGTCTACGTGTAAGGTATCCAGCATCTGATGTTCGTACAACCGTATCTACAACACCTTTACAGGCTCCATAAAAGGAAATTATATATTCCGTTAAAGAAAGTCCCTCGCGTAAGTTGCTTTGAATGGGTAAATCAATCATTTGTCCTTGCGGGTTCTTCCTCTGCAAAAGTTGTGTCATGTTCTTCCACAGATTTCTCCTCGCTCTACCTTTTAGTGTAAGGCATGCCAGCTTGGGAAGCATCATCGGTCCACTTTCCAGAGTCGTCAGGGCCGGAGTGGTCATAGTCTGTTTGAGTTGATTCATTTTGATATTAGGGGTCCCAGTCGTATCCCAGATCATCAGGGGCATAGATTTTATCTGGTCATTGTTGATAAGTTTTCAAGGTTGTCGTGGGTCTTTCTTCTTAGAAATAAGTCTGGTGCTGGTCATGTTATTCAGTCATTTTTTTTGAAGTCTGAAAGGTAGGGGGAAACACTCGGTGGTGTCCGCCCCATGAAAATTTATTCCAAAATAAAAAAAGTAAAAACAAGGAAGAAAAACACAACACACACCGGCCTCACAAGATCACTACAACACCAAGTCCTCTACCATGCATTTGGCAAACACCCCCACGTTCTCCTTATAAAATCTTTGACCCGAAAACAGCAAGTCATTCCTTCCTCGCCAGACCAACCATAGGATAGCCATGGGATAAAGTCGCTCCCTCCTTGGTCTAGCCAAACTTGCGTGGATCGAATTCCAGAAGGCATGAAAGTCGTCGATGCGGCACCAAGCTAAGGCAACCCCCTGCCATATTTGAGAGACCAATGGGCAAGAGAAAAAGAGATGCTCTACAGATTCAATCGCATCATTACAAATTAGGCACCTGTCTGAAATGACACCAAGGAGCCTGACGCACCAATCTCGCGTCATCAGCCTCTTCCTCCTGAGTAACCACAAGAAGAACCCAATTCTCTCAGGAAGCCTGAGAGCCCAAATAGTTGCACAGTCCCTGATCAGCAGCTCCGAGTTAGCCGGCGGCGGCCTGGAGATGGCCCCATAGGCTCTTCTAACCGAGAACGGCCCCTCCCTCCAGCACCAATGATCCCTTCCCTCGCAAGGAGGTCCCACCTCCCTCACGGCGTCAAGCAGGGCCAAGAATTTTTCAAATCTCTGATCGTAGAGATTAGCGGAGAAGGTTGGGCACCAGATTCCATCAGCCTAGCACTCTGCCACCGAACAAAGCTTCTCCTCCGCCAGGGCATACAAACGGGGGAAACGAGAGCAAAGATCCCCCACCCCCGACCAATCATCCGCCCAAAAAGAGAAGGCCTCCCCCCCCCAAGGACCGGCCTAAAGAGGGCCAGGTTCTTCATGAAGGTCTTCACCACGCCCTGCCAGAAGGGTGTCATGGCGACGAGATTGTCGGGTTGTGAAGGCGGCGCCCCCCTCACGTCATAGATCTTACGAACCACCGTGCAAACGAGATCATCCCCCGGCCCCCATACCCTGCTGGCCCACTTAAGCAAAAGCGCTTCATTCATCTGCTCGAGCGACTTCACTCCCAGACCCCCATGGTTCTTTCTGTGCGTGATATCTTCCCACCCCACCAGATGGATCCCTCCACGTCCATTCACATGGCTTCCCCACAGAAAGGTGTGCATCCTCTTCTCCAGCCTCGCCCGAATCCCCTTAGGCATCTTACGATTGGAAAGAAAATAGATGGGGATGGAAGAGAGGACGGCCTTCAGCAGGACCAATCTACCCCTGGAAAGTACATCGGCCTTCCACTCAGCCAACCTCATCTCTAACTTCTCCACCACCCTCAACCAATCACGCATCCTTGCTCTCCCCAGAGCCAAAGGCGTGCCCAAGCAATCAATAGGCAAGGAAGCGCGGCCTGAACCCAAGACCATCGCCAGCCCATCCGCTAATTGCTCCGCACGACCGAAAGGGACGAACACAGATTTGTTGTCATTCTTAAACAAACCAGACAACTCGGCGAAAATCTCTAAAGCCACAGCCATGCCATTGGCCTCCTCAACACCCCCTTCGATGAGGAATAGGGTATCGTCGGCGTATTGAATGATCGGAACCAGCACCCCCTCCCTCGAGTAGCTGCCAGAGAAGCCACGACTGACAACATGAGATGCCATATCGGACAGAACATCGGCCGCAAGGATGAAGAGCATGGGCGCAAGGGGGCACCCCTGACGCACCCCCTTACGAGGTTGGATCAAACCCCCCTCCGGCCGACCATTGATCATGACCGAAAACGAAGTCGTGGTGACACAGCGCCTCATCCAAGAAATCCATTTGTCCGGAAAACCCTTCCTCCGCAGCACCGACTACAGAAATCTCCAGTCGAGGCTATCGTACGCCTTTGCAAAATCCACCTTCCAAAGGACACCGCTCGTGCCCCTCCTCCGCCAGTCCGCGATGATCAGAAGCGAGAGTGATGCAGTTGGATATCTGTCGCCCAGGAACGAAGGCAGATTGGACAGGCGATACAAGGTTCCCAAGAACGACATTCAGTCTAGCGGCAAAGACCTTCGCCGTGATCAAGTAAAGGACGTTTGATATAGCGATAGGATGAAAGTCCCCGATGGATGTCGGTGCCGAAGCCTTAAGCAGCAACACGATGAGCGCACGGTTGATACAGTCAAAACCCATGTTCCCCTGACAAAACTCCAAGACCACCTCAAGCACTTCCTGACCAACGAGGTCCCAAAAGTCTTTGTAAAACGAAACCGAGAAACCATCGGGGCCAGGTGCAGCGTCGTCGTTCAGGTCCCAGACAGCATCCTTAAGTTCCTCCAAGGTAACCTCACGAAGAAGATCATCCCAGGAAGACCTCGCCACAGACCTAGTATCCCGGCCCAACCATTTCCACCTCCGGGGAAGAGTTGCAGAAGACACATTCTTGAAGTGATTCGCAATAGCTCTGCCCATGTCTTTATTCCCCTCCACGCTAACCCCTTCGACGACGATGGAACGCAAGGCATTTGTTCTGCGTCTCCCACTAGCAATACGATGGAAGAAGGACGTATTCGCGTCCCCCTCCCGAAGCCAATTGTTTCTCGACCTCTGTTTCCACTCCGTGACGCGCTTCTTTTCCTCCACGGATACCTTCCTCTGAGCCGCCGCACGAGACTCCAATTCCTAAGGCGTAAGATCCCTGATGTCCTCCAGCGCGTCCAACTTCCGAATGACCTCCTCCGCGTCCCTCCTAGCCGTGCACCTGGCAGCCCTCGTCTCTCTTTTGAAAGCCGCCAACCTTACCCGCAGGGAGGAAAGCTTTTGGACAAACCTGGAGGCGAAGCTGTCCTCCAAAAGCCAGCACTTCTCGTACCTAAAAAAGCCCCTCTGCGCTGGGGCAACCCCAGAGCACCACAAGATTGGATTGTGATCAAAACACGACCGTGGCTTGGCTTCCACCGAAGCCAGGGGAGACGCCTCCAAAACTTCATTAGAAACGAAAAAACGGTCGAGACGCGAGAGTGCTTTAGGGTTCCTCCAGGTATAAGCGACGTCCCCGGCATCCATCACCTCGAGGCCGAGCAGGTCGATGGTGTCAGCGAACTCAGTCGAGCCCAGGTCCTGGCCCCCCTACCCCGGGCATGTCCGCAGTAAGAAGGGTGACGTTGAAATCTCCCCCCACCACCCACGGAGTCCCACCGACAACCCTACCAGCCTCCATAAGATCCTCCCATAACTCTCCCCGCAAATCACCATCACAGGGACCATACACACACGACACGGCCAACTGAGAGGAAGAAGTCGTACAGGCCAAGACCACCGTCAGGACGTGCCGCCCACGAGTCATCGAGATAAAAGACAAGCTCGACAAGCGCCAAGCCACAAGCAGCCCTCCCGAAGACCCCGAAGCATCCAAAGCTCTGAACTGGTCCAAACCACCCGCGCCAAAAGACCTCCACACGTCTCCCGCCAAAGAGTGCAACTTTGTTTCCTGAAACAAAATGACGTCACATTCCCATTCACTGAATCTAGAGCCCATGATTCTCCGCTTATCCGGATCCCCGAGGCCACGAACGTTCCAAGATAGGATTTTCATTTGGATCCTTCGGCAAACCCCTGAACTTGGGCCACACCAACGGCCTCCGCCACACGAAGCTTGAAAGGAGGGTAAGGTTGTGCCTCCGGCCTTGGCGCCCTAGCTCCGTTTCTTATTCTATACCTCTTACCACTTCTTCTGTCGCTAGGCCCCGCCTCAGAGACATGAGAAGAGATGCCCTCATCCATGGTAGCCCCCTCCTGGCTGATCTCCGAGATTGAAGCGGCCGAGACGGTGGAAAGCTGGGGCCGAGGCCTTCCCTCCGCAAGGAGAGGGTGGAAGAGGGGGAGGGATAACAGCTGAGGAGTACCCGCCAAAGCGTCGCGAAAGCCCTCCGAAGGAAAGATCCGCAACGAAGAACCCGAGAAAGTAACGGTCGACACCAGCTTCAAAGGGTCCGAGAGCGCCCTACCGACAATCGGATCCGAAAAATCCCACGTGCCTGCCTGAGCGCCAGCCATCGAACCCGGGGCCGCAAACGAATCCACGTAGACGGGTCCAGAACCCGGGCCCATGTCCACCTCCATAAAGAAAGTCGCCGAAGACGGATCTGAAAGCCTTTCGCCTACGTCACCCTGCAGAGGGAATAATCTTGATGACAGGTACAACATTTAAGGTGAGTTGACGAAGCGTCGTGTGCCAGGAGTCGTTCGCGCCCTTCCATCGAAAGGTCCCCTCGGGAAACCAACCGCCAGCGCTGAGCCTGAAGCGTCCCCTGCCCTTCCGCCTACCGCCGACCTCGGAGCCTCCGGCGGAGGCGGAGTTTCATCGACCACAAGCTCTATCGTAAAGGAGTAACATCCCACGTTCATCTCCGCGAACGTACTTCACCCACCGACCTTGTCGAGGAAGCTCTTGGTGCATTCGAACAGGATCGCCGTATCCTCCACAGGGGTGCCAACTTTATTTATTAATGAAATAAGGAACATTTTTCAGCTAAAATCAAGTTTATACGGTCCGAAAATCCCTTGGAATTTTGTAGTACTCAACTTACCCAAATTCTTGCATCTCATGGTATTGTGCATCAAACTTCTTGTGTGTATACTTCCCAACAGAATGGAGTGGCTGAACGAAAACACTGCCATCTTCTGAATGTTACCAGGACCCTTTTGATTCAGAGTCGTGCTCCTCATTCCTACTGGGGGATGTGGTTCTAACTGCTTGTTACATGGTAAATCGTATGCCCTCTTCGGTTCTTGGGGGGAAAAGATTTCGTTTTTTATTGTGTTTCCCGAGAAGGAACTTTTATCGCTCACGCCTCATGTCTTTGGTTTAGTGGCTTTTGTTCATCATATGTCCCCTGGTCTTGACAAGATCTCTCCTAGAGCTGTCAAATGTGTGCTTGTTGGGTACTCCAAGACCCAAAAGGGATATCGTTGCTTCGACCCTGTTCGACAAAGGTACTACATTAGTGCATATGTCACCTTTTTTGAGTCTATTATGTACTTCTCTCCTACATGTGACAAGCTCCTTTTTCAGAGGATGGGGAAGAGGCCTATTTGCCTCTACCTCCGAGCTCCACTATACCTTCAGCATCACCACCACCACCTCCTCTACCACCACCGCCACCACCACCCTCCACACCTACTTTCTTTCCCCAGGTTTACCAGCATCGACCTCGTGCTCATGTGCCTCCTCCATCATCCAGCACGCTCAAGGTATGTTCTGAGCATTTGAAATCTAATAATGGCAGTGGTGATTTGCATGTACAACTTGAGGTGCAAGATGTCCAGGATGCTACATCTTCTACGAGTACCGAAGACCTGGATGTGCCTATTGCTCTACAAAAGCAGAAGCGTGCATGCACTATGCATCTCCTTGCTTCCCATGTTTCATTGGATCATCTTTCGGAGGATTTTCAGCGGTTTGTTGTGGGACAATCAGTTGTGAAGATACCATGTTCCTATCAAGAGGCAATGCAGATTAGTCAGTGGCATCTGGCAATGGATGAGGAGATGGCAGCTTTACATTCTCGAGGTACGTGGAGTGTTGTGCAGGCTCCTCCAGGTGCGTCTATTCTAGGCAGTAGGTTGGTCTTTACTGAGGTTGGTCTTTACTGTGAAACATCATGATGATGGTACCGTCGATAGATATAAGGCAAGATTGGTTTCTCGTGAGTTCACGCAAACTATGAATGGACTATCAGGATAACTTTTTCTCCAGTTGTGTGTCACTCCACGTTGTGGATTCTTATTGCAGTTGATGTGGTATGTGGCTGGCCGCTTTTCCAGCTAGATGTCAAGAATGCAATCTTGTATGGAGACCTGCAGGAGGAAGTTTACATGCAGCAGCCACCAGGGTTTGTTGCTGAGGGGGAGTCCAGTATGGTGTGCCGTCTTCACAAGGCCATATATAGCCTCAAGCAGAGTCCGAGGGCTTGGTTTCAGAAGCTCTCAAAGTTGATTGAACAGAATGGCTTTGTCAGATCTACTGCAGATCATTCTCTTTCTGTTAAGAGAACTCAGAGAGGTATTGTTGTTGTTCTAGTTTATGTTGATGATATTGTTGTTACTAGCAGCGATGAACAAGTTATTCAGGTAGCTAAGGATTTCCTTGGACGACAGTTTATGACCAAGGACCTTAGCATACTACGTTACTTCCTTGGCTTGGAGTTTACACGCAATCAGCGTGGTATGGTTATGACGTAAAGGAAGTATGTTACCGATCTTCTGGCTGAGACAGACATGATAGAATGCAGGCATGCCACTACACCAATGAATCCCAATGCTAGACTCTATGATGTTGACTCTGAGGAGGTGGATAAGAGACGGTACAGAGAGCTTGTGGGAAGTTGTTATATGTTATTATTACCAGGCCTGACATATTGTTTGTTGTGAGCAGAGTCATCCAGTTCGTGGAGCAACCTAGGCAGGATCATATGGATGCAGTTTGCATGATTTTAAGATATCTGAAATCCTCTCCAGGTATAGGTCTTATTTTCATAAGAGACACATCTCTCTCAGTTACGGCCGTTGTCTGGACAAACCTTCCTTGGTGGCTCGTCCAGCTACGGATTTTTTCAAGGGCCTTCTGGGCCCAGCTTTACCGCGGCCTGACCTGCGCCCCCCTCCAGCGCCTAAAAAGATCCTCTCCGCTGAGGGGAGCACTTGGCTCGAGCGCCCCTTTGAAGAGGCGGAGATCCACCTTGCAATGAGATCCATCCCTTCGTCTAAATCCCCCGGCCCTGACGGTTTTAATGGGGTCTTCTTCAGGCGACACTGGCCTCTTGTCAAAAATGGCATCTGTGATGCCTTCAACTATCTTTACTTGGGAGGTTCCGTAATCAAGGAAATCAACCAAACATTCATAACACTAGTTCCCAAAGTTCCTTCGCCGGACGCTATCACGGATTTTCGACCTATATCTTGTTGCAATGTCCTCTACAAGATATTTGCCAAACTTCTAGCAACTCGACTTGCTGCAGTCCTCCCTCAACTCATTTCCACGAACCAATCCGCCTTCATTAAGGGCGGTACTATGGGGGATAACATTAGATTGGCACAAGAGCTAATGTTGGGATTTGAGGAAGGCCTCCTCAAACCGGGCTTGCTTGAAGATTGACCTCTCAAAGGCTTTTGATACCGTCGAACATGAATTCATTCTTAAGTGCCTGGAACGCATGGGTTGCGGGCCTAGATGGATCTCGTGGATCAACTGCTGCATCTCTACGGCCACTTTCTCCATTATGGTCAACGGTTCCCCCAATGGGTACTTTCGTGGCACGAGGGGCCTTCGCCAGGGCGAACCTCTCAGCCCTCTTCTCTTCGTGGTTGGAATGGAGGCCCTCTCTTCCCTTGTGCAGCAATCGGCGGACCGCGGTGCTTTTAAGCCTGTAAGGCTTCGCTGGCTTCCCGCCCCTACCCACCTTATATACGCAGACGACCTACTCCTCTTCTGTAAGGCCTCGGCCAGCTCCCTACTTGAGGTCAAGGACATCATGGACAACTTCTTTGCTATGTCGGGGCCTGCAATGAACGCCAGGAAGAGTAAGCTCTTCAGGCCGAAGTCTTCTACCACTGATCTCATTACTTGCCTCCGTGTGGGTATGCTCTGCCATTCACTCCCTACACGCTATCTGGGGCTGTCCCTTGACCCCTCCTATGGCGAAGGATCTTCTGTGCGGGCGCTTGAAGACAGGGTTAGGGCCTTGCTTGGTGGCTGGAAAGCAAAGGCCCTTTCCATGGCTTGCCGCTTACAACTTTTGAAGTCCGTGGTTGCTGGGATCATACTCTTTTGGGCGGATGGCACGATCATTCCCCTCTCCGCTGCTAGAAAAATCGACAAGCTCTGCGCGAATTTTCTTTGGAACTATGGTATGCACCACATCGCCTGGGAGTCAATTTGCTTGCCAAAGTCGGAGGGTGGTTTGGGCTTGAGGGCCAACCCCACAATACAATCCGCAATGCTTCTTAATTGGGGATGGAAAATCCTAAATCCTAGCTCCTCTATCTGGGCTTCCGCCATTGCTGCTAAGTACCTGCACTCGTCCACATTTTTTGAGGTGTCTATTGCGCCATCCGCATCTCCCTTGTGGCGTCACATACTTTCCTCGAGGCCTGCTCTTCGGTCTGCGGTGGGTGGTTCTCACCCTTCCTTCTACTGGTTGCCGGTTGGTTCCCAATTCTCCTTCCCTGTTGCGGTTGACAAGGTGCGCCCTAGGCGTGCCCCAGTCCCTTGGGCCGGTGTCGTTTAGGCTAAGGGCGCTGCCCCTAAGCACTACTGCACCCTTTTCAAGGCGGTTCTTGGCCGTCTCCCGACTTTGGATCGGCTTGCTCGACATGGTATTTTCGCACCTGCCGCCTGCTACCTTTGCCTCAGCCATCAAGAATCCCATCGACACTTATTTTTCGAGTGCCAATTCTCTCTTCTGATTTGGTCGAGAGTTTGCGAAAACTTAGGGGTGAGGCATTCTCCTCCTAGCACCCTCTCTCAAGCAATTGTCTGGCTTGCGTCGCTCAACCCCGCGGATTCCCGTCGACGACTCTCCATCGGCCTTGCGGCAGCTACTTGGGCAATTTGGAAAGAAAGAAATGCGAGATGGACGGGATCCGGTCTCTCCTCACCGGATGTAGTTCTCAACAAGGTTATCAACGATACAATTACTCTCCTCCAATGAGCACAACCCCGGGTTTTTGACCTCCCCCAATCTGGCATTTCAATTCATTCTGTGAAACCCCTTTTTTTTGGTTTTATTTTTTGGCTTATAGCTAATCTTTGTAACTATGGCATACGCCTACCACATGTAACTCCATAGCTTTTTTTTTTGCAATACAACGAAAACTTTCCAAAAAAAATACGGATTATGCTGGGTGTCCCAAGGACAGGAAGTCTACTTCAGGCTTCAATGTGTTCGTTGGTAGGTCAATGGTTTCATGGAAGAGTAAGAAACAAATATTTGTTGCTCGATCCAGCGCTAAATCAGAATATAGGGCTATGGCCCAATGGAGCACAGAAATGATGTGGGTCAAGTCCGTCATGACTGACCTAGCTATAGAGATGCCTCTTCCAATAAACCTCAAATGTGATAATCAAGCAGCTATATTCATAGCTAATAATCCAGCCTTTCATGAGAGAACACAGTACGTCAAAGTAGAATGTCATTATACCCGTGATTTGATTCAAAAGGGGCTTATTTTCACCTCTCATGTTGCTTCAGGAGATCAGATTGCAGACATGTTTACCAAGGCTCTTGCGAGGGGTCCTTTTCCCCATTGTTCCAAGCTGAGCATGATAGATATATATGAACCAGCTTGAGGGGGAGTGTTGAGATAATTATATGTCTGTCTTTATTTATATTTTTCTATTTCTTTAGTCTTCTTTATGTAATTTCTCCCTAGATCTTTTCTCCTATATAAGAGAGCTCTAGGGCTACGAGGAATACAACTTTTTCATTCACATCTTTCCACAGTATCAATACGATCAGTACCGATATTTAAACCCTTGATCCTATGCAGGATGCCCCAAAGATAGGAAATCTACCTCTGGCTTTTGCAGTGTTGATAGGGACCTCTTTGGTGTCATGGAAGAGAAAGAAGCAGACCGTTATTACTAGATTTAATGCTGAGTCAGATTATAGAGCCATGGCGCAGGGGAGCACTAAGATGATGTAGATTAAATCTGTTGTGATTAACCTAAGTATTGACGTAGAGCGTCAAAAAAAAACCTAAGTATTGACGTGCCTCTTCCCATGCATCTACAATGTGACAACCGGACTGCTCTTTTCATTGCCAACAACACTGCTTTCCATGAGAGGATCAAACACATTAAGGTAGATTGTCACTATACACATGACATGATTCAAAAGGATTTAATATCTACTTCCCACGTCAACTCAAGGGAATAAGCAACAGATTTTTTTCACCAAGGCCTAGTCAGAATGCTATTTCAGAGATGTTGCTCCAAGCTGAGCATGATTGATATCTATGCTCCATCTTGACGCTCTTTGGCAAGGAATTACTCAGATCCTCTGCACCCAGTGCTTGGTAATGGTGAATTGTCCTGCTTTTGGCTTGACGATTAAACAGGAATAGGTGCGATGAAGGACCACTATCCCCATTTATTTGCTCTTTCGGAGTATCGTTCTATTGACGAGGGACGAACTTGGGACTTAGGAGCCCGATGCCTCTTTTTCACAGCAGATTTTTCGGAACAAAGGCTACAAGATTACTAGTCTATGCTTGAAGACCTTATAGGCATAGAGGGAACTTCTGCTGGTAGGGATTGTTTAGTCTGGGCAAGCGACATCTTGTCAATGAAGAAGGCTTATAGATTCTTTGCAGGCAAAAATGGTTCGCATGAGAATGAATTTAAGCACAATTGCAAGGTCATCTGGGGAAGCAAAATCCCTCAAAGTGTCATAATCTGTATTACGCATGTTGATTTAATGTATATAGATAATCCCAGACCATCCTCTCCATCATTTTTTTGTCTTAGAAGGGAATCTCTACATACGAATTAACACTGCATATAAATCTATAAGTTGCATCGTGATAATACCAAAGGCTCTAAAAATGTTCAAGCATATAGGATTGGGAATTACATGAAACCAACAACAAGGAGGTAAGGGACATCGTTATGAGAACACATAAGGCTCTATAGATATTCGAGGATGTTTTTATAAAAATGTGGAACCCAACAATAAGAGGAAGGTATTTATCGTTACTAGTACATGAAGCACATCATAAGAATGGCTAAGGCTCTGAACATGTTCAAGCATATGGATACAAAAGTTGTATGAAACCAACAGCAAGAGGGAGGTATAACATCGTTGCCTCCGAGGATGTTCCCTCGGGATCTCCTCTCATTTTTCTGATGCCTTAGGTTGGTTTGGGAAGGGACAAATCTTCATTAGCTCAAAACTAAAGATATTGATTCGTTTTAGAACTCCATCAAATCAGTTGGTGGTAATTCACAGTAGGATGTCTCTACGGTCTTTGCTCTCCTCTAGACAATTTGGTGTGCTCCTAATGCGTTAATATTTTTCAGAAAACGTTTTTATCCTGAAAATGTAATAGGCCACTTCAGGGCCCTTATTTCATCATGAATCCTTGTATTTTCCTTGATTTAATATAAATCTATGGTGGGTCCCATCTTTGGATTCCACTCTTTCCCAAAAATAATTGTCTTTCTGTTTTTATGTATTTCCTATTTCTTCAGTCTCTAATATGTAATTGTCCACCAGGGTTTCTCCAATCTATATAAGAGGACCATGGGACCTCATAAATAAACAAGTAATTATTCGCTTTCCACACTCGCATTGTGTGTTGTATATTACTATTTTCTCCATCATAAACCTCATTTTCTTCTGAAAACTACAATATCCATCCATGTACATGTACTTTTTGCCCTTATCCATTGGAAGGATTTTCCCACAAAATATTAGCCTCGTGGTGATTGTTTCTTTGATTTGCTTCTTTCTGTGAATGGGTAACTCAACATGTATGCTTGTGCTTCTCTGTCTTAGGGTAACGCATAAGAGAATATTGCTCTTTATTCTCGGAGGATGCCACATCATAGGGTTTCATTCCATGTATACATCTTTTTTCCTAATGAATCTCTCTCTATCGTGGTTTTTTCCTGTCTAAATTGGAAGGGTTTCTCCAAACCTCTATCTCGTGTTGCTTGCATTTTGTTTTTTTTGTTGTTTTCAACACAATTTTAAAAAATTATTTACATGTTATATCCTTCATTCTTCCTCGAGGTCATACCACCGTCTTGGCCATGCATACGCATCAGCTGCAAAAATGGTGTTTGGTTTGCAGTTAGCGGTGTTATTGTTGAACTCGGTTATACTACTTGTAGACCAATTGACAGCTTTTGTGTCTTCTGCGTGATCATGCATGTAGTGCACTCCGTTGGGGATACAGACTTTGGTACCGACCACTTACGGCCAGCCATATAGAGAAGCTATCATTGCTTCAAGCAGATAAGCACTAAGAACTCCAGCAACAATAAGGTGGGCCCGACCAACAAAAACTCCTTGTGCAACTCAGAAGGCTTCTGTCTCTGTGTTGTGAATGGCCATTATGTTGCACTCTCCACCTAAAGTGAGCAGCAAGAGTCCGTGTTAGAAAATAGGAAGCGGAATCAGAAATAAAGATAAAGAAGCATGGAACACAAGGATTTTTACGTAGGACCCTACTCCCTAAGGAGCGGGATGAAACCACGGGAGAAGCCCTCAAAGGGCGGATATTGCATTCCTTTTTCTCAATGGATACAGGAGGTCTGGAGCTCCTTATATAGCCTCCACAGCGCCTCCAAGTCCCACCACTGGTAGATGTGAGACTAAACTCAGTGGTGGGGTAAATGGATCCTGGAGGGATCCATTTACCCACCTATTACATAAGTGACGAATGCTCCAAATACTCTAACACTCCCCCTCAAGCTGGAGCATGCAATGCTCAGCTTGGACAAACAGAAAGAAACTCAACTCACGTTACATGACACTACAGACAATATCAACTCAACGCCACAACTGTCGGCTGCTGTCGAGGACGTTGCTTCTCGTGTCGTGCAGGTGAGGAGGACGAACGGGCTGGAGTGTGAGTCTGTTGAATCTCCTCGTCGGAGAACATCTGCTCTGAACTGCGCCTGTCAGAATCACTGCAACTAAAAATGAGTCTCCTTGTCGGATACTCTGGCCCGCCACAATAATGTGGACAACTGCTCCATCTCTGAAAAGGGTCGAACTGAAAAGGCCGTGGAAATGCAATCCTCGTCGGAGTCCACGGTCGTTGGAGAATGGAGTCTGAAAGAAGTCTCCTCGTCGGTGAACTGGGTCTCTCCCATATGGCACAGAGAATGGTACTCTACTCTGGAGTCCCTATGATACCACATGAAAACCCTTGCCCACATGGCATAGGGAATGGTCATCTACTCTGGAGTCCCCATAGCTCACATGAAAACTCTGGCCGAAACAACAAGAAAAGATGTGGACCACTACAAAAGATGGCAAACAACTGCACATCTGAATGAAGACTGCGTACATATGCATGTCTGAAAATGAGTCTCTCTCTGGAGAACTCGAAAAATGGGCCACTCAAACATGGAGTGCCTCGAACTTGGACTCTGACCAATCTGAATGTCGAATCTGATCATCAACTGTAGAGTCTGAACATCTGACCGGTCTGATGAATCTGACATCTGAATCTTGGAACAAGACATGTGACTCTACATAATACTCCCCCTTTCTCCCATACTTGTCAGGAAATGAACATCGACAATGTTGGGAGACGACAATAAATGTATAAATATGGGGAGAAAAATAAAACAGCACAAATGTCGAATTCAATCATTTTTTTTCGACTACTCAAATCATCAGTCATTTTTTTCTGAAACGCATTTTTTTAAAGTCATTTCAATTTTTTTCTCGGCTTTTCTCCTTTTTTTTTTGCAAAACTTGACTTCCTCCCCTTTTTTAAAAAAAACATCCCTTTTTCTAAAGCAAACACACAATTTTTTTATAGAACAAATTCCTCTCTCTCCCTTTTTTTAACCTTCGCCCCCATTCTTTTTAAACAAACTCCTTTTTTTAAGTAGCCCGTTGGGCCTGCTTTCTCCCCTCTCTCAATTTCTTTTGATTTTTTTAAAATTCACACTCAAACAGGCCTCCACTTTTTTTATGGCCCATTTTGGGGCCTAACCTTCACGCCCCCATTTTCTTCTCGGGCCTCTTTTTTTTCAATCACATACAACCTAATTGTGCCAGCCCCACAAATATAATAACTTTTTTTAAAAGGGTTGTCGCCCCCACCCCCCATTTAGGGTTCCCAAGTAACCCTCCTGGAATCACATTCGTTTCGCACCGCCTCCCCCAATGAGGCATCTGCACTGAGCAGGACCAAAGCGAGAGGGAGAGAGGCGCTGGACCTGAAGGTGGCGACTCGCGCCGCCGTATGGATGGAAGGGGGGCGATCCGCGTGAGGGATATTTCGCCGCCTGTCGCCGAATGGAGTTGCGGCACACCTGGACCCACGCGTCGCCGACCTGTGCGCATGAGCGTATGAAGGCGAGAGAGGAGAGGAGGCTCGCGGGCGCACGGGGAGGCACCGCATGGGAGAGATGCGCTGCCGACCGTCAGGAGGGCCATCACGCGGCTCCTTTGAGGGTAGTGCGCCTTATTCGCGGATACTTGGAGATTGGGTCAGGTTGATTGCATATCGATATATAGTGACTTGGATAACGAGATCTATCTCATATCCAGATCTAAAAGACCTGTAAGAGATATCTGATCATATCAGACAAGGTTCCTAATCTTCTTATTATCTCTGAATCCAATTCAGATCAATATCCATCATATGGACTAAGATTGGATAACCAGTTCACTGAGTGGAGTTACTAAAATCCAAACTTGTTTCATCACTTCCTTAGAATGGAAGCGTCATGATATACAATCATGTAAGACTGCATCACTCTCTAGTTTTCCCAAGACCCGTACATCGTACATATTGAAAGATTGTGATTAAACCTAAAGTTCTGATCTCATTTTGGATTGTCTCCTTCATGATTTTGTCGGTTAGTAACTCATTCAATCACTGGTAGTTGGTGTCATCCCAAAGCATATATCTTACCTTCAAATCATGTCATGTTTCATAAACAAGACAATCAACATTGGAATTTGGTTTATCTTAATATCTCATGAGTGAGCTCATGTATACTAGTTCAGTAATGAACCGATATGATTCCTTTGAGAGATCGTATTACTCATACGTCCTTATATGCACATCAGCACGCCGATGTATAGACCTTGGTTAGGTCATCAACCTAATGGTCTGCCAAATGTATATACTCAGACATATGGTGACACATCTGTCTCTGGTCAGAGGATGCGTGCCGATATCATGACATCATACGATAAAGGTCTTGGTTATCTCGAGCTCGCTAAGTCAACTCTTTGACCTAGCTTATCCGACACCTCCGAATCTCTATTCCTATGCAGAGGACCTGCATAGAGGTCAGTCAGATGCCAGCTTTTAGAGTAAGGATTGACATTTCCTTATCAGATTGGAGATTCTTTCTTGATAGCCACTTGACGTGCCTGGGGCTTCACAACTAGAGGAGGGGCTTCGCGCGAGCTTCACGCACAAGGAGGAGGTGCGCGCTAGTTGCGACTTCGCCTGGAGAAGATCTGGAGTGACTGCGCGGAAGACGCGCGCAACGCCTGCACGGGGCACGAGGCTTGCCGACTGGAGAGTTCACCAACGCGTGAGTGCATCGCACGCGCAAGCACTGCGAGGTCATCTCCTTGCTTCTGAAGTTTGAACTAGAGGTGGAGTGCCGCCACTGGTAGCGGCGGCTGGAGGTGCAAAGTTCGTTGCCTGCCTGGAGTTGGAGGCGCTCAGGGGTTCTGTGCCGCCTGTGCGTCTTGAGGATGGAGAGGAGCACCACGCACAAGATCGCGGAGTTGCACCTAGAGCGGCTCCGCCTGGACTGTTGATGAAGATGCGGCTGCAGGAGCGCCACCTGTCGCTTGGTTGCACCGTCGCACGCAAAAAGATGGGAATCGATTGTGTTCTCAGGAACCGCTAGAACTAGGGTTCCGAGGATACCTTAGATCTTGAACAAACTTTAGAACATGAACATGAACATGACATCTTCAACGAATAAATCTTTCAAAACAAACCATTACAATCAAATCTCAAAAATAAAAAACATGAAAGTAAACCTTCGAGAATCGAACCCTCTCTGATACGATGTTAGAAAATAGGAAGCGGAAGAAGAATCAATAATAAAGATAAAGAAACATGGAACACAAGGATTTTTACGTGGAACCCTACTCCCTAAGGAGCGGGATGAAACCACGGGAGAAGCCCTCAAAGGGGCGGATATTGCATTCCTTTTTTTCTCAATGGATACAGGAGGTCTGGGACTCCTTATATAGCATCCACAGCGCCTCCAAGTCCCACCACTGGTAGATGTGGGACTCAACTCAGTGGTGGGGTAAAGGATCCTGGAGGGATCCATTTACCCACCTATTACATAAGTGATGCATGCTCCAAATACTCTAACAGTCCGCAAGGGCATAGTATATATCCTGCAGTAGCTAAAACCCAGGGTAGTTTCTGCTCTAATAGCTTTCTATGAATGTTCAGAATATTGAGAGCATATTGGTTCTCAACCCTCGCACCATGAAGAAAGCCCCTCATACCATATACAAAGCCAAGAAGTTGTCCTTAAGAATCATACCAACTACATGATCATGTCCCCAGTGGAAAAGAAATTCTGCTTTAATACCACTAGTAAAGATCAAGATTATAGCTAAAATAATCAGTTAAAAAATCAATCGAGCAAAATAAAGCAACAAAACATCCATAGGGACAATTCTAACCAAGATTCATGCGAGATAGCATGCATAATCCTTTAGGCAAGAAGATCTTACATAACATGAAGGCAGGGAGATCTTACATAAGATGCTGGCATTAATAAAAGATAAAAATGGGCAAGTCTATCACCCAAACAAGAGGAAAATGATAAATGTAGATAGAATTCTAGTCAACCATAGAAAACAGACATCTAAAGCTTAGGATATGACCAATGGTCAAGGCAAACTCAACAAATTCACTGATCAACATATCTCAATGCATCGAGGTTGATCAACTCCCTTCGGATAAAAAGATAAAATTTTGTTATGAAATTAATGGCCTAACACTGAGTAACTAACAAAGGAGGTTCTACTATCTATTAAATAAATGATGACTTTATATCCGTCATTGATAATATATGCCAATGCTATTGCCCGTGCCTCAAGAAACTCAGAAACTATTTACTTGATTAGTTAGCCTCTCATGAAATATATAATGTAAGATACCATAGTAGGGAAGCATCATCCCACTCTTTCCAGATTGGAAAACTATCTGTGGTTTTCTGCGACGCTCATTGTGTCCAGCAAGCCGCTTTCTGCAACTTCTCTTCCCATCATCAAACTCGGAAAGCAAATGAAATCTGCATAGATAAAACAGCAGGAGGTTTTACATCAAAAGCAAGAAAAAAGGACAGGTCAAATAAAGATATATTAAGACAAGTGTGTCAAAGTAACTATTACTCTATTTCTTTAATAGAAGAACCAAAAAATAATTTGTGCACAACAAATGTCAAAATTTTAACCCATGAGTGCATAAAAATGCAATAAGATAAATGATTTTCCATAAGATTTTAAACATCCAAACTTCATCTTTTGTAATGCTTAGCCTCCTCACTCAACAAGGATTGGCATGTATTGTCCCAATCTTCTTACACAATTCTTCTCCCCCCCCCCCCTCCCCACCCCACCATCTCTCTTCGTTGGATAGCAAAAGCATAAAGGTCCATAGCAGTTGTCGATACTGAGTGAGGTGGAACTAGAAAGAGAATGCTTCAGGTGGCCTTGGCGTATTTCAGGAGTTTTCTCTTCTCAGGATTCTCCTGGTTATTGCAACCGGAGAGGAGTGGGATTAATAGGATATTGCATTTCCATTCCAAATCGCCACCTTCAAGTTCACCACAGACAACTATCCTATATGGTCTGCGGCTGTGAAGATGGCGATGGGGGGTCGCGGACATATCCGATATATCAACGGCTTTATCGCTAGGTCTGATGACAAGCATCTTTCATGAAAAATGGTATCTTGAAGACAACCAAATAAAGACTTAGTTTAAGAACTCTGTCTACGGTGATATACAACACCTCATTCTTCGAAAAGGTTGACCCGAGACAAGTGGATGGTTCTTGAGAGCGTGTATGGCCAGAGAAAGGACTTACAGATTTATCAGCGTGACTCGGGAGATTTATAATCTTCGTCAGGAGGAGATGTCTGCTTCCACTTTCTATGGTGCATTCATGTCCAAATTGGAAGATTTAGATTATTACTCTGAAGAATCTTGGAAGTGCAGCATTGATCATAAGAATTTCAGGGATAGTGGAAAAATAGGACTTTCATCTTCCAGAAGGTCTAAACCAAGAGTTTGAGAGTGTCAGGAGACGGATATTGAATTCTCCTAGTATGTTAGTATTAAATATACCATAAGATGGAGGTGGAGGAACATAGAAGGACGTTGATGAATGGTTCTCTCATGGAAGCCATGAAAACTGAACGATATGCACTCATCTTTCTGAGGGAACGATGGTGGAAAGCAGAATAGGAAGCGCACTCACTCCAATAAGGTCAATCATATGGTTGATTGTTGTTGAGAACATCACCCAGAGAAAAAGACAATTACGAGGACGGGCCTTCATGTCCAGAAGGTCTAAACCAAGAGGTTGAGTGTCAGGAGTCAGATATTGAATTCTCCTACTATGTTAGTATTAAATATATCATAATATGGAGGCGGAGGAACATAAAAGGATGTTGATGAATGGTTCTCTCATGGAAGCCATGAAAACTGAATGATATGCACTCATCTTTCGAGGGAACAATGGTGGAAAGCAGAATAGGAAGTGCACTCACTCCAAAAAGGTCGATCATATGGTTGGTTGTTGTTGAGAACATCACCCAGAGAAAAAGACAATTACGAGGACGGGTCATGTTGTAGTCAGTGCCTCAGAGCAAAGTAGTGATGAAAGAAAGAAAATTACTCCAGACCAAATTCAGGAACTCCAGACCTATCTATTCATGATAAGCACTAGAAGGGAGAGTTTTAATGATGCCCAGACTACAAGAAATGCCCTTGCAACTATTGCTCAAAAGAAAGGTAATATTATGTGTGTTGATGAGAGTAAAGAATGAATTGACAATGGTACCACTGACCACATGACCAGGATCCAAAACTCTTTAAAGCATATAAAATGACTTTTGGTAAGTATCATATGGCTCTTGCAGATGGATCCCATGTTACTGAAAGGTACTAAGCCTTCTCCCACTATAAGTAGGGTTGGCTACATGGATTCTTGCTCAAATCCATGTTGAAAGATTCGACTATTTTTTACGCTGGCCATCGACTACCTAATGCAACCCCTGCAAGAGTGGGATTTGAACCCTGGTCTTTTGTGTGGTAGACACACTGTATTACCACTAGACCATTAAGATGGATCCCATGTTACTATGGTAGAAAAAAGAGGTGTTCCTCTTCTTAGCAAATTATTAATCCGTGATACTCTCTTGTTCCAAATATGCCTTTAAATCTCCTTTCTCTTACCAAGATGACCAAAGAATTGAAGTGCAAACTATTTTTTCTTCTGATTGGTGTTTTGCAGGACTTGGTGACATGGAGGAGAATTGGGATTTGTTTGGTTTGATTTCTGATGGCTTATATCGTCTTCCAACCAAGGTCGTTGCTACTTTAACTTCTACTACTCGAGGCAAAAGGAATGAGAAGGATCGGCATCATTTGATCATGCAATGGCATGAGCGTTAGGTTATGCCTTTTGGTTCACTTAAAGAATTGCTTCTCGATAATTTTTAAAGAATTAAATGTTGAAGATTAGATTGTCCATTATTTGAGGGTCGAGCACACCCATGCTACTTATACTCAAGGTTGCAGAAAGCGGTAGTCGGTATGCAGTCGGCGGGTTCACCTACTAAGGATTAGTCGGCAGTCGGGCGACTAGTCGGAATTAGTCGGTCATTAGTCGGTTTTGAATTTTTAATTATTTTAAATATAGAAATCAGTTTTTTATACATATATTCGTATGTATATACATATATTTGTACATTTTATATGACATCATGATGAAACAAAAGAAGTAATTGACTTTAAATATAACATTAAGCATATTAGAATATGTTTGCTTTAAAAAAAGTGAAAAACAAAAAAAATAAAAAAGGTTGTTGTAAAAGTCGGTCGATTAGTCGGCCGACAAGGCCGACTAGTCGGCCTGACTAGTCAGGTGGACCGACTAAGGGCCGACTAGGGCTAGTCGAGTCGGCTACCCCCCCGACTCGACTAGTCGGACCAACTAGTCGGCCTAGTCGGCCGACTTTTGCAAGCTTGCTTATACTATCTCTGAAACTGAAAGCAAGACTTACGATGTTTTTGAATTAGTTTACTTTATTGTTTGAGGTCCGTATAATGTTGCATCTTATAGTGATTGCAATTACTTAATTACTTTTACCGATGATTGCTCGAGAAGTAGTTTCGTTTACCTGTTCCATGGTCTTAGAGATATTATCATTAAAAA
Source organism: Ottelia alismoides (assembly GCA_037367405.1). Lineage (NCBI taxonomy): Eukaryota > Viridiplantae > Streptophyta > Magnoliopsida > Alismatales > Hydrocharitaceae > Ottelia > Ottelia alismoides. The sequence goes on along the minus strand of JAZKJV010005729.1, from coordinate 105,563 downwards.
CGAATCTGGTTGAGACATAATGAGGGAAAAAGTGTTTAAGCAATTCAGATTTGACAATGTTTCTGAGTACATGTCTAAAGCTCTTGCATATTTCTTTAGTGTGAAAAGGATTGTTCATGAGACCTCTTGTGCCTATATCCCTCAACAGAATGGGGTTGCAGAGAGAAAAACGGACACCTCCTTGAAGTTAGCATCGCCTTTGTTTTTCAGTGAAATCTCCCCACGAAAATATGGGGCAAGGCTACTCTTGCCAATGCCTTCCTCATCAATAGGATGCGAGTGTTGAACATGAAACTCCATTCTCAATAATTTCATCCGACAGAGATCCCTCTTGTCTCCCACCAAAGACTTTTTGATGTGCAATCTACTTTTACAACTCCACACCATGTGCAAAAAAGCTCGAACGAGCTATTAAAGTTATTACATTTTTAGCATGTATTATTTATTTCATTAAGTCGTATAACACCTCTGGGGGTATTTATGTAATTCTCTTTTGTTTCATTCTCTAGGGTTTTACGCTATGGATGGTCTCAAATTTCAATGAAATTCCACCGAACTTCTCTGAAATTTCCATTTCTCTAGGTCACCGAAATTTAAACACTACATTATTTCTTTTTATAGGATTTCAACGAAATTTCATCGAAATTGCATGTCATTTTAGCGAGACAACAAAAATAGGGGAGTCTACCCTTTGATTTTATTGAAATTTACATATGTTGATGAATTTTCTCTTAATTATTCGTTTATGCATTGAGTTGTTAGAGTGATTTACATTGTTTGAAGAAGTTTCTTTAGTTATTTTCTAAATTTTAGATATAAATCCAAATCAAATTAGTTCGACACAAGATTTAAGAGTTAAATTCAAGTTTTAACTAAACAGCTTTATATTTTTTTGTTCTTTCTTTATTTCGATATATATGTTTTGATTAATAGTTATTATATGAGTCACCTCATTCTTATCGACGGGGTGATTATCATGGTTTTTGCTTCCAATTTAGCATACAGTTTGGACGCTGGGCAACACCTTGCTCTACGTAATAATATGTATGATGATTATGACAATAATATTACTTCAAAACTTATATTTACAATTCTATTTTACAAATAAGTGTGCATTTCTATTTTATTTATTGACTTAGGAATATTAAAAAACCTTAGTTTTTTGGAGAAAAAAAGTCAAGTTTAGATTCATTTCCATGATTTCTGACGATTTCACCAAAATTCTTCGAAATTTCTCTTTTCGGACATGGTGAAACAAAATCGAAATGTGAAATTTATGGTTTTACCTTCTTGCAGCTTCTCTCTACTACAGGGAGTACGTGTGGTTGTGCAAGTGCTAGGTTGTTAGCAACCTACCAAATATTGTGACTGTAAGCATTTGCCTACTATTCAATTGGATATAGATTGTGCTTGTAAATGCTACGTAGTTTCAATCATTTTTGTGTCTTGTATAGCATATATTTAACGATCACAAGTTATACAATACATCTATTAGACATACATGTTAGAAAGATGTGTGTTTGTGTATGTGTGAGTTATTTTATTTATAAAATTAAATATTGTCTACGTTACTATTTCAATCCTTAATTTCTTACATAAGATATCTTTTTTCTATTACTCTTTGTTGGAATACGTTTTCCTCGGTTATTATTGCGCATGTCACCATTCTTTTCATATTCAAGTGGTGAAACTAATGGATTCTAATTTCGAACAAATCTGATTCTGAGCAGTATACTAGTTTTTTGACTATTGGAGGGATTGGATGAAAAATTAATGTATCATATCATCATGATATCTTACAATTAGCAAAAAAACTATGCACTTTTATCTCATTTATTGAGTTAAAGAATATTAGAAATCTTGATTTTAGAAGAAAATGAGTTTTCAATTAATTTCCTCAATTTCTGACTATTTCATTAAAATTCCACCGAATTTTTTTTGAATTTTTTTCCAGGATTAACCGAAACGAAACCAAAATTAAACATTTAAGGCCTTAAACCTAGACTTATGGAATACACAAGTCATTCTAACTAATAATTTTCTCCACATGGTATAAGAGCAACTTAATATGAGAAAAGGCTTTGTTGTTATTGGTATAAGAGCAATTGTCCTATAATCGGGTTCGTACCCAATCATCTGCCGCCACCGCCAACCTCCTCTTCTCCTCAGCCACGCACAAAGGCATACCCCCTACCCTTACATACGAAGGCCCACTTCTCACCTTGCGGGGGCCTTTCTCATCGATGTAGGGCCCCGCACAAGGCCCCAATACATCGTTGGTAGCCCAACTAGGTGCCTCCAGCACCAACCATGTGTCACCACCAAACCTGTCCAGTGGGTCAAGGCATGCCGCCCAATAGGGGTGGCAGAAAAATCTTGAGTTCGGTATTCGCTCAGGTTCGATTCATTAAAGGTTCGATTCAGATTAGTTTTGAAAATAAACGAGATGAACCTTGGTATAGGTTTGGGCTCGTTTATTTAAAGAACCGAACCTGAAATGATAAATTCGCTTAGGTTCGGTTCGTTAAAAGTTCGATACACAATATTATATATATATTTATTTATTTATTTAATTATATTTATTTATGGATTTAATGGGGTTGCCCCCTGGGGGCAGCCAACATGGCTGCCCCGCCCCCTATTTTCGATTTTTTTTTTGAAAAATATCACCGTGTATATTCATCCCTATATCCCTCCTATATGCCATTCGAATTTCGTCAGAAACAAAGACTCCTACGGCCTCCATCGAGATAGTGTCGATTTAACAAATCCTATTACTGTTAAAAAATGGTTGTCTGGATGGAGGCCGTAGGAGTCTCTGTTTCTGACGAAATTTGAATGGCATATAGGAGGGATATAGTGATGAATATGCATGGCGATATTTTTCAAAACAAATAAAAAAACGCCGAAAATGGCGCGGGGCCAGCCAGGTTGGGGCAGCCCCATTAACCTCTTTATTTATTTATATTTATATATTTATTTTTCCTCAATATATATATATATATGAGGAATGAGGAATTTATACCATGATGCAAATAAAGTGTATGCATAAAAGTTCATGGCCCTTGACTAAGACATATTGAAGGGCGGTGATTTTTTAACATTCCCAAAATACTTAGATTCCATTGAGTTTACTGCTAATCGAACCTTAAACAAATTGAACCGAACCTTCACGAATCAGGGTCAAGCTGAACTGAACATGAACACCATTTTCATCTATCAAACTGAACTGAAACTAAACCTCTAAAAATGCTAAACAAACCAAACCGAACCTGGGTAGGTTCGCTCAGATTCGGTTCGTTTACACCCCTACTGTCCAACCCACTCATGAGTTGATCTTGGGCAAGAGATTTCACGAATGCGATAACATGGCCCGACCTGCTCTTTGGCCCGCCCATCAATTAGGCGAGCCATGGGCATGTGTCACAAAACCCGTCCCGACCCGTGAATATAAAAATAGGTATTTAAAAATTACATTTTACATATATATAATATAATATACTTCAAGTTTTTGTTTTACGCTATCAATATTACATTGCATTTTATAGATTACATGTCAAATAACACATATTATAGTTACTTGGATTTAGAAAGATTAGATGATGCTAAAAAAATTATCTTTATAAATAAGAATAAACAATACAAAGAAAATACTTTGCATTCAACTCATGGGCCGACCCATCCCAGACCTGGGTCGGGCTTAGGCCTTGAAGTATGGCCCATGGACCAGCTCAGGCCCTGCACAGGGGGTTTTAGAATCCCATCCATTCAACTTGATCCATGGCCCAACCCACACTTTGGCCAGGTCTAGCCACCACTAGCCCTCCAGGCCACACGCACAGGTTCCATGCCCTAGGCTACACCCTCGCAGGCCACTTAGGGCTGCTCCAGACTGTTGTCGGCCGCTTCTAGGGCTCTCCTACAACACCATCAACTCATCTAGGGCCCACAACACCACTCTAGGGCATCCCCTCCGCCGCCTACTGTTATAGGGACACCCCACCAACTCCGCCATCTTCAAAAACACACTGAAAACAAGGATTTACCTTAAAAATAATTCTTGGTGAAGGGAAATACCATGAAAAATGATAACCTAACATACATGCCACAAGTTTTTCTTTCTATTCGACTTAATCATAAATGGAGGGGTGCGATTCGTGTGAACAGTATTATAGTTGAGAGTTAAATGTACACACATGTGCACTCGATTTACCCAATCCCGCAATAAATATTCCTTATCCTGGAAAATATAAGGCAATTGCTGTGATAAGATTCGAAATCCGTTTTAATTATCAACTACCAAGAAATATTATAAAATCATGAATAGTTGTCTGTACAAACCTGCTGCACTGTTGACAGAATCTCTGTTGTATGCCATTTACAATAACTTTTGCAGTTTTAGAGTGAACCTGACAGACCTTGTGCCTTTTATAGTAGTCTTTGAAAGAACTAAGGTCCATGTTACATCCATGAACCTGGCAAAGTGGTGCCTTCCCATTTGTACCAGCTGATCTAGTCCTTTTGGCCGTGTTTACAGATTCTTGTGTTAAGAAATTTCCCGTAATCTCTGAAGATTTACTGTTCTCAGAACCCCTCTCCGACAACCTGCCAAGCTTTAGAACGATAAGCGAGGAGCACTGTGCATCAGAATCCACTAAAGAGCTCGATGTTTTTGAGCCTTCTTCCTTTTCACCTTTGTCAGCCTTCATCAAAACCGAAGAACCCAAAATAACATCATGTTCTTTACTTCTGTGCTCAATGAACCCCCTCTCCAAGCCTCCAGGAATAGAGTCATAAGCTGCACACACGCCAGAATCTAAGACAGTGGGCTTCTCAATAACACCTTGCCTGCTGGTATGTGAAATTGAGTTGTGGTTGCAGGCGATTCCCATTCCCCACTCTGATAATGTTCCCTTTGTCATTGAAGTCGTATCAAATGGAGGAAAGACTCCATCAGATATCCCAAAACTTACTCGTTCAGAACCACCAAACATCCAAGACTCCATAATTTGCATATGTTTCAAAGGGAGTGTATATCCTTCATATAAAGTTGAATTATGATAAGAAAGCAACAATTTGAATTGGAATCCTATGCAACCAAATTGATTTTCAATGTTAACGGTTGTGCACAACGGCAGAAAGAAAATGGAAAATCAAGAACAAATATCCTTGCCATCAGAACATATGAGTGCTGATTCACCACAAAATAATTAAGAACTTCCTATATCAATGTCCAACAAGAAAGCATCATCTACATTAAAAGAAAAAACAGAGTTCAGAGAACTGCATTATCATCAACCTTGAAAAGACGCAAACATGAAACAGCAACATGATTATGAATAGAACGGATACAATAACTGGAGATGAATAATTTGTAGATTATTTATACTTGTTCGTGCGGTGGTAAGATAAACACATAATATTATGCCAGGAAAAATGTGGAAGAACAGACCCATATGATATGATGACCAAACAAAAAATAAATTTTGCAAGTAGACAGTCTGAAAGGAAAACTTGCAGCATGCAGATCAAGCAGATGTATAATCAAAACAAAGAAAAAACATGCGTACTGTAAGTTCCCTAAAACGGAAAATTTCCGAGCTTATTAGTGTTGGAAACAAAAATCTCAAAAAGGGGAGAAGTTTAGTTATACAAAAATCATAAAAGGAGAGAAGTTTAGATATCTGCATAATTGACTCTTGTTTTATTCAGTTCTTTGACTAAAGAATACAGAATAAGATTTTCTAAATCAAAATAGAACAAGTGATTCAGCAACTTTTATCCAGAACATCTACCAAGGTTTGTTGTAACCAATAATTTGTTGTTTTTCAACTAACCATCATGATGTTTGTTGAATTGTTTCCAATAATACGATTTCAGAAAAGCATAAGAAAAACCAGAAGCCATCTGTGAATGCTGCATAATTGAAGAGCCCCCATAACAAAACATCATTGAATCAAAGCGGAGAATATCCCAAACATACTGTTTGATCTACAACAAACAAAACCCAACAAGAAGATATAAAAGAAACAACATAAAAATCGCATGCCTCTGATAAACAAGCAAATCATCACAAACCCTCCCTGCGGACAAGAAACAGACCCAGAAAAAAACAGAGGAAATGTCCAGATATAAAAGCACCACGTGTTCTAAACAGAAGATACAAACTACATAAGGCACAATAAAAAGCGTAAAAATCATCAGCACTAAGGAGCACGTATCAAGAAAACTATAATAAGGAGAATGGAAAGCCCTCACCGACATACCCAAAGCCCAAGAACACAGCAAGAACCAATTTCTGATCAAGAAAAATACCTATGTAGAAACAGACACCCAAGAGAGCCCAGATCATTGACTGTTAAATGTGGGTAGTGAGGAGCCCCCATGATGGGTATCTTTTCACCCCCAATCTGGACCAAAGGAGCGATCTTTCACCCCTCCACACCACCAAGTATTGAAGGCAAATGGACCCAAGTTGCAGGAGCTACTGGGGGGAGTGGAACCCAGTTGGGTAAAAGGGGGTGGAAGGCATCAAGTTGCAATTTTTTCTTATCTCACACCTCAGGAGAAGGTTTTTAAATGGAGTTGTGGGATACCAACAAATAATGAGTTCTAGAGTTTGGAGGGAGAGAGAGAAAGAGGGGGTCATCAGCAGAGTGAAGTGAGGGATAGGATGAGAACAGTGGTGGATTTATGACATGGAAAGAGTGCAGACGAGAGACAACTAGAGAGGGAGGCGAGATGTCCTCTCAAGCAGCAATAAACAAAAGGGGAGCTTTCTTCCGGAAGCTTTGCTCTAGAGAGAGCCCCCTGCAGGATTGAGACATGTAGTTAGGTCCCCTTCCATTTGGATTTGCTTACTTTGTATGAGAGATAGGAAACAAGGTGAAATATTCGAAGAAAAGATTATTAAAGTTTATCAATTATTTTTGTTTAGTTGGTTTGGAGGGGAAAAAATGAGGGAATATGTATTGTAAATAGAGAAATAATGGATGATGTGAATATTATTCTATGATGGCTTATGATAAAGTTCCCTTGTCCTTCGATAAATTCTACTTATAATGCATCTAAATATTTCTTGGGTTCTAAATCAAGAAAGCATAATCAATAATCATTGAGGATCGGTTGATCGTAATTGAACAATGTCGGATAACGTATAGGTGAGAAACGTCTTGGTTTCGCAGGTATTGTTCAGATGAAGGGTGAGAAATAAAGAGGGTTAAGAGATATTTCTCGTTCTTGTATAGTTGGAATCAGGTATACAAAGGAAATAAATACTATGTAAATGTAGACAATGTACTTATATTCTAATTATCGTTGGGATAAATCGAAAACACAACCTATTACCATAGAAGCATGTTAAGAAGAAGAAGATAATAATATATTGGTGGTTGATCGCCTCTCACAACCGCCAAAGAAGAAAAATCACGAAGAAGAAGTACAACTTTCTATTTTCCAACATTCTCTCCCTCCAACTCTTCCCCCTCTCCCTCTCCCTCTCCCACGACCCCCCCCCCCATGTATGTGTATTTTATCTTGAGGTGATGTTCTCTCTCGCCCTCTTCCTTTCTATTGTTGTTATTAACTATTAATCTTGAAATTACTTATTCTAAGATAAAGTCTTCTTACCTCGGGATAAATTAGGGAGTCGCTCCTATCGCACCCAACTTCCTCTCCATCTTACAGGTGTTGTAATGGTCTCTTTATCTATCATCTACGATATGATAGCCATGGTACCTTGAAGGTAAAGATATTCAGCACATAGAATGATCTAAATGAGAATTCTCCTAATTATCACTGAAAAAAGATCTTGACAAGTAATTTGTTTGTTTCCAATCAACTCCAAGACAAATCTCTTGAGTAAAACATTTAAGTATAAGTTGTCAACAACTAGCTCCAAAGATCGTATTCAATTTTTTTTATTTGTCATATGAAAGTACTTTATTAATATGTGGTATTATCTTCAACTTGCATTTATGGCAACTTCTTTGTAGTTTATCTATTACTTACTCCCGACAAGAATGACAAATGTGAATTTTCGAGCGATTTCCTTTTATTCTTTGGTATGCTGGCAATCGATTCACACAAAATAATCAGTAAAGCAATTGCACAAGAGATACATACATTTAAATTGAAAAATCCCTTGATGAATCTCCCATTTCATCACCTTTATTGGCCTTTAAACCCTAGTTAAATGCATGTAAATAACATTAAGTTGTACAAAATAACATTCACTATTTACATTATAAATATTGCATAAAATATTGTATTTAAAGACAAAATAAAAGAATAAAGAAAAGAACAAAAGAACAAAATATCATAGGTATTGAATGACCCTAAACCCCGAGACTTAGGAATCATGATGACTGGGTCGACAAGAAATAAAGTAGGGGAAGATAAGGGCAAAAAATAACTCAAAAATACTAATTTAAATTCTTCAATAAATAGGTTTTGGGACCCATTTTATTTTCTTATTTATATACTTGAAATTAATAAAATTTGAACATGAAACTTGTAGATAAAAATATAAAGAAAAATGCAAATTTTAATCCACTCAAAGATAATGCACAGTGTGCCCTAGTCACTCAGAATAAAAAGTCATAAAGAAAACTTCACAAACATGTATCTTCTCCATATGAACTCAACAAACTCACCTCTATTATTCATAAAATTAAATTATCTATTCAATGAAGGTGGTTTCATTCAATTTAGAGTTAGGATGCAAAAGTTAGATTTTAGATCCTATTTGTATACTATACATGAATAAAATATTTAATTTATTTTGTAGTCAATTTTTATAAAATAAACAATTTCTGGACTAAAAAAATCAATTTATTTATTCTTTATAGTTTCCACTTCCTTATAATTTTATAATTTTGTAAATATTATTTAAAAATATGTGAATAATAAAATAAGCATAAAACAAATAAAAATACATTAAATAAATAAGTACATTAAAATATGTAGATGAGTTATACTTGTATATACCTATATAATAAATATACATAATTATTTAAGAACATAAGTAAACTCATGAAAAATGAAATAAAAATATTCATAGGGGTATTTAAATAAGTTATAAATATGTAAAATAAATGTATAAAATAATAAATTCTAAAATATAAAATAAAAATAAAATACATTGTATATAGGTAAATATACTTATAATTATACATACAAAAAGTAACACATAATAAATTAACTCAAAAAATAAATAAAAATCATTATAAAATACTACATAAAATGGTAAATATTTTTCATGTTTTAAGAAAATAATAATAAAATCATTTAGTGTTTTTTTATTTGTTATTACATTTCTTTTATGGTTTGGTGTTTAGCAAATGACATGGTCCAATAGGTGGTCGGCCTTGGTTGGCCCGCCAGTCAACTGGCCCCCTATTCCTCTAGGCATGTCAGAGCCCGCTGACCCCCTCTCTTCTTCATTTTTTCCTCGTTGATCCTTGCACCAAACCAACCCGATTCCTTAAGAGATTATGTGCCTTGATCATTGTTCTTTCACGCCGACATCTCTCCTCGATTGATGGAACTCTGCATCTCTGCATCGAGTTGTGCCCTTGGTCAAAGATCATCTTGTACATATACCCTCCTCCATCCTCCTTTTGAATTTGATCCCAATTTGGTGACAACAGCAAGCCAACTGTACCATTTGGCACGGAGAAAGAGGCCCGGAGTAGGTGATCCGAGCTCACCGGCGACCTCCTGGCGGCATTCCTCCTTGGACCCCTCATCCTGTAGGTAGAGCCTTCGGTTCTTGGTTCTTTTTATTCCTAACTTTATAGATAGCCTAGTTTAGGATTTAGTGTTTGTTAATTTTAAATTTTATTTCGTAATTTCTCAAATCGTAGTTCGTTGGAGCTCCTGCTTCGACCACCGTTCCTTGTGTCCTCGACTGTGCTCCACCTCGTCGAACACCTCCATACCCTTCCCTATTGTGTTCCCTACATCCCAGGAATCTCCATTCACCTCGATCACCTCCAGATCGAGTAATCAGGGTCTCCTCCTCCGCCTTTCATCAGAAACCCTCCTCCACACTCCATCCCATCTCATTTTCCACCAAATCTAGTCCAAGAGCCCCTATTTTCTTCTGCAAACCTAACCATGTAGGTCTGGATCTGGAGGACCCCATATGGGTCTAATTTTGATAAGTCGTAGGTCTTCTTGGAGCCGCACCTTCATCGACCGTCTAGGACACCATCGATGGGTCTCGGATGCATTTAAGTGCCCCAACCAGCGTGGAAGCCTCTCAATCATCTTTTAAGCCATCTGTGAACCCCTCCAGTTGTCAGAGGTGACCTGGAGATTGGATCGAAGATCAGGTAGCAGGGAGTTGTTCCATGTTCTTCCAAGGTTGCTCCCTAACGTCTGATCAAGAACCAGCTCCAGATTGCCCAGGAGATGTTGGATGCATGCATCAGTCACCGTCAGATCCCTAGATGTGATCTAATCACTGCTTCTCATCATCGAATTATCATTACCTTCCCAGCGACCGACACATGGAGTGAAGCATCTCAGCCAATGGATCGCGCACAAGAGGGGTAGTTTGCTCCGCACCCCCCTAGTCTTGCATTTTCATTTTAGTCCTAAAACTTTTGCCTGCAGTTCAAAATATTTTGTAATATTTAGACACACCCTCATATTTATTTTCCATTTGGTATAGTCCACGTCACCTCATGTGCACAAACATGTGAGGGGTCTGGACTTTTTGTAGATGACCCTGTATGTGTTTTGTTCTTATTTAGTCCATAAATTTTTTAATTACGTGTAATATTTTGTAGTTATTTACAACCCATCGCTTTAGTTTCTTAGATATTACAAAAACACCCATGCTAGCATAGTATTAATTGAATATTCAGGAAAATTTGTACATATGCCCCTAGACTTTGGATTTGTGTTCTAGAATGCATGTTTTGTTTATTTTAACATTTAGTTCCTGCAGTACAATAATTTTTATTACTTGTATTTGCTTCATAAAAATATCATTTTTTATCTAAAAATTATAGAAAAAATATTTTAAGAGCCTAGAAGTATTTAAATCACATATTTTTCAAGGTAATTAAACTATTTTCCTATTTTTAAAATACAAAATTAGTGTATTTCCTTTCTATTTGCATTTAAAAATACAAAAAATATTTTTTTGAAAAATTCCAAAAAAATCAAAGCATATTTATTATAGTTATTTGCAATTCCATACCAAAATCACTAAAAAACTACAAAATAAAACCCCTAATATTTGAAAAACCCTAAAAACCTTATAAAAATTATTAAAAATTGTTGAAAAACAAGAAGTATTAGTTTCTATTTTTGGATTTTATTTATATTATAAATTACATATTAAAAATAATGTTGGAAAATTTCGAGATATTTATCTATTTTTAAATTTGAAAATAATTCGACCTATAATTACTACTCAATGTTTGATCTTTTTATTAAATTAAAAATACAAAAAATAGTAAAAATTATAAGAAAAATATAAAAAAACTAAGAAAAACTAAAAAAGATAAAAATAGTTTATTTCACCCATTTTGAGTATTTATAACTATATTTATAACTATAAAAGCTCACATTATATATATAGCTATATATACATGTAATAATATTACTATTAATAATAATATTATTATTAATAATACCGAAATATTAAAAAACCCTAAAAAAGGCTATACCTTAGAGTATTTTCTGATTTTTCTACGTGTATTCTATATTTATATCCTATATAGTATTATAGTATACATATTACTTATATATACCTTTATATATTACATATAAATATTAATAAGAAAACTAAAAATATAAAAATATAAAAAAAGAATATAAAAATGATAAAATAAAAAATAAAAAATATATAAATTAAAATTCCAAAAATATAAAGTATTAAAAATCCACAAAAATAAAAATTCCCTATAAAGACACAAAAACATCCATTGATTATTTCTTGTCAATTTGTGGTTCGACCCCTACATTTGTGTACTATACATATCATTTTGTAGGGTATAATAAATTTTAGCTCACTGCACTTATTATTTGAGCATCATTGTGGGTTAATTGTTGATGAGAGATTGAGATACGGTCCGAGTACTGCGAGAGCGGTCGACACAGCGATTGTCAGACCCAGTACCACAGACCCTCCCAAACTAAGTGTTAGGATCCCCTGTCAAAATCTCTTTCATCGTCCCTCCAGAAATAGAAGGGTAAAAAAGCACATGCAAAACAGAGATCTGCATGCAAGTATAAAAATAATTATGGGGGTGACAATTTCCTAGAAGAACATGCAGTGCATACCCATGACAAACACGGACAGATGTAATCAGGTTGGTTAAAATACATTTAAAATGTGTCAGTTCTAAATCGGACCGTGAGCATTAAAGCATAAATCAATAGAATGGGTGCAGTCTCTCTGTCCTTCTACTCTTATACTTTGTTACATATGTGACTAGTATAGGAGAATTATCGTAACATTTTGTTCAATTTGGACTCCAATTGGAAGATCTTTATTATGATCAAGATCAACTCTATGTTGTTCTTCGTATAGGATAGGAGTTACGAACGGTTAAAAATCCAACCATATTTGAGAATTACTCAAGTTCCCTACTTACTATTGCATTTATAGTCATATTAATGGTAGGAGAAATGGGATCAAGAGTTGAATTGAAAGTAGAGGAGGAAAAAGTTGATTTCTGAATCTTATTGCAACATCCATATCAATAGTTAGATAAAGCGTGAAAAAAAGAAAAAAATCTTATTAGATGCATGAATTACATGATTAAAATGACGGGACATGACCCGCCAGTATCGTCTCCTCTCGTATACTGGTTGTTGCGGATACGAAATACGGAAGCGAAAGCACAATCGACCACCGCCACTGAAGCACGTGGAGAAAAGAACAACCATATATAATGGTGGCCGGTCACCTCTCGTGACCACTGAATAGAAAGATCATTATAAGAAGAACGAGTACAACTCTCCCCATTTCCTCGCTCTTCCACCTCTCTCTCTCCTCTTGTGGTATTACCTCTTGTTGTAGTATAGAGGCAATGCCTCCACGCCCCTCTTTATATAGCTCAAATACAACCCCATAGTCCTATTCTCAATAGGACTATAAAATAGAATACAACTCAATTTCTATTAGGATTAGGAGTCCAATCCCATTAGGATTCCTAATCCTAATTTGACTTTAATCCTAACAATCTCCCCCTTGAGTTGAATTCCATCACGATCTCTTCACCGTCTTGAGTCTGCACTGGGTCATCCTCATCATGTGCAGGTCTCGTTAGCATGATCTCACCAACTCTAGGTGATGCACCTGTCACTAAGCGTCCTTGAAGCGCCCCCTCTTGGGCACTCACACAACTCAGCATTGTACCTCATGACGCGACACCACAAATCTCTCATGACTAGAGATTGTGTCGACATCCTCTGGTAAAGCGAATCGTACTCACTTCTTCTTTTTGCGCACTTTTGTAGTAGAGATGCCGATAACCTGTCGCTCTCTCATTAACTGCTCGTCCTAAGAATAACTGGAGTTCCATCACATGTCACGACCCTTCCCTCGAGCTTATAAACCTTGTTCAGCATCCTCGTCCTACGTATCACCACTTGTACTCCCTTACTCGCTCTGAGAATTCCCCCTTCAATGATGACTCGATGACCTTGTGACTCAATCGTTCCCAGTGAAATCAGATTTTTCTTGATTGTAGGAATGTGTCTGACACCTGTTAGAGTTCATACCGCTCCATCAAACATGCGGAACTACATTGATCCAATCCCCTTGACGTGGTGAACCTCTCCACCTCCCATCTTGACCATGACATCATTGCATGCCTGATATGTACTGAATTGCTCCATGGATGAGCACATGTGATCTGAACATGCCGAATCCAGAAGCCATCTTGAATCTGCCTTCATCTCCCTAGAGCATGCTAGCAAGTCTTCCTTGCAGACTGCGGTGGAATCCGCTTGGTCGGATTCAGAATCACTAGCCTTCTTCTTTCCTTTTTCCTCCTTACATCTTAGATAATTAGCTATCTTGCGGCCCTCTTTGTCACAATAGAAGCATCTGATCAGACCTTGCGACTTGGATCGACATTTGAATCCTGTCTTCCTTGATCTTGAGCGTCACAAGACCTTCATCATTCGTTGCATCATCCATCGACCTCCGTCAAGACTCATTCATAAGTAGCGAAGCAACTGTCTCGTCCAATGTGATGGTCTCCTTGCCATGGAGCAACATCATCACAATATGATTGTAGGAAGATGGAAGGGAACTCAATAAGATCAGTGCCATATCCTCCTCCTTGAAGAGAGAATCTTCTTTTTCATTCTTCTCCTTAAGTGTGAGCATGTCTGTCAGAATCTTGTTGAATTCATCCAAGTGCACTTCGAGCTTTCTCCCATCGGTCATCTTTAGACCATAGAGCTTCTTCTTCATAAATAGTTGATTCTTCAAAGATTTGGACTTGTATCGTCCCTCGAGCTTCATCCAAATCTCTGTTGGATCCTTCAGGCCGATGACTTCGCGAAGAGTATTGTTTGCCAAGGACATTTGTATTATACTATTCGCGAGATCCCACATCTCCTTCCGCTCTTCCTCTTTCATCTTCTCTTGCTTCTTTTCTTTATCCTAGAGAGCTTTCACAAGTCTTTCTCACATGAGTATGTTCTTTACCCGTTATTGCCTTAAGGTGAAGTCATTCTTCCCGTTGAAGGTTCCACGGAGAATGATGCACCCCTCGATGTAAATTTTGCTATCGCTTTATTATCATGCCTCCTTGTATGATCTGAAAAATCATAGCAGAATCTTCTCGATCCGAACCGTCAAACTCGTCTGAAGTACACAAAAATCCCTATCTAGACTCTCGGATCACCTCAATCGGACTCCGGATGCTCCCGATCTCAACGATTCACTGTAACCATTGGAACTTAACTGCCTCTGAAGAAAGTGCACATGTTATCTTGCGTCGTCTCCTCGACGTCGAATCTCGCTCAGATCTGCCACATCGTATCCCTCGCTCTCGTTGAACCAACCTTTGATGCCGGCTGATAGGAACATGAACCGGTACCAACTCTGCTCCGATACCAGTTGATGGGAACACGAACCCTCTGGATACGGAAGCGGATTCACAATCGATACCACCATGGAAGCACGTGAAGAAAAGAAGAACCAGATATAACGATGATCGGTCACCTCTCGCGACCACCGGAAAAGAAAGATCACTATAAGAAGAATGAGTACAACTCTCTATGTTCCCTCGCTCTCTCACCTCTCTTCTCTCTCTCTCTCTTCTCTTGTATTATTCCCTCTTACTGTGGTGTAGAGGCAATGCCTCCACGCCCCTCTTTATATAGCACAAATAGACCCCATAGTCCCATCTCAATAGAACTATAAATAGAATACAACTCAACTGCTATTAGGATTAGGAGTCCAATCCCATTAGGATTCCTAATCCTAATTTAACTCTAATCTGAACATAAAATTATCATAAGGAAGAAACTACTTAAACGTCAAAATTAATTGGTAGAAAATTGACAGATTACATAGATGTCCAATTGATATCAAAGTTGGAGGATACTTTTGTAAAAAAAAACCCTATAGACATGTTCGGTTGGGGAATAGACCCAAGAATAAGAGGACTATTCCCCACCCAATGCCTCTCCCAATGATACATCTATTCTCCTCTAAGGTGATTCAAAACCCTCACCATCACCAATCGAGCAGAATAGAGGCGATCACCTATTATTTCCCATCCTCAACGACTCTCTTCTCCTCCCCTCTCGCGCTCTCCTCCCACCCTCTGCAGTTCCCCTTTTTTGTGGTGCTCTCTCCAACCGGCCTCTCCCCTGTCGTGCCTGATCGGCTTTTACTTCACACTTTGTAGGTCGTTCTTGCTTCTTGTGATAAGTGAATCTTGTCGCGGAGCTCTTTACCCACCTTCAATTGTGGTGGGTGGTGGACTTCCTTACTATTGAGACATTTCCACAGCCTTTGGAGATAGATGTGTGGTGTCATTAGGCATGTGTTGTTTCTCGACCATGTCCTCAGACACGAAATTTAGGGTTTCAGTGACCCCCGTGAATCCCTATAAAATGGCATGGAAGAAGGGTTCTGGTCGCCCATCGCACCCTGTTGTTGAACTATTCTTACTCTGCTTATGCATTCACATATCTTCGACCTTGTGGGTTTTCTAGATTGTGAGATATCCAATCTATCATTGCTCTTGCATGATGATTTCTGCCTCTGATGTGCCATTTTTCATCCTTTGATTGGAATTGCATATTGGTATTTTGTGGTGTTTTTACGGATTTTGACATGTGCTTCTTCTATGCACACCTTGCTTGCTTGATGTTGATCAATTTAAAGTTGATGGTGGTGCGCTTAGCATTCTAGGTAACTACTCATGTTGGGTTTTGGGGTTTAAATGTTGTTAATTGTAGTCAGTTCTTAGTGTCGCATGACTTGATTTACTTGAAGTTTATCTTTTATAAGTTGTTTTCTGCGATAAAATTTGAATGGAATGAGGACTTTTTAGGGTTATATATGGATCATATGCTAAACTCATGTGCAGATTTCTTGAAATGTAATTTGGTTTCATGGTTCTAGGCTAAATTAGATGATGCTTTAGCATCTATTCAAATTTTAAAACATGTGTTAGATGCTTCTCGAGCTTCTTTTACCACATCCTATGAGCGTATTTACTGATGATAATCTTGCACTTATATGATGTTTTTTGAATCTTAAGCTCAATGTGAAGGTTTCCATTTTATCCCGGTGTCCCTTCCAACTTCAGCACTTATTTTGTAGCTGAACCCTTGTTCCCATTATTGCGGGAATCTAACACCTGTTGCTGATGAGTTTTGATTCATATGACTCTTGTGGGATGCTTACACCTCTTGGGTGTATTCGAAGTTTTGACCTTTAATTGTATCGTCGATTTCATTATTCTAAGCAACCTTAATGGGTTGCTATGATTTTCATTCCTCCATGAAAATCCGCATTCGTTGTTCTTGAGGGAACTTTGATTTGTTTAGAAGGTTGGAATTGTGGTATGTACTAATTTGCTTGTTGTTGTGGTTTTCCCCCTTTGTCTCCAATTGTTGTGGCACCAAACACTCCTACTTGTGATGAGCTTCGATTCATTTGACTCTTGTGGGCTGCTGCTCTTGGGCATATTTGAATTTTTTATCTTAAATGCATCATCGATTTCATGATTCTGAGCATGCTTATTGGGCTGCCATGATTGTGAATCTCCATGAAAATACACCTTTGTTGTTCTTGAGAGGAATTTGATTTGTTTAGAAGATTGGTTTTGTGGTATCTACCGAGTTCAACACTTGATTTTGGAGCCGAATGTGCTCGGTAGTTGTGATTTTTGCCTTTGTTTCCGGTTGTGGGAACCTAACCCTTTTGTCGATGAGTGTAGATTCATCTAATGCGTGTGGGTTGCTTACACCTCTTAGATGTATTCAATGTTTTGACCTTCAGTTGCATCGTCGATTCATGATTCTAAGCAACCTTAGTGGGTTGCTATGATTGTCATTCCTCCATGAAAATGCACATTTGTTGTTCTTGATAGGACTTTGATTTGTTTAAAAGGTTGGAAATGTGGTATGTTTTGATCTGCTTGGTTGTTGTGGTTTTTGCCCTTTTCTCTAGTTGTGGGCACCAAACACCCCTGTGGGTGATGAGTTTTGATTCATTTGACTCGTGGGTTGCTTACACCTCTTGGGTGTATTCGAAACTTTTATCTTAAATGCACTGTCGATTTCATTATTCATAACATGCTTATTGGGCTACTATGATTGTGAATTCTTCATGAAAATGCACCTTTGTTGTTCTTTAAAAGAATTGTATTTGTTTAGAAACCTGATTTTGTGGTATGTTTCAAGTTCAACACTTCATTCTGGAGCTGAATGTGCTTGGTTGTTGTGGTTTTTGCCCTTATTTCAAGTTGGTGAGGGCACCTAACAC
This sequence comes from Ottelia alismoides, assembly GCA_037367405.1. NCBI lineage: Eukaryota > Viridiplantae > Streptophyta > Magnoliopsida > Alismatales > Hydrocharitaceae > Ottelia > Ottelia alismoides. The sequence continues at coordinate 87,580 of JAZKJV010005729.1, read as the reverse complement.
CTAATGTTGATGAGTTTCGATTTATTTGACTTTCATGGGTTGCTTACACCTTTTGTGTGTATTCGAAGTTTTGACCTTCAGTTGCATCACCGATTTCATGATTCTAAGCAACCTTAATGGGCAGTTATGATTGTCATTCCTCCATGACAATGCAATTTTTTGTTCTTGAGAGGACTTTGATCTGTTTGGAAGGCTGGAAATGTGGTATGTACTGATTTGCTTGGTATTTGTGATTTTTTCCCTTTGTCTCCAATTGTTGTGGGCACCAAACACACCCACCGGTGATGAGCTTCGATTCATTTGACTCTTGTGGGCTGCTCACACCTTTTAGATATATTCAAAATCTTTATCTTAAATGTATCGTTGATTTCATGATTCTTAGCATGCTTATTGGGAGGCTAAGATTGTGAATCCTCCACGAAAATCCACCTTTGCTGTTCTTGAGAGGAATTTGATTGGTTTGGAATCATGGTTCTGTGGTATCTACCAAGTTCATCACTTGCTTCTCGAATGAATGTGCTTGGTTGTTGTGGTTTTTGCCCCTATTTCCAATTATTATGGGAATCTAACACCTGGTGTTGACGAGTTTTGATTCATCCGACTCTTGTAGGTTGCTTACACCTCTTGGGTATATTCGAAGTTTTGACCCTCAATTGCAACTCCGATTTCATGATTTTGATCAACCTTAATGGGCTACTATGATTGTCATTCCATCATGAAAAGCACATTTGTTCTTTTTGAGAGGACTTTGATTTGTTTGGAAGGCTGAAAATGTGGTATGTATTGATTTTCTTGGTTGGTGTGGTTTTTGCCCTTGTCTCTAATTGTTGTGGGAACCAAACACCCATGTTGGTGATGAGCTTCGATTCATTTGAGTCTTGTGGGCTGCTCACACCTCTTGGGTGTATTCAAATTTTTGTCTTAAATGCATCGTTGATTTCATGATTCAGAGCATGATTATTGGGCTGCTATGATTGTGAGTCCTCCGTGAAAAATGCACTTTTGTTGCTCTTAATAGGAATTTGATTTGTTTGGAAGCCTGGCTTTGTAGTATCTACCGAGTTCAACACTTGATTTTGGAGCTGTATATGCTTGATTGTTATGATTTTTGCCCTTGTTTTGAGTTGTTGTGGGCACCTAACACATGTTTCTTATAAGTTTCGATTCATCTAACTATTGTGGGATGCTTACACCTCTTGTGTGTATTCGAAGTTTTAACCTTTAATTGCATCGTCGATTTCATTATTCTGAGCAACGTTATTGGGCTGCTACGATTGCCATTCCTTTATGAAAATGCATATTTCTTGCGCGAACTTTGATTTGTTTAGAAGGTTGGAAATGTGGTATGTACTGATTTGATTTGTTGTTGTGGTTTTTACCCTTGTGGGCTTTATTATGGCATTTGATTGCTATTATTGCTCACGTTCCCATTTTCATTTACCTGTATGCTTGAAGTGCTTTTTTGTATGATTTAAACCATATCATTAATGGCACCTACTGTTTGTTAGTGCTCCGGGCATCCCTTGTTTGCTATCTGATGGTAATTGCATTAATGCTTCTGGCATGCCTTGTTTGGTCTAAAATGAGTGTGGTAAATAATTGTTTCAGAGCATTCGTTATATATGTCTGCTTCAGTTCGTTCATCTTATATCCTTTTGGATGGCACCTGTTGAAGCTGCTACATTTACCATATTCATGACCTGTTGTTGAATTGCAATGCTTTTATGAATTTTTGTATCTTTTAAACTACATGTCCTTTATTTGTGCTATTTTGAATCATTTTTCTGAGTGTTTGTAGGAATCCATTGGCTCATAGGCATTGGGTATGACTTTGGATGTACATAATATCGGGGGTAGTGTGAACTTGGAATGGTTCACATTGCAACGACGTAATTGGTCAATAAATTTGCCACACATTGACCCCATCCATATAGGATGAGCTTGGGAGGTGCTGCAAGCTCCTCCAGTGTGCACATCGTGGACGACGATCTGTGGAACTTCGGGCTAAGTGGACCCCCGCCATGGACGAGTGTCTACTGCATCTGTTCAAGCACCACTTCAACATAGGGGACTGGGTCAGAGGGTCCTTCACACCCCTCGTCTGGCATAGCATCATAGCCCACTTCAACATGCAAATAGGGAAGAATTGGGCTAAGCCAAATACAGTTGTCGTTCCAGATGAGTCAGCTCGGCTTATGTATGCAATAACTTTGTCCAAGCTATATGTTCAATGATGGGTTTATCATCTCCTTCACATGGAATCTCTTTCAGATCGACAAGGCTTACAAGTCCTATCTAAGGAATACATTACTTCATTACAAGTTGGTGGATGCAATGGTTAGATAGTACATTGCTAGGGGGACCTATGCCTTCTCATTGTAGACCGTGCCATCGAGATCATTCGATGCCTTCTTCGAGGGAGACTCAGGTACACAGCAAGCAGTCGAGGAGGAGCTCAAAGAGGATCTAGATACACCAGAGATGCCAGAACTAGTCCAAGATGGGGTCAAATGAATCGGTCAGCTAGTAGGAGGCAACATAGAGAATCTGCAGGATAGTCTTCGGCCAGTAAGCGATCAAGGAGTGATGGTGCCCCCCTAGCATCCCAAGTTGTAGGAGAGGATGTTGTTTGCCTTACCACATAGATATTGGAGTTGCAACGGGATCAGATCCAAGCCGGGCCCCAAAGAACCCACACGAAGGTGTGGAGGAGATACTGGATGAGTTGGAGGCACTGCTTCCAAGCATTCCACCCGAGGCATAGATTAAGCTTTCGCACAACCTACAGAATCCCTACAAGCGGATCATCTTCAACTGTGCTAAGTCTATCTCCGCTAAGTTAGCCTCTTAGGTGGGCATCCAACAAAGCAAGCCCTAGTGACATTTCACCTTGTCCTTTTCCCTGATTTCTAGTAGTTTGCATGTGTAGCTCCCTATCTTATCCTGATGTTGGTATTTGTTGGACCTTATTATTATTGTATACTATTTCACTACCACGAACACTACATAGCTAAATATTCTCCTTTTGTATTGGGTGTGATTTCTGGATTACTTTGATTTCTAGCAATTTTTACAATGTTGTCTTTCAATTGTTATCCTTTTATTGGAATAGATGCGCGTATTATGTGTGTTGGCCATTAATCGACTGCCTTTATCGTAGGAAATGGACGGCATGGCTGCCATAGTCGTGATGAGATACAACTTGGTCATGCTTAACATTCCTTAATGAGGAAGAGGATAGGGAAAACATGCATGGTGGTTACATCCCCTTATGCCGAAGCACATGTCAACCTGTACCGATCATGTATGGGTCCAAGAGATTCTAAATGGCCACGTCGGGACATCATATGAGGTGTTTCACCTGTATCCTGACACCATCACACACTTATGCACATGCCTAAAGGAAAGGGAATGCCTTAAAGATTTGTGACACCGTAAGGCTGAAAAATTGCTCTGCATACTACTATACTATTGTTGACACGCTCTTGGCCGGTCCGCTAATCAAATACAATTAGCGATCACTATGATTACCAAGCACAAGAGACGAATCAAACATCAATTAACCCACAGATGGAGATAAAGAAATGTAATATGTGTGTGGAATTAAAATTTATTATAACTCTACAAAAAGATGTGTATAGGCGTAAGTATGTAGAATGTCAAAGTCAGGGATCAAACATGATAGATTGTGAAATTAATCCAAAATTTCCCTTCTTATTGTCTTTTTATTTTAATTTTGTATGTTTTTAAATATATTTAATTTTTATGTGGTTTTTATTTTACATTTTTTTATATTTTTAATTTTATAGTTTTTTATCTCTTTATATATTCTAATTTTTAGTTTCTTTTCTTTTTGAAAAATAAAATATATGTATATGTAATAATATGTATAATAGAGATACTATATAATATATAATAAATATAGATAAAAATCAGAAAAATACCCTGAAGTCCAGTCCTTTTTAAAAGGATTAAAAATATATTTTAGATATTTTTAATAATAATAATTTAAGTATATATAGCTATATATATAATGTAAGCTTATATATTTATAGATATAACTATAAATACTCAAAATTGATAAAATAAAATGTTTTTATATAATATATTTTTCTCTGATTTTTTTATTTTCTTATATTTCTTTTCTATTTTTGTATTTTTTATTGATTTAAAATATGAAAAATTAACCTATAATAATATGTTGGATTATTTTGGAATTAAAAAATAGATAAATACCTAAAAATTTTCCAAAACTTTTTTTAAGATATAATATATAATATAGATAAAATTTAGAAACATAAACTAATATTTTTATATTTTTAAGCAATTTTTAATAATTTTTAAAAGTTTTGGAGTTTTCCAATTTTAGTGTTTTTCTTTTGTAATTTTTAGTGTTTTTTGTTTTGGAGTTGTAAAATACAATAATAAAGATACTCTATTTTTGGAATTTTTCAAAATATTTTTATAATTTTTAAGTTTTTTAAAAGCAAATAGGAGAAATATACATTGTTTTTGTATTTAAAAAATAGGAAAATAATTTTATTTATCATACAAAAAATATATGTGATTTATTATAGTCCTAGACACTTAAACTAATTTTCTTATAATTTTTACATGCAAGATTTTATTTTTAATAATGTAAATACAATAAATAAAACTAATTGCACTAGTAGGGACCTAAATGTAATTTACAAAAAGTATTTAGTGATTTCTGAACACCCTTTGCAAGTCTAGGGGCATACATGTAAAAATCCATGAATATTTAATATAAAAACCACTAGCAAGGGTATATTCAAAATATTCAAAAGTAGTAGTCCTTAATGCAATTTTCTAAAAAATATTACACTGAAATTTCAAATTACTGGACTAAAATGAAATACATAAACCCGGAGGGGACCCTTGCAAAATGTCTACCGCCTCACGTGTATGCGCACGTGAGGTGACGTAGCGATGGACCTAAATGTAAATATTAAAAACCTAGGTTTCAAAGTATAAATATTACACTAATTTTATAACTATAGATGAATATTTTTAGATTAAAAATAAAAGACAAAAATTGGAAGGGTGGCGGTGCAAAATACCCTCATAGGGCACGATGCAACATCAGATGGGTCTTCACTTGACACGTGGGCGCTCGAGATGTGACGATGCCACTTCATGATGGATGGATGAGATTAGATGCATGGCTTGGATCTGCGGCTGATGGTGCTCCCATCCAACGAGTGGCCTTCAAACTGGAGGGGGCGATGATCGTACGGATGTTGCTCTTCCCCAAGAACAAGGAAGAACATCTCCACAGGCGAGCTTCGATCGATGATTCCTCCCTCCTCTAAGATCCGCTAGCGTTGCTCCGGTACTCAACTTGTTCCTTCGATTGTCCGCAGCTTCTAGTTGTGTTAAAAAGATCCCGGACTCATTGATGGGGTCATGGTAGGTCGAAGGAGCTCTCCCCCTGGGAACCACGTCCAGGAGTTATCAACCCTCAAATGGGCCCTTCAGGAACTGCAAATAGCATGGAAGCACCAACGACACAACAACGAGACTTCTAGCATTTATTGGTGGTCGTTCGAGGTAGGAATGAGGGTGGAGCAGAGAGGTCTGACGAGGTGGCGGAGGGGACCTCGGATTCATTGATCTGGAAGAGATCAAGATGGATTGGGTGGTGGGGAGATGGAGAAGCGTACGAGGAAGCTAATGGGGTGACAGGAAGGTGGAATAGGGGAAGGACACGACGAAACAGTGGTTGGAGCTCGAAAGCTTCAGCGAACTTAAATCCTAATCCTACACTAAATCAGATAGTAAAGGCATGAAATAATGGCTGAAATAAAATTCTGGAAGATAAATCTATTAAGCGAGAAAAGTAGGGCTCTAACTGCGGGATAGTGAGCCAAGGAGGAGCTCTGCCAGGATGTCACTGGTTAGGCTCGGATCACGCTCCTCCCTCCGCACGCATGCTGCAAACCATTCGAAGAGAATGTTGTCACCTAAATCAACTCTGATTTTGGTTGATCTAAGGGGGTTGGTGAGAAATAAAGGATCAAAATCAAATAGGAGGTCAAAGAGGGGTTTATGTATAGGGGTGGCTTTGACTGAGGTGACGGCTCGATTTAGTGATCTTCAGTTCGAGGCAAGATGCTGGCATGAACGATCAATGATCGAGGAGTAAAAATTGTGGAGGAAATGAGTCAAAAAGTGAAGTAATCAGAGGGGAAATTTTGAGTAAGATAGGGATTGACGAAGGCTCCGACAGATGCGAACCTATGAGGGGTGGGGAGTTGACCGAGGTCAATTCTGACCCACTCCTCATTGGTCCACGTCAGACCAAAACAAGGATAATTCCCTTATTAAATCATTTTAAATAATGATTGATTTTATTATTTTTTGTTAAAATATGATAAATGTATATTATTTTATGTAGTATTTTATTGTAATTTTTATTTCTTTTACAAGTTAATTTATTAGGTGTTAATTTTTACATGTATAATAATAAGTATATTTACCTATATATTACGTATTTTATTTTGTATTTTAGTTTTTATTATTTTACAAATTTATTTTATATATTTATAACTTATTTAAATACACATATATAGGTTTTTGTTGTATTTTTTTGAAGTTGTTTATTTCCTTAAATAATTATGTGCATTTATTACATAGGTACTTATAAGTATAATTCATACATGTATTAAAGTATACTTATTTATTTTAATATATTATTTAATTATTTATTTTATTTTAATTATTTACAAGAATTTTAATAATATTTACAAAATTATAAAAATATAAGGAGCCTAAAAATATAAATAATAAATATAATGAATATTATATACATGTATAATGCACATTGAGGGTCCAAAAGCCAACTTTTACATTTTAACTCCAATTTGAATGAAACCACCTTCATTAAATAGATGATTTAATTTTATGAAGAACAAATGTGAATTTGATGAATTTTGAGCTTCTACGGAGAAGATACATGTATGGGAAGTTTTCCTTCTGGCTTTTTATTTTGTGTGTCACTGAGACACTGTGAATTATTTTTGCATAAAATCATTTTCACATTTTCTTGGTATTTTTATGTACATTTTCATATTCAAAGTTTATTGATTTGAGCTATAAATAATAAGGAATAAAATGAGTCCCAAAAGGTATCTATTGAAGAAAAAAATTAAAGTTTATTGTTTGATTTTTTGCCCTTATCTCCCCCTACTTTATTCCTTGTCGACCAAGTCAATTCTTGACTTGGTCTCAGGGTTTAGGGTCATTTAATACATTTGGCATTTCATTTTTTTCTTTTCTTTATTCTTTAATTTTGGCATTAAATATAGTATTTTATACAGAATAATTATATCAATGAATGAATTTTACTATGCAATTAATGATATTTACATGAATTTAACTAGGGATTTAAGACCAAAATGAAAGAATAAAGGTGATGAAATGGAGATTCATCAACTACCTACATAACAACGTCAAGAATTGGGTGCTATACGAGCATTTCCAACACTCATGTGATTAAATTTCAAGGCATCTCAACAATGTCTTGATGCACATCGTCTCCCTCGGAGATCATTTCATCCACATGTCGTCAGAAGATTGCCAAATCTCGAACATTATACTCCAGAATAGTAAGTTCTATCCCTATTTCAAGGTTGGCCCTTCACACATGCTCGTTTATGACACCAACTACTTCATAGGTTGCACCCTAACTTTGCATAACATCATTTCAAGATGTCATCAGCGCTATTGATGAGATGTTGTTCCATGCGAACCTCCCAACTAATATTTCCCCAAAATTTAGGAGCATGCATCAGACCCTCGTGCAGAACGTGATGGCATGTGTTGACTTACAGTATAGATTCTTTTACATGGGGGCACGGTGGGAGGGCTTAACAGGTGACATGAAGGTGTTGAGATGGGACATGGTCGAGGGTGGTTTCCACGTTCCTCATGGCCGCAAGTTTCTTGTTGATTGCAGATACATAAATACAAACACCTTTTCGACTCTTTACTGAGGTCTCATTCGTGCACCTACCATAGTTAAGGGCAAGGAGGGGTTGAGCGTATGCTAGGCCCGAGGAGATGTTCAACCATCGACACTCGTAGATTCGGTCCTACGTCGAATGGATATTCGGGATAATGAAGGCTCTCTTCAAGGCCATTAGTGAACGACCCTTTTACAGCTTTCTGAAGTAGGTAATGGTCGTCATTACGTGTTGCATTATCAATAATTTCATCCGTGAGGCACATGGTGAGGATTGGGTCTCCAACGCATTTACCCGAGAGTTAATGGAGGGTAGGATGACGGCCACCTCTACATCTAGAGACAAGAACTTCGATAACGATGTCGCTGGTGATATCAAGGTTTCCGAGGAAGACATATAAGCGGGGGAGTTATTGCACGATGCATTGGAAACAACCATGTGAGAGAATGCTTAGCGCTTTTTCTGGGTCATCGTCAGTCATCAATGTTTTAGGAATCATCTCTTCTTGAGTTCATGGGTTGGTAGCATAGTTAACGATGCAGTGCAATATTCCCCTACTATTGTTGGACCTTTACTTTTGTCGTTTTTATATTGAACCAATGAACAATGTTTAATATATTTTAATTTTTCACATTGAATGCTCTGTTCCTTTTTTCACGATGATGATTATCCCCCTCCCTTTCTGTCGTAATTGCTTGTTCAATGAGCAACCACGTGTTTACCACAACTCTTAACATGCGACTGCGATGTGGCATTCACAGTTCATAGTATTTGTTGGATCAGCCGGATGAGACAACGATGGGGATCTACCATTTCACATGTTCTAAAGGGGGTGATCTTAGCAGCTTTTTTAAAACCTCATCTCGCATTGGTAATTTTATGTATTACACGTGTTTTTGATCTCTGCAGATTTCATGCTTGAGCAAGTAAAGACACAAATCACAATGATGATGTCCCGCATTCTAGAAGAGAGACTGATGATACTACACCATACATGGATTAACAACTACTTTGGTGGCGTGACTTAACCAACGGATATGACGTCACTCGACGCACGCATGAGGAATTTGCTTCCTGAGCAAAAAATTGCCACACTTTCTCTTTCTCTTTTTTTCTTCGAGTATATATTAACATCAACACATGGTAGTTACACGTTACTGAAATAAATAGTTTTTCACATTATTTATGGTCACTGAACTAGTGATGGCTATGCCACGATGTGATTAGACGAGGACCCATGGACGTAGATGCTACTGTCTAGCAGATGCACTCCTCATATTTGAAGACTCGTGTAGACACGAGGATGCCGGGGACCGTCTATGGTACACATGCTCCAGAGACATAAGTTTGCACAATTTAGAAGCAATTTATTTTCAAATAGTATGTAATATCTAATGAATTTTCTTCTTTGCGGAGACCATGTAGATATAAAGTTAAGGTGTCAACGTTGTAGCTGACACTCGAGCCTTTACCTGCAGAGAAGGTGTTCATGACTGACACAATAAACGTGATGGAATTTTCATAAGAATTTCATGTCGAGAGGCTGGAGGGAACCAAACAATAGCCCTGAAAGAAGGAGAGACTAATTGTACACTTGATAGGCTGATTAACTTCAACGCATTGACAACTCTGTGTATGATAAGCATGTGATGATGTAGCCCATTCTGTATATTGAACACTGTAATGTCTATGTGGAATTCGAGTCTATAATAAAATAGTTCTAATTTTCTGACGTGTATACAAGGCTGAGGTGCAAGGCGGTTACGGTTCAATGTCCCATACCTATGATAAGTCCAAGTAATAGCTTTAACTAACGTAAAAACTTTATTCATTATCCTCCATTTGCTAGCCAAACAGAGAATAACACTTACCTACCATTATTCCTCCTTATTCTCTATATTCCTATCTTTCCAACCAAACAAAGAATAGACACGTATTCTCCTTATTCCCCATCCTTATTCCAGAACCGAACGCTCCTAAAAAAAGAGACTATCCTACTCTCTTTTGGGTGCTTAGTTTTTACACATCGTCTATATATTATATGGTCCCATTGCAAAGGTAAATAATCATGGTGTGTGTGTGTGTGGGGGGGGGGGGGGGGTCATCTTCGACACCCAACACGAAGAGCACATGTTTCTTGAGTGCATGAAATTGATACATTAATTCATGCAATAACACATTTGTCTTTGTGTTATTACAAAATTCATAATACCCATCTTCCACTATTACACTTATACCCCGATATTACATTAACGGAAGGATAGTACTGTAAGTTTTGTAAGAAATAAAAGGGCACAATTGTTATTGTAAAAAATGTAGGGGCATAATAATGCAGAAAGTTGGAGGAGCATAGGTGTAAAGTCTCTTAATTCGATATATGACGATTATATGGGTTTCTACTCGGGTGCCCTTTTGAGTATTGCCATATCAGTTATACCCTTAACTTGCCTATAATTACACAAATGCTTTTATATTCTTACAAAATTCACAATATATCCCTTATGTCGGTGTAATATAAGGGCACATGTGTAATAGTGAAAGGGAACTACTGTGAATTTTGAAATAAATTACAAGTGTAATTGCAAAGAAAAATTAGTGACAAAAGTGTTATTGAAAAAAATCAGAGGGACATAAGCGTCCTCATCATATTCTACGACCATGGAGTATCTCCGTATGAAATAACAAATTAGTAGGATATATAATTATTATAATGTAATTTACAAGAAGGTCCTCAAACTTTCATTTTATATCAATGTAGTCTCCAAACTTACATATATAATAATTTGTGTCCCAAACTATCATAAAGGTAATGATTTGGTCCCCCATTGGTCCTCTAGAGTTGCATTCACACAAAGTATTTGAACCAGCCGGGGATCACATTGTTACCTTTAATATAATTTGGGATTTAAATAATTGCTTCTGTAAGTTTGGGGACAACATTAATATTGGATGGAAAGTTTGAAGTCCTCCATGTAAATTACTCTTATTCCACTCTATTCGGTGTATCTAAAAGGGCCGTTGTCTTCAAAACCAAGAGGAAGAGCACATGTTTCATCCGAGAATGACAACTTATTTGGTATCTTAGTAATATATTTCTATTGATATGACGTATTAATGATGGGGCATTTCGATTGAGGTCCTTGTAAGTTTACACAGTTGCACTCTACCGCCGAAACCCGTTGTAAATTTGAACTAACATGCTTTTGCCTTTAAATCTTAATCTATATTCTTGGAGTCGTGAAGAAATTTGTTTCTTGCACCCTAAAGTTGTGTTAACTTGGGGAATAGGAATAGCTATCCGTGGATTTCTTTAATTTTTTTCTGTTTCCTTTATTATCAGAGTAGATATACCCCCTCCTTATTTCACAACTATTTCACTTTCCTTTATATCTTTCGTTAAATAACGAAATTATAATTTATCTCTCATTCACTTTACTTGTTTCATAATAACTACCATTTATTATAAAATAACTATCACTTATTTTACATTTTCAAGATTAACAACATAGGAATAACTCACATTTATCTCGCCTTTGTTCCACCTAAAAATAATCTGTCGAAAGAACAAAAATAGGGAATAAACGCTCTTATTCATTATTCCACCTTAAAATACCTTTGCTTGTGATTGAGAGCCCACGTCATATACATTAATGGTCCATTTGGTGAATAAACTTTGTTATCCATTTTAATTGTTACTTAAGGAAAATCATTTTTCATATTCATTGAACCTTGAAATCCCATACATGATAAATCATGGTGCCTAATTGTCCAAAAAAGGTCTACATTGAAGGTGGCCAAGGAAACTATTAGAAACACTTTCATTTTGTAAGACAAATCGGTAGAGGGGTTTATTTTTCCAAAGTGAATACATAACCACATCTAAAAAGTCCAATGGCCTCACTACATATTACCCTTTGATTAGGGGCCTAGGTGGAAGAAAAGTAGACAAAAGGTCAGAAATCAAAGTCCTAATAAGTGCCATGGGCTTCATATTTTATATACTAGTTTGAAGGAGATATAAGGGCATGTTGACCCAAAAGAAGTGACGAAGGTAAGGGGTGAATGAGCTAGAGTTTGGAGGCTAAGGTGAACGAGACTGTAAGCTAGTCTTGAGTAGGCAAAAAAGGTAGTAGAACAAAGTCTTGAAGAGATGCAAGAGAGCAAGCACAATGAATAAGCTATCAAGTTCAGCCTATAATCAATGTTGTCCTACTTCATTTCTTTATTGTTGTAGTATAGTTTGTTAATTCGGTCTCTAGGTGGAGTAAATGAGATGCTTGAGGTCTGGAGACATGCATTAGAGAATAAAGGATTTCGTATAAGTAAGGCTAAGATCGAATATATGGAGTGCACTTTTGACTAAAGCAATGGTGAAGGAATCGAGGTGAAGATTGGCGACAATAGCATTCAGAAGAAAGATTCTGTTAGATAAATGAGATCCATTTTGTAACATGATAGGGAAATTGATAGAGATGTTACTTATATAATAAATGCAGGTTGGCTAAAGTGGAGAGGAGCCTCAATTATTCTATGTGATAAGAAAACTCCTTTGAATATCAAATGTATGTTTTACAAAGCGACCATGAAACCTGATATGCCCTATGGATCTGAATGTTGGCATGTGAATCATAGACATGTGCATAGAATTACAGTAATAGAAATGAAAATGCTAAGGCGGATGTGTGGACATACACATAAAGATTGGATTCGAAACAATGTAATCAGAAGAAAAGTTGGTGTAGCTCTGACAGAGGATAAGATGTGAGAAAATCACTTAAGGTGATTTGGCCATTTGCAAAGGAGGTCGACTGATGCACCAGTTAGGAGATGCGAGTTTTAGGATGTTGAGCCAGATAAGAGAGGGCGAGAAAGGCCCAAGAAGTGTTGGAATGAGACTACCTAAATAGATCTTAGTTTTTGGATCTAAACCCGAGAATGACCCAAGATAGATCTAAATGGAGGCAAAGAATCCATGTAGCTCACCCTACTTGACGTGGAAAAAGGATTTGTTGTTGTTGTTGTTGTTTAGTTTGTTAATGCTCCTTCTATGAATCTAAGTATTTCTCTAGATGAGGGGCCTCAATTCTAAGCAATCCAGACCTAATTTTCTTCTCACTTTATAGCATATCATCTAACTCTCTTTTATTAGTCAGAACCTACTTGGGCACGGTGCTAAGCACAAATAAGACGATGGGTGGGAAAGAAAAAGTCTAGAATGAATTATATTTTACAACATCTACTCCTAGGTTGATCTAATTAAAACAAGGGCAAATAGATACTATTGGCAAATGGGTGTAGGACAACAAAGCATTAGTCTTAGATACATTCATGCATTCTAATTATATGGCAATATAAGAAGAAAGTATATCTTTTCTGAAGAATACATATAAAAGACTTATCGATGACAAAAATATATACTGGAATTAAGGATGAGATTTCGTTTGATTTGAGCGTGGCTGACCAAACTTGTGTCATCTTGCATGATTGATAACATGATCAGTATTTGTTAAGTTAGTTCTTATAGGACAAGAAATCCTATGTTTCCAAAGTAATTTATTTACTTTACGAGGGTAAGCCCCGATTTTAAACTCAAGGGGGCGACTTTATTTAAGCTAGATGAGTAGAGTGTAAGTTCAAAATACTTACAGGTACATGTATTCCAGTTTATAAACCCCACAAATTTTCATGTTTTCTTACCTTTTTAAGTATTTTATGGTTTTTATAGGTTTAGTAATTGATGAATCTCTATTTCATCACCTTTATTCTGTCATTTTAGCCTTAGAAACCTAGCTAATGCATGTATATATTATTATTTTGTACAAATTAACATTCACTATTTATTCCAATTATTGTATATAAAATACAGTTTTAATGCTAAAATTATAGAATAAAGAAAAGAAAAGAAAAAGAATAAAATATCAAAGGTATTTTATGACCCTAAACCCCGAGACCTAGCCATCTTGATGACTGAGTTGACAAGGAATAAAGTAAGGGGAGACAAGGGCCAAAAAATCCATAAAATTCCACTCTTTTATTTATCTATATTGCATTTTGGAACCTATTTTATTTTATACTTTTTATACCTCAAATAAAGAAACTTTGTATATGAAAGTTGTAGATAATAATATATAGAAAAATATAAAATTGATTTCATAGAAAAATAATGCACATCGTACAAGATACACTATAAATAAAAAGCTTAAATCCAAACTTCTCAGACCCATATCTCCTAAATAAAAACTCAAAATATATCAAAATCAATTAATTATAAATAACTTTTAATAAGCTATTTAATAAAGGTGGTTTCATATTTTTGGAGTTAAGATGTGAAAGTTACATGAGCAAAATATTCATTTTATTATTATTATTTTTATAATTGTATATTTTTATAACTTTGTAAATATTATTTATAATATGTACATATTTAGAATAGAAGAAAACCATAAATACAACATAAAAATAAAATAATATGCATAAATACATAGATGAAATACATATACTTATACCTATGTATTATATATCTATATTTATTTAAGTGTATTATATCAGAAAAATAAAATAAAAATATATTTATGTATATAAAAACAAGTTATAAATATATAAGAAAATAAAATAATAAATTCAAAATACAAAATAAAAATAAAATATACAAATATAGATAAATATTCCTATAAATGTACCTTAAAAAGTAAATTGTAATAAATAGACCCTTAAAAATAAAATAAAAATCATATTAAATTACTATAGAAAATAATAAACAATTTTTATTTTATAACTTAATTTTAATAAAATCATTATTATTTATTAATGAATTTTCCACGTGGACCAACCAGGGGAAGTCAAGAGTGGACCCCGGCCAATTATTCTTCCCAAGTGCCCAAACCTTTCACACCTAGCCTTCGACCTTGGGAATGGTTCCTCTACGAGTTCTCTTCCTCGATCCCACTCTATCAGGTGTTCTTGATTTCTTGGAATGAGGTGCGCTGCATCACCTACGCCTCCTCAATCTTCCTAGCCGCTCCATCACCTGTACAAAACTGGACCTCCATCCTTTGAATTTTCGAACTATTTTCCACTACATTTCTTCCTCCATTTCGTATGCTTGGGCTCAAGCTTGGTGACAGCAAGCTCACCCTCTAGTTCTTTGAGGAGAGGTTGAGAATGGAGGAGAGTTCAACTCTCTGGCCACCCTCCACAACCTTGAGGTCCATCTTGCGGCCTTGCACTGCTCGAGGTATTTTTCTCCGCTTCTTAGATTAGTTTTAGGCTTAGCTTTCAATTAATGCCTTTAGATTGATGTTTCATTAAGTGTTTTAGCATATATTCCCTGATTCCTAGATCGCTGGAGTGGACCATACTTTGCCTTGTTTCCTGACCATCAACCACCTCACCTCGCTTCCTCTGTCGATTCCCTACGCCCCACCGCATTCCATTCAACCTGCTCCTTCCTGGAGCAGGATCCCAGTGCTCCTCCTCCTCCTCCCCTCACCGAAGCAACCATCATTACGCCATGTTTCTCCTCGTTTCCGCCCGCTAATGGGTCGTGGCAGTTTTCCCTCGACCCCTCGTTCTTCCTGATAAGATCTTCGAAGCCCAAGGCCACCTAGAGGCAATTTAGGACCTCACTGGAGGTTCCTGAAGCTTTCCAGCTTCATCAACCTCTTGGGAGCACTTCGGCCATCCCTGGACGTTTTTGAGCCTTCCAACCGATAGTGGACGATGCTGGGAATCTTGTGGGACCCCTTGCAGCGAGAGAGGAGGTCGGAGGCACGCGTTACATCCAATTGAAGCTCGGAAGAATGGGAGTTCTTCTCTGTTCTTCCAAGCTCTCTTCCAGCTGCCCGATTTCCTTCCTCTTTCAGATAACACAGATATTGTTAGATCTCCCTATCCACACACCGTCCGATCCTCGTTAGAGATCTAATCCAAGCCGCCTGTGTCGAACCATCATCGCCTGCAGTACGACTGCCACGTGCATAAGTGGCATTACCGCCATCGTTCGTCCGCGCATGTGGAAGGGTAATTCACATATCTTACCCCTCCTTTTGTCACTTTATTTTTCAGTCTTGTAATTATTTTAAGTAGTTTAAAACTTTTGCGATATTTGTAAGATGACCTATAGTTATTGCTATTTACACTTGGGTCATGACCACGTCACCATACGTGTCGTCCCACGTGATTTGACATTTACAGCGAGACCCTTGCATGTTTTTGTATTTCATTTTAATATTAAAACTTTCATTTGCAGTTCTAATTTTTTGGGTAATTTACAAAAAGGCCCTCTTCTATATTTTTATTTGAATTTATGCCCCTGCTAGTTCATTAATTTTTGTGCATGATTTCTATTTATTAAAAATATCATCTGTGCTCCAAAAATTCTCAAGTTTTGTTTAATTCACACCATTTTGGATTTCAATTTCAGACAATTTTAACATTAATTAAAAATCAAAAGAGCACATTTTTATCTTTTAATTTTTAATTTTGTATTTTGATTTTTAATTTTTAATTTTCTATTTTTTTATTTTATATTTTATATTTTTTATTTTTCAATATTAGAATAAGAAAGCAATATAATAAAAGACAAGATAGAATATTTATAAAAATATGCAAAAATAGTTAAAAATTCAGAAATAAAATCTTTTTGGTCTTTTTATAATTTTTTATTGTTTTTGTGATTTTTGAGTATTTTTCAGAATGTTTTTGGTATTTTTAAATAACAAAATAAAGCAAAACAATTAATAAGCTATAGGCTGGAAATAAAATGAGAATTAAAAATAGCAAATAGCCACCAAAATTTGCCATACTAATTTTAAAATAAAGAGGATAAAATATAAAAGAAACAGGAACTGAGTTTCTATTTTTCGAGTTTTCTATGATTATATATATATTTTTGATGTTTTTGTGTATTTTCGAATTTTTAAGGTTTTTCTTTTAAGATTTTTAGTGATTTTTGGACTGACACTAAAATAGATTAAAATACATCATAGGTAATTTTTTTGGAATTTTTAGAGGTATTTTAATATTTTTTGGTATTTTCTAAGCTAGACAGTACTGCAAATAACTATTTTTGATTTTTAATAAATAATAAAATGTGACAAAAACAAAAAATAAAAATATGGTGTTAAAGAACAAGCATACAGGAGCTTAAGTCTATTTTTTTGAGAATTTTTGGAATTAAAATGATGCGTGAAATAAATAAATCAAGCACACAAAAATCTTAAGCCTAGCAGGGGTATATATGCAATTATAGAAACATACAGGGGCTTAGGTGCAAATTTCACCAAAAGGCACGCGCAAGGCACGTGTTCTGTCATTCACAGGGGTATATTTGAAATTAAAAGAAACCGGCAGGGCAACCATGCAATTTTCCCAAAAACATATTTAATTTACTACACACAAGGGTATAACTGCAAATACCTAAAAGTTCGGGTTCAAACATGCAAAATGCCCAAAAAGCACGCGCCCCAATCACGTGAGGTGACGTGGCGCAGACTAAAGTGCAAATATAAAAAGTGTGGGGGACTAAGTGCAATTATTACAAAAAACTTTTAAACTGGAAACTAAAGTTTTAGGACTAAAACTTAAATACAAAAATGCTTGGGCTTAAAATGCAAAATACCCAAGTTCCAGATCGTGCGGCCGATGGAGTTTCACTAATCCACGTGGCAGGCATCGGACGGCGGATAACCCTTCGTCTTGGGCGGCTAGGATTAGATTGTGGCTGGTAGATCGGACGGCGGGGGGAGCGTGGCGATCCGACGGCTCCTGTGCGCCTGGAGGCGGGCTCCTGATCCAACGGCGGGGAGAGGGTCACGCAGAACACCTCCCCCGACGAGCTTTGGCTGGTGACTGCGGCCGACACACGGTCGCTCCGGCCCTAGGATCAAGGGCAAAATGATCTTGGGGCCCCTCCGCGTCTGACGGTGGTCTCAGGCGAGGCTGCAACGGCGTGGGGAGCTCGGACGGCGGAGGCGACCTGGGTGCTGCTCCTGGGGCTTTCAAGGGTCGAAGGAGCCTTCTCCTTGGCTCAGACCTGCATGGTTAGGTGCGCAAAATCCAGGCGAGGCAAATAGGGGGGTCCTGATGGTGTGCTGAAGGTGGAAGGTGGTTCGGGCGAAGAGCTCTGGCGAGCGGCGGAGAGGGGAGCTCGATAGCTCAATCTGGGCGAGATCGAGGGAGATGGAGGGGTAGAGCGTGATGATGGAACGAAGGGGGAGAGAATGGAGGTGAAAGGTGATCGGGAGGATGCGTGATGCGACCGAGAACGGTGGGCGGAGCTCAGCTCCGCCGTGATCTTTGATCGGAGATTCACGGCGAATCACGTGATGAAAATCTAAACTACTCCTAGGCTAAGCTATCCTACACTAGAGCTACAAGAATATGGAAAGAGAAGAGGGAGAAGCTCACCAGAGACGACGGGCTGGAAGGCGCGGTGGAGCTCCGGCGAGGGGTGGATCTCTTCGATTCGACGCCAAACGCCTCAAACCCAGGCTCGATTCGATGCCTGCTGTCACCAGGAACACGAAGGGCTAGGGGTTTTAGGGTGGAAATGGCGGAAGAAGGATGAAAAACGAATCAAAGTCGGGGGAGGTTGATGACACGCCTGACCACTTGGGTAAAAGGTAATCAAGGGTCGTTGCGATCCAAGTAACCAAGCGCGGTCGATCGAGAAAAATAGACCACCAAATCGGATGAAAATTGAAGAAACTCAAGTAGCGGTCTCGCTGTTATATTAACCTGGTATAGCGACCAGGGTCGAACACAAGGAGCACGTAATGGCCTTGCGGCCTACGAAGTAGTCTAAAAAAGGAATAACATAAAATCAAAGTGTTTTTGGTGGATTTTTAAGGTTTTTATAATTTTTTTGGATTTTTAATTAATAGAGAAAATAAAGAAAACAATAAAACAACCAACTTCAAGCAATTATTAAAGCACTCAAAAATCACTCAAAAATTCAAATAAAAATATTTTATGTTTTTTATATTTTTTACTGTTTTTGGTTAATTTTTGGTATTTTTCTGATTTTTATTTAATTTTCTAAAAATCAAACAAGACAGAGATATGCAAGTGCTGTCCAGTCAGACTTGGAGGGCAAATATAAAATAGATAACAACCCTATCAAGGTCTGAAGGTAATTTTCCTAAAACCTAGAAAGTATAAAGATAAAGAAAATTTAGGCATTGAAATTATTGTTTTTGGATTTTTAAATTTATTATTAGAATTTTTATTGGGTTTTTAGTGTTTTGTAATTTTTAAGGGTTTTATATATCCAAAAATGACCAAAATTGGTCAGAAAATCAAACAAGGTAAAACAACTACTGTCTAATTTTTTTGTAATTTTTAGGGGTGTTTTAATATTTTTTTGTGAATTTTTAAGTTAGACAATAAAGAAAAAGCTTGTTTTTGAATTTTTAAAAAATAGTAAATAAAATAAAAAATGTCTCCAAAAAATGGAGAAAATTTTACACTATGACAGGAGCCATGTATGATTTTTTTAATTATTTTAAATATATAATCAGTTTTTTATACACACACTCCTCTATTCATATATTTACCAACTTTCATATTTATAAAAGCTTAAAAAAAGCTATTACAGCAAAAAAAGAAAAAATGAAGCAAGTTAAGAAATAACAAAATGTTTGGTACATAGCACGAGCGAATGTTCAAAAGCAAATACAAGCGGCTACTTATGATACCTTCCGCAGCTCCAACTCTGAATAGGCCTACTCCATGTTACATCTTTTTCTCGAATCCGGACACTCTCTGAGATCCTTGGGGACTCGTGACCAGTTAGCTAGTACATTCCCCGTGTAACTATATATATAAGCCACGTGAACAAATTGAGTCTTCTTGTCACCGAAAGCCATTTATGCCTATAGAATGAGAATGATTCAGAGAGCTATTAGATTCAGGTCATCAGCCTTAGCTCATCAATCTGACACTAGCCACCTAAAAAATTAGATCGGTAACTTACTACCACAATGTAGTAAACACCACATAACTCTCATCCCAGCAATCGATGGCGACTATAATTCAAGGTGGATGGAGAGAATGTCTAGATGAATGTTGTATTTAACTATTGGAGTATCAAAGGATTCAAAGGATTGTGACTTAGTTGGGATTTCCATAGGATTTCTAACTTGGATGGAGATTTTGCACAAGTGCTCGCCATTAAGGATCCATTAGAAGTAATCTTGACATATCCCGACAGACCTCTAGGAGAAGGCGTGGCTCGTACGCCTCTACAATCACCCTATACCCTACCTTTAGAAGAGTCAAAGGTGGAAGAGCTACCACATAGCTTATCTTTATTAAAAATCAAAACTAAGGTACAGTGCACAGGGACCTGTACGCAAATACAAGAAGTTCCAGGGGGTCCAGTGCAAATTTTTCAAGAAAACACGCGCGAGGCGCGTGACTTGGGCACTCAGGGGCCTAATTGCAAAGAAATTAAGGTTCTTGAACTATTTAATAACAGGTATTAAAAGTCCAGGGGCCTCAGTGTAAAATATCCACTAATTTCAACACATGTTCTAAAAAACCACGCACAGGGGTATATATGCAATTAATAAAAAGTTACGCTCATTCATTAACACCCTGAAACTATGAGGCTAAACATGCAAAAATCCCAGATAAGCACGTGTCGACGCACGTGTTCCACTACACACAGGGGCATACATGTAAATACAGAAAATGGCAGGGTCCACTATGCAATTTACCAAACTAAAATAAAGTATCTAAAATATTTACAGGACTACAGACGAACAACTAAGAAACTAAGGGCCTAAGATGATATTTACCCTTTATTAAGTCGCCTGTCGGATGCGCGCCACGTGGTGATCCATCGACTCAGATGCGCTGGGGCTAACCCTCGACGATCGACGGTCACGAACGAGCCTCCCAGATGATCGGACGGTCAGAGCTGCTCCTCGAATGGATGGCTGAGATGCGAACTAGAGCTGGAGGTGAATCGGACGGCAGGGGAGGGTCCTCGACGAACTGGGCTCCGGCGAACTTCGCCGGGCTCGTGCAGGCGCTGGAGTCCTCCTCGAAGGCCATGGATGGTCGGAGAAGATGCGTGGAGGCCGTCCGCGTCGAATGCCACCCTTCGATGACGGCGATGAGCTCTGGGGAGCTCCGGAGACGTCGGCGGAGGTCGAGCCGCTGCTGCTACGAGTTGGAGCCCTCAGATGAGCTCCTGGGAACCTGCAAAGATGCGCAACAGACTCGCGGGTCGAGGGCAAGTTGCCTCGACCCTGTAAGCGGGGGTGACGGTGGTCGGTGCGGCGGGGTGGTCGAGCTCCGGCGATGCGACGGCGGAGGAGCTCGAAACCCCAGCTCCTGTGCGAGCTGGGTTGAGTGGATGGGCGGAGAAGATGCGCGAGGGGAAGGCGGTCGTGATGGGATGCTCCGATGATCGGATAGGCGACTAGGATGGACGGAATCGAAGCAAAACAGCAAAGGGGCGATTTGGGTGAAATGCAAAATCAAAGAAAAGGGAAGAGAAGTAAGGCTACCTGGGAAGATGGTTCGACTGGGCGTGAGCTCTGGGAGCTCTGGGTCGTCGCCTCGCAGGTCGTCGAGGCCCAAGGCTCGCGCTCTACCTTCAGCGGAGCACGGCAGCGCGAAGACGCCGGATCTAAGGTCCGGGCACCCTCTCCTCTCTGTGACACGGCCAACAGCGAGCTGTCACCTCGAGGATGGCAATGGAGGTCCTGGGATGGCAAGGTGGGGAGCCAAAGATCGGGAAAATGGAGGCGGAGCTCGACATTTATACAGCCAGGGGTCCGGCTAAAGTCGATCGGGTAGGGCAGCTCAGAGCGCGGACCCCGAGGCGGGCATCCCGACGAGGGTGTCGGATCTGGCACGAACGAGTAGGACCCTGGGTTTGGGTAGATGGAGGTCGGGTCGTGACGCTAAAATGTTGAGAAATCGGATTGGGCGTCACGACCCGTGGGAAGCGGTCCACAGGGGGGAGTTGACCGGGGGGTCAACATTCCCCGTGGACCAATGAGAGGGGGCCACGTCAAAATGATTTGAATATTCATTTAAAATAGCAAATGGCCAAATTAAAGAAAACTTAAAACATGAAAAATATTTGTTTTAATTTTTTCTATTTTTTGGTGATTTTTAATTAATTTTTCAAAATAGAAATAAGGTATTTACATAATAGAGCTATATATAGGTATATATACAATATTAATTTTTGATTTTTGATTTTTAATTAATTATTTTTATACATTTTTATCCCAATTTAATATTTTATTTATTTATATCATAAAATTAGGAATAAAAAGATATTTTTATTATTTTATTATTTATATATAAGGGTGAATTAAATAGCTATATACATATATATACATGGTATATTGACAAGGTTATTTTTGGTTTTTTTAATTTTATTCTTTTTATTTTGTTTTTGTTTTAATGGTTTTTATTTTATTTATTTACCATAGAATATAGAATATGTACAAATTTTATGGAACTTAATTTATTTATTTATAAGGTGAAATAAATATAGATAAGTGGACTATGTACATGATGAATATGCACAAGTGAATGTTTTTATTTTTCTTTTTAATTTTTCAATTTTTGTTTTGATTTTGTATTTATAAATATATACATATATACACAAGCACATTTTATTCTATTTTTGGAGGAAAATATATTTATTATATTTACAAGCATATTTACACACATGAGCCCCTATCTCTCTCTACTTTGGCTTTTATGCGGTCAGGCCCATGTTGAGCCCTCCCTTGGGATTAGGTTGCTCAATATTTATTCTAAATATTTCGCTCTTTTTATTTTTAATCTTTATTCTTTTATTTTTGCACAAAAACATGCTAATTATTACTTTTTACACCATGCATGCTTTTGGTAATTATTTGTATTTACAAAC
The DNA here is from genome assembly GCA_037367405.1 of Ottelia alismoides. Classification (NCBI taxonomy): domain Eukaryota; kingdom Viridiplantae; phylum Streptophyta; class Magnoliopsida; order Alismatales; family Hydrocharitaceae; genus Ottelia; species Ottelia alismoides. Next base: position 64,693 of record JAZKJV010005729.1, on the reverse strand, counting down.
ATATACATGCATTTGCAAAGGTTTTTGTAGCTAAAATATAAGAATAAAGAGTGATGAATGAGTATTCATCACCCCCCTATACTTAACTTTGCTAGTCCCTTAGCAAACACTTATTTGAAAAAGAAGAAAAAGAAGAAGAGGAGAATGCACATGGATCAAGGTTGAATATTAAACTTGCCTTCATTAAATTGAATTATGGAGCTCAATCAGATCTTTGGATTATTAATGTGTCGGAACCTTATTTGGACTTAAGCTTAAAACTCAACAGCCTCTAAGTTCCACTAATCTATAATCAAGACTCCTCAACAATCCAGATCAGAACAAGTCATCAAACACAAACCCTGAAGACCATGAATCTTTCCTTGTACTGTGGATGTGAAGTATAAGCTCTCCACCTCAGAAATGGAAACTTGACAACCCTCCCCAACAAGGTAACTCTATGACCCCAATCTGGCCACTCTCTCCTCGAGGAGCGGGGTATTCCCTTCTAAGTTCAAGTTCAACCGGCTCAAGAAGAGGGGGAAGAAGAGAATGGGTCACGGCCAGTGTAGCCATGTACCCTTGGGAGCTCGACCAGTGTAGCCAAGTCTCCCTGCTGCAAGCTACATAAGGTGGGACATGAATCTCAAGCTTTGCTTATTGCACTATATACATACTCCGGTGGGATTATCATTTTCTCTCAGACCCACCACTTTTTTGGAGTTATTTTCTTTTTGCATTTTTTTTCAAGTGCATCTATACAACATATACATGTGCAGCATATATACAAGGAGTTTTTCCTCTTGAGCCAGTAGACTATCCCTCTTTTGAAGCATTATTGCAACCCACAACTCCTGTCTTTAGACCTCATGGCAACCAGACCAAGTTGAGACGCACTTCCTTCACCAAAAGAAGAAGAGAGGTTCCGCCTAGAAGTACTACCCTCATATGCTACCCCAAGTCAAGGAAGACTGCCTCCTCACCACCTCATCCGTAGAGAGCTCGGTGCTAAGTGCTGGTGTCCAAGTAAAGCCATTGTCCCTATGAGTCATGTGTTGTTGTTAAGTGCTCTACTTAGGCTCATTGAGATGACATGTGATCATAGCCTAGTGGACTCAAAGAATTAAGTCACCATGGACCTGAAAAGCCTTAACCCTAAGCCCTATAAGGTTCCTCTTAGAAATTAGGTGGATTAAGATCTTAATCAAGCTCCATTTCCCAATTTAATTCCAGGCTAGTTTAAATGTCAACTATCATCCAGAAAAACTATATACAAATATATACAAAGATGCTATTTACACAATATTTACACTCATGCAAAATTTTTGAAAAATGTTTTGAAATCATGAATGGATGAATGCATGAAATGCAAGTTTTGCAAAAGTATTTACACACATTTACACAAGATTTTTGCAAACTTTTGATTTTCAAAACATTTTGGAAAAATTTTGTACTATATACATAATTTTGATAAGAAAATATTTACACAAGCTTTATACAAAAGATTTTTGAAAACATTTTTATGAAAATAATTTGTACAATAGCTATTTATGTGCAATAAAAGAATGTTTATTTACAGGAAAATTTTTTAATACACAAAGTACGAGTTATGGCTAAAGTATATATGAAATATATACACACCCCCTATACTTAGCTCGAACGATGTCCTCAGAGTCAAGAGCGATGAAGAAGACATAACTCGTGCTATGTATAGGGAAGTGAAAAGAAAGGCTATATACAAAGACGAATGAATGAATAGAAGATCAAGAGGATCTCAGCTTTTCCCCCTATACTTAGGATCAAATAATCCTAAGTATAGCAGGCTGTACACAAAGGGAAAACCGAGTGGAGAATGTACATGGTCTACCCCCCCATACTTAGGGTGAAATATCCCTAAGTATAGGCAGCAAAACATGGATAGAAAGAATAAAAAAATACCCAAAGGTCCTACATCCCCCTATACTTAGGGTAAAGTACACCCTAAGTATAGCATAATCAATAGATGAAGGAAGGGATGTGGGACTAAAGAATGTGATGATATGGACATCTGGATCTATACAGGTCGGGAGAATAGTGAAAATCAGGCGTGAGATGCAATAGATGCAAGTCAAAAGACCACATCTCACGCAAAATGAATAGGGGCAACATCAACAACCCGCGGCTCATGATCTAGAAATGGCTTGAGCCGTTGGCCGTTCACTCGAAAGGTACTGTCAGAAGACAACTCGAATATATCAATGCTACTGTTGTCGTGTACCTTTCTCACCAAGTAGGGTCCCTTCCATTTGCTCTGCAGCTTCCCTGGAAATAGACGAAGCCTCGCATCAAACAACCATACTCTCTGTCCAGGCTCAAAATGTTTGTGGCTGATGTGAGAATCATGCCACTCCTTCACTCTCTCCTTATACTGTAGGCTATTTGAGAAGGCGGTATCTCTAAGCTCCTCCAAGGCAGCTAACTCTACCCTCCTCTGGTCTCCTACACTATCTGGATCCATAAAAATATCAGTGACTACCCAAAGTGACCTGTGTCTCAGCTCAACAGGCAAATGGCACGGCTTGCCATATACGAGGCGAAAGGGAGATGTGCCCAATGGTGTCTTGAAAGACGTCCTATATGCCCACAAGACCGAGTCCAAAAGCTGTGACCAATCCTTTCGGTCAGGGCGAATGACTTTCTGCAAAATAGTCTTGATCTCCCTGTTCGACACCTCGGCTAGACCATTCGTCTGTGGATGGTATGGAGTGGCAACTCGATGGTCTATGCCGAACTCGCTAGCAAGGGCCTTCACCTGATCGTTGATAAAATGAGACCCCCCATCTGAAATCAATACTCGAGGTACCCCGAACCGCGTGATGATGTGCTTCCTCAAAAATCTGCAAACTATCCTGGCATCAGCGGCTCGGGTGGGGATAGCGTCAACCCAACGACTAACATAGTCTACGGCCAACAGAATGTACTCAAATCCCCGACTCTTAGGGAATGGACCCATGAAATCGATGCCCCATGCGTCAAAAACCTCACAGAAGTGAATGGGCTACATCGGCATCATATCACGCTGTCCACAAGTGCCCATCCTCTGACAGTCAGTACACCTCTTCACGAACTCATCAGAGTCCTTGAAGAGGGTAGGCCACCACAAGCCGGATTGGAGCACTTTTTGTGCCGTTCTCCTCCCAGAATGATGTCCTCCTGCCTCAAGCTTGTGGCATTAAGTGAGGACGCTATGGTGCTCCTCCTGAGGAATGCATCTACGCCAGACGCTATCCCCTCCTTCGTGGTAAAGGATGGGATCCTCCCAGTGATAGGACTTGGCCTTCGCAAAGAAGGTCTCAAGCCTCTGCCTCGGCCAATCTTGTGGGACTTTCCCAGCAATGAGAAAGTTCACAATATCGGCGTACCACGGGAGTGAGGCGATAGCAAGGATCGCCTCATCTGGGAAGGTCTCACAAATGGGATCAATATGCTCGGACTCCTCAGGCTGCTCTAAACAGGAGAGATGATCCGCCACCACATTCTTGACTCCAGGCTTATCCTTGATCTCAATGTCGAACTCCTGGAGTAGAAGGATCCATCTAGTCAGTCTGGCCTTGGCATCCTTCTTTTACATGAGGTATCGGATGGCGGTGTGATCAGTATACAAGGTCACTCTAGATCCAATGATGTAAGATCTGAACTTATCTAGGACGAACACTACGGCTAGCATCTCCTTCTCTGTGACTGTATAATTCTGCTGCGCGGAATCCAATGTGCGGCTAGCGTAGTGGATATCAAAGGGGACTCCATCCCTCCTCTGTCCCAGCACGACCCCCATGGCAAAATCGGAGGCATCCGTCATGATCTCGAATGGGAGAGACCAATCAGGCGGCTGGAGAACAGGAGCCTCTATAACACACTGCTTGAGAGTCTCGAAGGACGAAAGATACTTGTCATCGACAAGGAACTCAGTGTCTTTCGTCAGTAGGTCAGTCAACGGCCGGGCAATCCTGCTGAAATCATGAATGAATCATCGGTAGAAACCGACGTGCCCCAGGAATGACCGTAACTGCCTCAGATTGGACGGCGGTGTGAGTTTTCTAATGACATCTACCTTGGCCGGATCAACCTCCATGCCCCTGTTGGAGATGATATGGCCAAGCACCGTCCCTTGAGTCACCATGAAGTGACTCTTCTCCCAAGATAGCACCAAGTGAACCTCTATACATTGTTGGAGTACTAGGTCTAGGCAGTCAAGACAGGAGTCGAATCCGTCACCGTAAACCGAGAAATCATCCATGAAGACCTCCAAACACTCCCCTACCATGTCCGAAAAGATCGACAGCATGCATCTCTGAAAGGTCGCAGGGGCATTGCATAGCCCAAATGGCATGCGTCGGAAGGCATATGTGCCGAAGGGATAGGTAAAGGTGGTCTTCTCCTGGTCCTCAGGAGCGATGGCCACCTGGTTGTAGCCCGAGTACCCATCCAGAAAACAATAGTGGCTCTTCCCTGCCAGTCTCTCAATGATCTGATCTATAAAGGGCATGGGGAAATGATCCTTCTTGGTGGCCTGGTTGAGTCTCCTGTAGTCAACGCAGACCCGCCAAGAAGTGGGTACTCATATAGCAATCTCCTCTCCAGACTCACTAATCACTGTAGTGATGCCCGTCTTCTTGGGCACCACATGCAAAGGGCTGACCCACTTGGAGTCAGAGATGGGGTAGATAAAATCGACGCTCCACCATTTCGAGATTTCCTTCATGATAACCTCTCTCAGATTTAGGTTCAGCCGCCGCTGGAACTCACGCGACGGCTTCACCTCATCCTCGAGATAGATATGGTGGGAGCACAGGGCCGGACTAATCCCCTGGAGATCTGCTACGCTCCATCCGATTGCCTTGCGGTTCTTTTCAAGAACCCCCATCAAACGGGATTCTTTCTCTCCAGTCAGATCGGCGGAGATGATGACTGGGTACATCTCAGGCTCACCCGCAAGGAATCGATACTTCAGCGAAGTAGGGAGCGGCTTCAGCCCTGGACAACTGGGTGCTGGTGGATCTGGCCTCTGAAATGTCTCTGTGAATGCTGCCAAATCTGCATGGGAGAACTGAAACTCTCTCTCAATCTCAGAAACTGGAGAAGGCTGCCCTGATGGACTGTCTCTGCTCTGCTCGGCATCTACCTCCTCCTCAGCTGTAGGCTCAGTGGAACTCAGGTCTAGCATGTAATCCTCACAATCTGCCCAATCAGACTCTGAATCCGAGGGTTCTGCATCACACAAGGTGGCAATAATACAACCATCATCACAAGAATCTGTCTCGCGGTCGAGAACCGGCTCTGCTGCCTCTGAAATATCCTGGACCAGGAATGTGCTCTCCAAGCCCTCCTCTGCTATCATCTCTGCATCAGCGGTGTCTGAAAATGAGAGGATGGCCTGTGCTGCTGGGTCTGCCCAAACTGCCTCATCGTCTGTGATCACAAAGTCACAGTCCTGGTGGATGTCTAGCCCGGCATCTGTCATCTGCTCTATGTCTGAAGTGGTCTCTGAGCATGATCTCTCTCTGGCTCAGTTGTCCTCGACCGTCTCTATTTGTACACTTTCGCCCTCGACGCGAAAGTATACCTTCCCGCTATCATGGTCAGTCACCGCCTTGGCTGTGGCCAAGAATGGACGACCGAGAATGATGGGGGTATCGGTCACTGAATCAGGGATCTCCATGTCCAACACTATGAAGTCCACGGGGAATTGCAGGCCCTGAATAGTGACGACAACGTCTCGCATCAACCCCTTCGGCCTCTTGACAGATCGATCAGCAAACTGAAGGACTGTCCTGCTCTGTCTAAAAGTGCCCAACTCGAAACGGTCGAGAAGGGCTGCCGGAAGGAGGTTGATCGACGATCCGCTATCTAATAGAGTCCGGTTGAACCTCTGCTCTCTAATGTGGCATCTGACATAAGGGGCTCCTGAATCTGGCCTCTTGTACGGCAGACGGTTCTGGATCGCGAAACACGTGGCTTTCGTCAGCACATGGATCTCTGAGTGGTGGTTCCTCCTCTTCCTCCTGACTGTGGTCCTGTCTCTCAGTGAACGCTGAAGAAGGGGGATGTGCTGCAAAGCCTCCTGAAGAGTCAGCTGTATGTGAAATTGATCTATCATCTGCTAGCTGAACTCTTCCTGCTCTCTCTTTTTGGGATTTTCTTTTTTCTTCCCCTTCCCCATCTGAAGGGCTCTAAGGAAGGGGATCACTGGGTCCTTCTCAGATGAAGGACTAGGAAAAGGTCTAGACGGCTCGACGACCGGATCCGCACATACATCACGCACCACAGTGGGACCAGAAAAAACTAAACCTTTTCCTTTATTCACAACAGGGTTCCGAGATACATCAGAAGTAGGAAAAATAATAGGTCTCTCAAAATGAACACGGGTGGCCTCAGCACCACCATCGGCTGGATCAACTGGAAGACTCGCGGCCTCAGTACCGCGCTCTGGCTCGGCATAGTGGGTGGCATCAGTACCACCTCCTCGAACTGGTGAAACGGCGGCCTCAGCACCGCCTGTGGAGTCAGCATTCTTGGTGGCATCAGTACCACCGTCATCATCTCTAGCAGCCTCAGTACCGCTCTCATTCTCCTCATCTGACGCTCTGGGTGGATCCTCATGATGTAGCTCAGATGAGGCGCCTCCTGCTGGCATCCTACCGCTCCTAAGTATGAAAAATCAGTATCAAACAGATATCCAGTCATATCACCAAATGTAGCACTAGGAGTGGTATACTCAGTGTAAGCTACCTGCTCAGATTTCCGCTTTAGGCTGTTGGGGTTTGGCTCGATCTAGGTAGGGATGGCGGCCTTCCCTCTCACAATGTCCCGTATCTCCTGGCGGAACTCGTCCATCTCCCATCGAAAAGTAGCCTGCTGGTCCGTGAGGAGGCGGGCTATATCATCCAAGGCGGGGCTCTCGTGGGAGCCCGACGGGTAGCCTCTCTGGTAATGAGGCTGCTGGAACTGGTGCTGCTGCTGCTGAGAGGGGTATGGGTGTGGCTGCTGGTGTTGGTGAGGCTGCTCACGCCTCCAAGACTGTCCCTGCTGATAGGGACGAGGACCATAGGACGACTGCTGCTGCTGCTGTGGTGGGTACACTAGGGGCTGCTGCTGCGGCTGGTGCTCTCTCCGATGACCGTACTGGCCACCCTGTCTTGATGGTTGCTGCTGGGGCTGGGCACCTCCGGTCCCCCACCGGAATCCGGGATGGTCTCGTCAGATACCGGGATGAGGGCGGTCATACCAAATCCCGTTGACATCCATCAACGGCTCTGTGTCATACTGGGGTGGCGGGAGCACTGCCAGAGGCTGATCCGGCTGGTATACCACCATCTGCAAGTCTGGAGATGGTGGTGATTGGTAGGTGGGCTGCGGCTGCTGGTACGGCTCCGCCTGTACAAGGTGAGCCTGTCTAGGCTGCTGGTGTGAGCTGGAGCACTTGGACAAGCTGCTGCTGCTGCCGGAGTCGCCTCGCGACTGAAGACGGGGCTGTGAAGCCGTCTGTGCCTCCTGGAGACACATGAGCTGGGTCTTCATGTCGCTCAAAGCCTGCGCCATCTGCTCCATCTGAGTGATGCCCTGGCACTGCTTCTTCTCGATCAGCTCCATCCGGTCCAACTTCTCGCTAATGATGCTCATGTCCGCTGCTGATGACTCGGCCTGTGCTACTGCTACTACGGACGAACTGGAAGGACCGGCGTCTACCCGTGCTATCCTCTGGTACTGCACGGGTTGTGGCTGCTGGGGTCTGCCCTGAGTATACAACCGGGTCTGGGACATCACCATGTAGTTCTCGGCCATCTCCTCGTAGATGGCCCAGACCTGGTCGTGATCCTTGGCAAAGTACGACCCGCCACAAGAAGCGTTCACCAAGCCCTGAAGCTCTGGTGTCAGCCCGCTGAAAAAGCTATGCACAAGGTTGGGCATGGAAATGTCGTGGTGCGGGCATCTATCAGTCAGCTCTCTGAACCTCTCCCATGCCTCATGGAACTTCTCATTGGGGAGCATGGAGAAGTTGCTGATCAGGGCTCTCGCGGCATTGGTCCGCCCGAGTGGATAGTACTTGTAGAAGTACTCGGTGCGGAGCTGCTCCCAAGTGTAGACGAACTTCCCCAGATGCTTCAGCCAGGTGGCTGCTCTATCTGCCAAAGAGAAGGGGAAGGCGATCATCCTGATGGTATCCTGGTCCACCTGACGGTTGTGGACAGTACTGCAAATCATAAGGAACTCCTGGAGGTGGAGATGGGGCTCCTCGGTGGCGAGCCCGTGGAAACGGGGGAGAAGCTGCAAGGTGTTCGGAAGGAACTTGAAGTCCCCCACGATAGCTGGTAGCACAACCCAGTGATGCATCAGTGTCGATCCGGGGTTGTGCAACTCCCGCATCGGTCTCGGTGGCTCTCCTGCTCCTGCCGCGGCTGCTGCTGCTGCATCATCCGGGACTCTCGGCCCGTCTCTCCGCTGCTCTCTCTCTGCTCTCATCTGCTCCATCTCTCTCCTCATATCTAGCATGAAAGCTCCCTGATCCCTCAACTGCTACTGAACTGTCTCGAGGGAGGCAATCAGGGTGGAGTTGATCGCACCCTGGTCCAAAACAAAGTGCTCGGGCTGTGGACCTCTAGAGCGATCATCGGAACTGCCGGCCATGGTGTCTGCAAAATCAAACGATCCAAACTCAGGTGCCGATAAATCTGCTAATCTCTCCTCTGGCACTGGTCTCTCGGAATCGAAAGAAAGGGGGTCGAGGGGGAACATGGCGGAATCATACTCGGGCTCGGAGAGCTGGTCTCGGCTCTCGCGAGCCAACCTAGATGAACGGGTAGACGTGCCCGAAAGCGGTGCAGCCAGAGGCTGCCTAAGAGATTGTCTGCCCATCATCTTGATGTGGCGAGTAAGGTGGATGAGATCTGGAGAAACTATGATCACAAGCAAACCCCTCAGTTCACCAATGCAACGCGAGCTGAAGACCGTAAAGGCTTGGTCAAATTATCTTGTCAATTTTATTTTGGTGAACAATCAAAATATCAGAGCGATTACATGACCTGCTGGGATACCCGATACTCTCCCAACCGACTGTCCCGCACAGAAGAAGTCGGTAATCAGTCGAGAGTAGCACCGGAGGGCTCTACCTAGTGTTCGGGTCACTCTCTCGCACAATCAAACCAACCAATGAGGGGGTTGCTCTCCCCAAGATAGATTTTTAGGTCAAGTGTCTTTTAGGGTCAATAGCTTAAACAATCCCAATTTTATTGTTTTTCTTTTTAGATATTTTTCAATAAAAACAAAAAGCCTAACAAATTTTTCGGTTCTCCTGATTATTAAGTCAAAAACATGGGGAGAAGACGAAAAAGCCGATGCGCGATGAAATTAATGATGCATGCAAAGATAGAAATGCGTACCTGTCTCCAGCACTCTACATGCAATATGATCCGCGCAGTAATGTAAAGACAGAAAAGAAACTACCTATATGGTGCAGTGGGAAAAGCCGAGTCCCTAAACAGGCAACTTCTACTCGAAGAACCGTCTAACTGGTCACCAATCCTTCGATCCAAGAGTCCGGTCTCGGTCTACCCCTCCTCCTCCCGACACATCGGGTTCAGGAGCAGCGCTTCACAGGGCAGGCTACGGTACGTAGGCTCGAAGGGAGTGAGTCAGTTATTTTTATTATATTTTTTTAGTACATCCAATTACGATCTATAGGCACAAGTAGTCTATTAGGTGTTTGGATCCTACTCAGTACGACACAGTCAAACAGAAAGTCCTAAATCTAGGGGCTCGAGAAAAACTGCGTAAAACCGTAAAAGGCAGCGAAAAACCAAAAGCCGCGAAAAAGCCGCGAAAAACCTAAGGGTCCCCCGAGCACACCGGTGCTCGGTGAAACAAACCCGCTAAAGAGTCCAAGTCTAAGTCCACACTGTCCCTGTATTATTACAACAGTTAATCAAAAAGTCTAAACTAATCTACTCTAATCCTCTCCCACTCAGCCTCTCTCTCACGCTCTCTTACGGCTCCGTGCAGAAGGGAGCCGCCTCCGAATCCCGCAGTTGCGCTGGCTTCTCGAAAGTCACCGCCTCGGTCCTCGGGCCCCGCAAGAAAGACGACAAGTGTCACAGACCAAAAATAATAATCAAATGAAAACAGAAAATATAAACAGGGGTATATGTGCAGAAATGTCAAATAAAATAAACAAACAAAATCAATCAAAAACAAAAATAAAAGAAAATAAAATAAAACAAAATAAAACAAAAATAAGAGAAAAACAAAAAGTCGCGAAAAGCCGCGGACTCAGAAAAAGCCGCGGAAAGCCGCGAAAAAGAAAATGAAAAGAAAATGAAAAATAAAAAGAAAGACTACTAAGCCATACTCCCCGGCAACGGCGCCATTCTAATGACACGCCTGGCCACTCGGGTAAAAGGTAATCAAGGGTCGTTGCGACCCAAGTAACCAAGCGTGGTCGATCGAGAAAAATAGACCACCAAATTGGATGAAAATCGAAGAAACTCAAGTAGCGGTCTCGCTATTATATTAACCTGGTATAGCGACCAGGGTCGAACACAAGGAGCACGTAATGGCCTTGCGGCCTACGAAGTAGTCTAAAAAAGGAATAAAATAAAATCAAAGTGTTTTGGTGGAATTTTAGGGCTTTTATATTTTTTTTGAATTTTTAATTAATAGAGAAAATAAAGAAAACAATAAAACAACCAACTTCAAGCAATTATTAAAGCACTCAAAAATCACTCAAAAATTCAAATAAAAATATTTTTATGTTTTTTATTTTTTTACTATTTTTGATTAATTTTTGGTATTTTTTTGATTTTTATTTAATTTTCTAAAAATCAAACAAGACAGAGATATGCAAGTGTTGTCCAGTCAGACTTGGAGGGCCAATATAAAATAGATAACAGCCTATCAAGGTCTAAAGTATTTTTCTTAAAAACTAGAAAGTATAAAGAAAATTTAGGCATTGGAATTATTATTTTTGGATTTTTAAATTAATTATTAGAATTTTTATTGGGTTTTTAGTGTTTTGTAATTTTTAAGGGTTTATATATCCAAAAATAACCAAAATTGGTCAAAAAATCAAACAAGATAAAACAACTACTGTCTAATTTTTTTGTAATTTTTAGGGCATTTTAATATTTTTTGTGAATTTTTAAGTTAGACAGTAAAGAAAAAGCTTGTTTTTGAATTTTAGGAAATAGTAAATAAAATAAAAAATGTCTCCACAAATTGGAGAAAATTTTACACTATGGCAGGAGCCATGTGTCCGATTTTCATCTCATTTGGAGTTGGTTTGATATTTTATTAAAAATCAAAACTAAGGTAAAGTGTACAGGGACCTGTACGCAAATACAAGAAGTTCCAAGGGGCCCGGTGCAAATCTTTCAAGAAAACACGCGCGAGGCGCGTGACTTGGGCACTCAGGGACCTAATTGCAAAGAAACTAAGGTTCCTGGACTATTTAATAACAATTACTAAAAGTCCAGGGGCCTCAGTGTAAAATACCCACTAATTTCAACACATGTTCTAAAAAACCACGCACATGGGTATATATGCAATTAATAAAAAGTTACGCTCATTCATTAACACCCTGAAACTATGAGGCTAAACATGCAAAAATCCCAGATAAGCACGTGTCGACGCACGTGTTCCACTACACACAGGGGCATACATGTAAATACAGAAAATGGCAGGGTCCACTATGCAATTTACCAAACTAAAATAAAGTATCTAAAATATTTAGAGGACTACAGACGAACAACTAAGAAACTAAGGGCCTAAGATGATATTTACCCTTTATTAAGTCATCTGTCGGATGCGCGCCATGTGGTGATCCATCGGCTCAGATGCGCTGGGGCTAACCCTCGACGATCGATGATCACGATCGAGCCTCCCAGATGATCAGACAGTCAGAGCTGCTCCTCGAATGGATGGCTGAGATGCGAACTGGAGCTGGAGGTGAATCGGACGGCAGGGGAGGGTCCTCGATGAACTGGGATCCGGCGAACTTCGTCGGGCTCGTGCAGGCGCTGGAGTCCTCCTCGAAGGCCACGGATGGTCGGAGAAGATGCGTGGAGGCCTTCCGCGTCGAATGATACCCTCCGATGACGGCGAGGAGCTCTGGGGAGCTCCGGCGACGTCGGCGGAGGTCGAGCCGCTGCTGCTACGAGTTGGAGCCCTCAGATGAGCTCCTGGGAACCTGCAAAGATGCGCAACAGACTCACGGGTCGAGGGCAAGTTGCCTCGACCCTGTAAGCGGGGGTGACGGTGGTCGGTGCGACGGGGTGGTCGAGCTCCGGCGATGCGACGACGGAGGAGCTCGAAACCCCAGCTCCTGTGCGAGCTGGGTTGAGTGGATGGGCGAAGAAGATGTGCGAGGGGAAGGCGGTCGTGATGGGATGCTCCGATGATCGGATAGGCGACTAGGATGGACGGAATCGAAGCAAAACAACAAAGGGGCGATTTGGGCGAAATGCAAAGTCAAAGAAAAGGGAAGAGAACTAAGGCTACCTGGGTGGATGGTTCAACTGGGCGTGAGCTCTGGGAGCTCTGGGTCGTCGCCTCGCAGGTCGTCGAGGCCCGAGGCTCGAGCTCTACCTTCAGGCGGAGCACGACGGCGTGAAGACGCCGGATCTAAGGTCCGGGCACCCTCTCCTCTCTGCGACACGGCCAACGGCGAGCTGTCACCTCGAGGAAGGCAATGGAGGTCCTAGGATGGCAAGGTGGGGAGCCAAAGATCGGGAAAATGGAGGCGGAGCTCGGCATTTATACAGCCAGGGGTCCGGCTAAAGTCGATCGGGTAGGGCAGCTCAGAGCGCGGACCCCGAGGCGGGCATCCCGGCGAGGGTGTCGGATCTGGCACGAACGAGTAGGACCCTGGGTTTGGGTAGATGGAGGTCGGGTCGTGACGCTAAAATGTTGAGAAATCAGGTCGGGCGTCACGACCCGTGGGAAGTGGTCCACAGGGGGGAGTTGACCGGGGGGTCAACATCCCCCGTGGACCAATGAGAGGGGGCCACGTCAAAATGATTTGAATATTCATTTAAAAATAGCAAATGGCCGAATTAAAGAAAACTTAAAACATGAAAAATATTTGTTTTAATTTTTTTCTATTTTTTGGTGATTTTAAATTAATTTTTCAAAATAGAAATAAGGTATTTACATAATAGAGCTATATATAGGTATATATACAATATTAATTTTTGATTTTTTATTTTTAATTAATTATTTTTTATACATTTTTATCCCCATTTTATATTTTATTTATTTATATCATAAAATTAGGAATAAAAAGATATTTTTATTTTATTTTTAATATTTATATATAAGGATGAATTAAATAGCTACATACATATATATACATGGTATATTGACAAGGTTCTTTTTGTTTTTTTTAATTTTATTCTTTTTATTTTGTTTTTGTTTTAGTGTTTTTTATTTTATTTATTTACATCATAGAATATAGAATATGTACAAATTTTATGGAAATTTATTTATTTATTTATAAGGTGAAATAAATATAGATAAGTGGACTATGTACATGATGAATATGCACAAGTGAATGTTTTTATTTTTCTTTTTAATTTTTCAAATTTGGTTTTGATTTTGTATTTATAAATATATACATATATACACAAGCACATTTTATTCTATTTTGGAGGAAAATATATTTATTATATTTACAGGTATATTTACACACATGAGCCCCTATCTCTCTCCACTTTGGCTTTTATGCGGTCAGGCCCATGCTGAGCCCTCCCTTGGGATTAGGTTGGTCAATATTTATTCTAAATATTTCGCTCTTTTTCTTTTTAATCTTTATTCTTTTATTTTTGCACAAAAACATGCTAATTATTACTTTTTACACCATGCATGCTTTTGGTAATTATTTGTATTTACAAACATATACATGCATTTGCAAAGGTTTTTGTAGCTAAAATATAAGAATAAAGAGTGATGAATGAGTATTCATCAGAGGTCTTATGAAGGTTTGACGACCGAGGCTCCAAGATCGATGGTGGCAGCGCGGTGCAGTGACCCACAACCCAAGGAGAGCTGAGGGCGTGAATCATGGGTTGACGGGCCACGAAAGTCATGGAGACCAAACCATGAAATGAGATTCGAGGCGACCTCGAAAAATCCTCAAACGAGGACAAAAATCACATCTGACGCCCTGGCAGACCTCGGTCAGAGAGTTGACTGAGGTCAACAAACGATAGAAGCTGGTTGGTCCACATGGACCAACCAGAAAACTCGTTGGTAAAAAGATTTAGAAATTCGATTAAAAATAAAGAATGATTTTATTAATTTTTGTGTATAAAATAAAAAAATATTTCTTATTTAATGTAGTATTTTATTTTGATTTTTAATTATTTTTATGAGGTTTATTTTTATAAGTTACTTATTATAGCCTATAAAGGTATAATATCTACATATTTTGTTCTTTTATTTTTATTTTGTGTATTTTAATTTTATTATTTTTATTTATTATTTTCTAAAATTAGAAAATACTTTTAAGTACACAAATTTATTTTTATTCTATTTTTCTGAGGTGTTTTGCATATTAAATAAAATATAAGTACATATGGTATAGGTATGTACATAGGTATAGTACCTGTGTATTTTATTTACATTTATTTTTATTTTGAGTTTTATTTGGGTTTTTATTCCTGTTTTAATGTACATAAGTATTATAAATAATATTCACAAAATGATAAAAATGCAAAAATACAAAAAGAATGATTAAAGAATAAATTGAATATTTTAAGCTGTACATGTATACAATGTGGGTCCAAAACTCAACTTTCAAACCGTAACTCCGCCAAATGCGAAACCACCACCGTTAAATAGATTATTTTATTCTATATACAATTAAAGGTGAGTTTGCTGCATTTGGAGTTTTCTTTTGTGAGATACAGGTCTGGGAAGTTGGGGTTCTGGATTTTTATTCAGACCATAACTTTTTATCTGTACATTATTTTTCTGTGAAATCAATTTTGTATTTTTCTTTATTTAATTACCTACAACTTTCATGTACAAAGTTTCTTTATTTGATACACAAAAAGTGGAACCAAAAATAGGTCCCAAAATGAATAAAGAATGAATTAATAAAGATAGGTAATTGGCCCTTATCTCCCCCTACTTTATTCCTTGTCGACCTATTCATCAAGATGCCTAGGTCTCGGGGTTTCGGGTCATAAAATATTTACAATATTTTATTCTTTTTATTTTCTTTTCTTTATTCTATAATTTTGGCATTAAAAACAATATTTTATACACTTTTTACACACATATGCATGAATGCTAAATTACTCTATTTAATGCTATTTTCAGGCATTTGCTAGGGTTTTGAGGCCAAAATGATAGAATAAAGATGATGAAATGTAGATTCATCATCCCCCTATACTTTACCTTTGCTAGTCCCTAGCAAACACTTATGCAATAAGTGCAAAAAAGAAAAAGAAAGAAAAGAAAAAAGAAGAACTTGGATTTTATTTGATCATCAAACTTGTCTTCACAAAATCAAAGTTTGGAGCTTAAGTCGGACCTTTGGAATTTTAGTGCGGGCGGAACCTTAATGAGAACCGAATTTGAAATCCAACAGTCCTTGAGAATCCTGAAACTCTGTCCAAGTCTCCTCAATAGCCAGGTCAGAAATATTTCAACTCATACGCAAACTCTTACGACTATGCATCTGACTCGTACAGTGTAAGTGATGGTGGCTCTCCTCAACTAGAATGACAAAGAGACTGACTTCTCCAGTACGACAACCCAATGATTCCCCAATCCAATAACTCCATCCTCGAGGAGCGGGGTATTCCCTTCTAAGTTCAAGTGGCAACTAGCTCAAGAGGAGGAGGTGAAGAGAAGAATGGATGGTAGCCAGTGTAGCTACCTATCCTGGGATGCAAGACTAGTGTAGTCAAGTCATCCTGCTGCAGGCTCACATATTTGACTTTGGAACTTAAGCTTGCTTATTGACTTTGTACATACTTGCAGGCTTTTTATTTTTTTACATGCCTGAACATACACTTTTTTTGAATGAATACTATTCACAGCATCATTTACATAAGGAGTTTTTCCTCTTGAGCCAATAGACTATCCCTCTTTTGAAGCTTTATTGCAACCCACACCCTCCTGTCTTTAGACTTCCTAATCACTAGACGGGTTGGGGTGCACTTCCCTCCCTAGAGGAGGACAAATGTTTCCACTTGTGTGCGTCTCATACCGGCAAATCCAATCCCCTCACCACTCCAACTGAGTTGAGCCATGTGAAAGGTGCAGGTGTCCAAGTTAGGTCATTATCAACAAGAGTCGTGCGTGTGCTCCGAAATACTCTACTTAGGCAGTCAAGAATCCATTGAACCAAGTCCCGTGATCCTCAAAGAATTAAGTCAACTAGACCTGAAGTACCTCAAACCCAATTCCTATAAGGTTCATGTTATTAGGTAGATTTTAAGGTCAAATCAAGCTCCAATCTCCGGATTTTACTTATACTTGTTCAACTATCAAACTCAATCCGAAAAAATGCGAATGCTATGCATGCGATGCAGGATGCAGAAAATATTTTTGTGATGCAATTTTCAAAGATTTTGAACTTTTTATGATTTTTGAAAACATGATGATGATGCATATGCATTTTTTGTATTTTTCAAAAAGATTTTTCAAATGTTTTTGGATTTTAATTTTGCAAATGTTTTTGGGGTTTTTGAAAATAGAAAGGTTTTGGCTGAAAACTAGGTTAAAAGTATGTACACGGGAGTGCTTCTTACATTTACAAGAGGTGGATTTTAAGAATTTACAAGGGTAAGTGATCAATTTTATACGTACAGATAATGGATTTTTAGTGTGATGCATAAATTCCTCAAACTTATTTGACACAAGCTTTTCACACAATTTTTGAAAACTATAGTCCAACATAGTTTTTACAAACATTTTTGCAAACATGTACACACATTTGAAAATCATTTTGCAAAGGCTTTCAAAACAGTATATATAGGTTTTTCAAATATTTTTACAACCATTTTTCAAACCATTTGCAAATTATTTTTCAAACATTTTATTTCACACAACGAAAAGAAATTTTACAAACCACACATTTTTACAAAGGTTGAAAACATGTAACAAAATATTTTCAAAATAGTTTTCAATAAATGTTCACAAGGGTTTTCAAACTATTTTTCAAACATTTTGCAAAAAACATTTTCACCTGATTTATTAATCAATAAATACACAAAGAATTTGAGGAACAGAACACCTTTTTATTAAAGACTTTTAATGAATTTTAAAGAATTAGTAGCCATATTATTAGGAAAATACAAAAGTACGAGTTATGGCTAAAGTATATACGCAGTATATACGACCCCCCTATACTTAGCTCGAGCTATGTCCTCATAGATCGGAGAGAAAAGAGCAGACATAACTCGTACTAAGTATAGGCAAGTCCAAAGAATACGAGATGAATGAACGAATGAGAAGTTGACCGTCCCCCCTATACTTAGGATCAAATAATCCTAAGTATAGCAGACTGTACACAAAGTAGGGAGGGTCAAGGGTGGGAATGAACAGATCGTACTCAGATTGTCTCCCCCTATACTTAGGGTAAGATATCCCTAAGTATAGACGAGAAGAGGAGACAATGGAGAGGATCGAAAAGAATAGAACAATATCGGGATGCACACCCCCCTATACTTAGGACAAAGTGCGTCCTAAGTATGGAAAACTGTCGACAATGGCGGCACCCTTTTTGATACAAAAAGAAGATAGAAAAGGAAGAGAAGAAAAGAAGAAAAGAAGAAAAGAAGAATAGAAGATGAAATTGGATATGAACAACTCAGGATGCGCATCCCCCCTACACTTAGGATAAAGTACATCCTAAGTGTAGCAATGATGAAGGGGACGACATCAATTCGGGAGAAGAGGATAAAAGAAATTAAAAAGAAGAAAAGAAGAAGAGAAGAAAAGAAGAAAAATCATTCAAAAATGTTTTGATGTGCTTCGCCTTCCTCTGCCTCTTTGGAGATATTCAGCTCATCCTCATAGATTACTTGAACCGAGTCAACGACAACCATGAATGTATCATGTTCAAGGTATGGCTTCAGAAGCTGTCCATTGACTACAAATGGCTGTGCGTCAGCTGTCAGATTGGATATCAATACACTTCCGTTGTCACGCACCTACCTAACCATGAATGGCCCAGTCCATTTACTCTTCAACTTGCCTGGAAAGATCTTTAATTTCGCATCGAACAACCACACCTTCTGACCTGGATCAAAGGACTTGCGACGGATATGCTTGTCATGCCATGTTTTGACCTTCTCCTTGTACATCAGGCTGTTGTCATATGCATAATCTCTGAATTCTAGTAATCTGTTCAGATCCAGTTTTCTATTCTTTCCTGCTTGCTTGGAGTCCAAATTACAGATGTTAATGGCCCATAAGGATTTGTGAATTAGTTCGACGGGCAAATGGCATGGCTTGCCATATACCAGGCGGTAGGGAGAGATTCCCAAGGGTGACTTGTACGCTGTTCTATAAGCCCAAAGAACGGAATCAAGCAGCTGAGACCAGTTCTTGCGATCTGGACGCACAAGCTTCTGTAGGATTGTCTTGATCTCCCTGTTTGAACATTCAGCTAAGCCATTGGACTGCGGGTGGTAGGGTGAAGCAACACGATGCTCAATGCAGAATTCTTGGGTCAGCTTCATCACCTCTCTGTTTATGAAATGACTACCCCCGTCAGATATGAGAATCTTGGGAATACCAAACCGTGCTATGATGTGATCTCTCAAGAATCGACAGACAGTCCTACTGTCGGCGGCTCGGGCGGGAATAGCCTCCACCCATTGACTGACATAGTCGACAGCAAGCAGAATATACTCATAACCCTGACTGTTAGGAAACGAGCTCATAAAGTCGATGCCCCATGCGTCAAAGACGTCTAAGATCTGAATGTATTTCAGAGGCATCGTATCTCTCATTCCTATGGTTCCACCCATCTTCTGGCAGTCAGTGCAACATTTGACATACTCATCTGCATCTTTGAATAATGGAGGCCACCAGAGGCCACTTTAAAGAACTTTTGCTGCCGTCCGTTTGCCTGAATGATGTCCTCCAAAATTTTGATCATGACATAAAACGAGGACACTTGGAACTTCCTCCTGAGGAATGCACCTTCTCCAGATACAATCTGCTCCCTCATGAAACAAATACGGGTCTTCCCACTGGTAGAAATGAATTTTAGACAAGAACCTGTCTATTTTCAATTTAGGCCAGTCCTGTGGGATTTTCTTAGCAACCAGGTAGTTCACGATGTCTGCGTACCAAGGGAGTGAGGCGACAAATAGAATTGCCTCATCTGGAAAGGTCTCTGTGATCGGCTGTAGGTTCAGCTCAGGAGACTTCGGTTCAGGAAGCCTTGACAGATGATCGGCCACTACATTCTTTAGCCCAGGTTTATCTTTGATTTCCAAGTCAAATTCCTGGAGGAGAAGGATCCACCGAATGAGACGTGGTTTGGCATCCTTCTTCTACTGTAAGTACCGAATGGCCGAATGACCAGTGTAAATGATTACTTTGGACCCAAGGAGGTATGATATGAACTTTTCCAAGGTGAAGACTACTGCTAGCAGCTCCTTTTTAGTGACAGTGTAGTTTTTCTGGGCTTCATCGAGCGTTCGGCTAGCGTAGTGAATCACAAATGGTACATTATCTTTCCTCTATCCCAGTACAGCTCCGATGACATAATCTGATGCGTCGGTCATAATCTCGAAAGGCTGAGTCCAAATCGGTGGCTGTAAGACAGGGGCCTGAGTTATAAGTTCTTTCCACTGATGAAAGGCAAGGAGCACACGGTCATCTACAATGAATTCATTGTCCTTGCCGAGTAACTCAGTCAACGGTCTGGCCAATTTACTGAAATCTTTGATGAATCGTCGGTAAAAACTTACATGGCCCAAGAATGACTGGACTTGCTTGATGTTTGTCGGTGGCTCAAGTTTGGAAATCACATCCACCTTGGCTGGGTCAACCTCCATACCACGTTTAGAAACAACGTGACCCAGCACAATCCCTTCAGTCACCATGAAGTTGCTCTTATCCCATGAGATTACAAGATTAACTTTGCAGCACCTCCGTAGGACTCGGTCTAAGTAATCTAGGCATTAGTTAAATGAATCCCCGTAGGCCGAAAAATCGTCCATAAAGACCTCGAGAAAGTTTCCCACCATATAGGCAAAAACTGCAAGCATACACCTCTGAAATGTGGCTGGGGCATTGCAAAGCCCGAACGGCATCCGTCTGAAGGCATATGTGCCAAAAGGACAGGTGAACGTGGTCTTATCTTGATCTTCAGGAGCAATAGCAACTTGATTATATCCAGAGTAACCATTCAAGAAGCAGAAATATTCCTTCGCAGCCAATCTCTCCAAAATCTGGTCGATGAAGGGTAAAGGAAAATGATCCTTCTTGGTAGCGAGATTAAGTCTTCTGTAGTCCACGCATACTCGCCAAGACGTGGGTACTCTGGTTGCAATCTCCTCTCCTTTGTCATTCTTCACAATGGTGATCCCTGATTTCTTGGGCACAACATGCAGAGGGCTCACCCATTTGCTGTCGGAGATGGGATAGATAAATCCCGCATCACACCATTTCTGAATCTCTTTCATAACGACCTCCCGCAGGTTAGGATTTAATCTTCTCTGAAGTTCTCGAGAGGGCCTGCAATCTTCTTCTAGAAAGATGCGGTGCGAGCACAATGACGGATTGATCCCATGGAGATCGGATGTTCGCCAGCCTATCGCCTTGCGGTTGCGTTCAAGAACCTCCATCAGACGAGATTCTTGGTCTTCGGTCAGATGTGCATTGATGATGTCCGGGTACATATTTGGTTCTCCCGCAAGGAATGCATACTTCATGTTGGAGGGCAAGGGTTTCAGTTCTGGCGGGGTCTGAGCTGCTTCAGTGGTGACCTATGTTATTAGTGCAGATGGTGATTCATTCAACTATTCGGTGTCCACCATATTCTGATCTGCTTCTTCTCTCAAATCCTGACAGAATTCCTCAATGATGTCTTCTTCATCAAAAGATACTTCAAATTTCTGCTCTTGATTTTGAAGACACATCACTCCCACGGCAGTCTCTTGCAGCACATCAGCGAGTTTCTCATCCTGATCGATAAGGGAAAATTCGACTGCGGCCTCCACTTCCTCCTTGGGGCAGAGGAGTTCATGGATCTCATTGTCATCCAAAAATAAGTTGGTATCTTGAATTTCAGCAAGAACGTCACAGTCGTCAGCATACTCAATCACCCTTGCACATGATGTGGATGTCTGCTCGGTTGGTGTTCCCTCAGACAGGGTCTCTACTCTGATTATTTCATTGCCAACGCCAAAAGTGATTTCTCCTGTACCATGATTCACTACTGCGTTTGATGTCCGCAGAAATGGTCTTCCAAGTATGATTGGGGTAAGGAGCAATGGAGAGGGGACGTCCATATCTAAGACCACAAAATCGGCCGGGAATGACTTTCCCTGAACCGTGACGATCACGTCCTCCAACAGGCCTCTAGGCCGCTTGACTGACTTGTCTGCGAACTGTAGAATCATCTTTGTAGGCTTGAGCGGTCCTAGCCTAAACTTCGTGAGTAGCGAGGCTGGCATCAAATTGACAGAAGACCCACTGTCGAGAAGTGTTCGCTCGAACTCTTGATTAAACATCTGACAACGTACAAGAGGTGCTCCCATATCTGGCTTTTTATCCGGGAGGTTGCTGATGGCATTAACGATGGCCATTGTGAGGATATGCTTTTCGGACTTGCCACCTTTGCTTCTGGAATTGTGGGGGTGCGGCCTACGCTTGGTCGTGCATGCCTCTTTTAATCCTTTCTTTACGGCTGGCATGTACTCAAGAGCTTTCATCAATGGCATATTCAGCACTAAATTCTGAATGATTTCTATGATGGCAGGATCAGACAAAGCATTTTTCAAATTTTTCATTTTTTTGTGTTTTTTCATTGCTTCAGGAAAAGGAATATTTACAAAATCTTCACCAATTTCATTCAAAACAGTGTCCATATGGTTGTGTACAGGTAGATGGCAAAAAGGAATGGATTCATCTAAAATTTGTGGACCAAAAATGACAGGCTCGGCTTCAGGTGCTGGCGTTGGACTCGCTGCAGGTGCGGTGCTCCTACTATCAGGAACTGGCTGTGAGGCAGGTGCAGGCGTCTCCAATGCTGGCTGATCTCCACCGAGGTTGATGCTATCTTTTTGTGTTTTGCTATTTTCTTCATTTTTTTGTGATTTTCTGAATGCTGGTGCTGCTCCCAAAATGCTGGCTAGCCCTGGTGTTGGCTGGACTGACGATTCCCCGTCAGATGCAAGATGCTTTCCCTTCACCGTCGCCGATGGCTGGAGTGTCCTACCGCTCCTGAGAGTAACAACATTAGATAAAAAACAATTTAATTCACCTGATTCGGGCTGGACACTGCCGGCTACCTGCTCCTTGCGTCGGAAGTTGTTCGGGTTGGCTTCGACTTGGGCTGGTATGACGGTCTTGGCTGCCGTCAGGTTGTCGATCTTCTTGTTCATTTCAGCCATATTCTTCATTAAATGCTCTAAACAAGCCAGGGCCGGAATGACCGGTACAATCTCAGAGGAGTCCCCCTGCTGGGGTCTAGAATGCTGGTATGGCGGCTGAGATTGCGACTGATAACCTTGTGAAAATTGGTGAGGAGGAGGGTTGGAGGAATACTGTGAATTTTGTTGGTTGTATTGAGCAGCCGGTTGTTGATGATATCCCTATCCTCGATATCCGGATTGCTGAGGACCGTGCTGGTAATTCTGCCTCCAGGTGTTTCCTTGGGGTGGAGGCTAATACATGATAGGAAGGATGGAAGGGTCTCCCACCCTGCTGTTGCTAATGATAGGGCATGTTGCCCATGTTCTGACCCTGAGAGTGTCGCTGAGGACGGGTCAGCTGCGCTTCATTGTTCCAGATGCCATTGATCTCATGAATCAGTGGCGGGGGTGGAGAAAACTGCTTGGCGTATGCTGGCTGGGGCTCCGGTTGATATACAACCATCTGCGTCTGAGGCTGCAGGGGCTGCTCCGGAACCTGCACGTAGTACACGCGCTGGACAGGCTGGGGCTGCTGGGGAGTCGGCTGAGGGTTCTGCTGCATTGTAAGCTCCTTCTTCTCAGCATTCGGCTCTGCAGAGGTAGACACAGCGTTGCACATGTTTGCATTCAGTGCTCGAACGAGCTGCTCTAGCTGTTGGTAGATCTGGTCGAGCTTTTCCAGACCCTGGGTCCTTTTCTCAATGACCGCCAGTTTTTTGAGGTCCTGTGACCTCTTCTCAATGATGTCCACCTTGGACAAGTGGCTCCCAATGATGCTCAGGTTAGATCTCTCATCCTTATCCTCGGTGTGAGAAGCCATGTTCACTGGCTTGCTGATGGCGGTTGGTAGCTTCATGTATATTCTGGACGAGGATTGGGCTGCTTCTCCTTCAGCCATTTCTTCGAAGACGTTCCATACCACGTCCTCGTCCTTGTTGAAGTGCGAACCGTCGCAAGCTGCATCTACAAGCTTTTGGCTCTCAAATGATAGCCCCCCAAAGAAGTGTTGTATGAGACTGGTCTTTGGAATGTCATGGTGGGGGCACTTCTCCTGAAGATCTTTGAATCTCTCCCACGCTTCATGGATGGTCTCGTGGGGCTGCTGTCAGAAATTGGAAATCCGGGAACACATCTGATTCAATCGCCTGAGAGGATAGAATTTATGGAGAAACACAGCCTTTAGCTCCTCACAGGTCGTGACGACCTTCCCAAGATGATCGACCCAGTATAGGGCCTTGTCTTAAAGGCTGAAGGGAAACATGGTCATCTTGACTACCCCCAAAGGGATTCCAGGGTAGTGGGCAGTGGCACAGATGCGGCCAAACTTCTTTAGAAAAATGTACGGTTCCTTAGTGGTGTTCCCGTGGAATGTGGGAAGTAGCGACAGAAATTGCAGCTTTAGCTCGAAGTGGGCGTGCATGCGTGGAACCTGAATCCACTCAGTGATGCGTCCCGCTCCTGGGTTGTATGTTTCCTTCAGTGTAGGCTTCGGCTGCGGTGGATCTACTCCTACTGCTTCAAATTCGGGTCCTCCCACTGAGAATTCATCTCTGACTTCTTCAAAATTCAGCTCGTGGTTCTGATCATCCTCCTGTCGGCCGTCTCTTGCGTCGGCCCTCCTCCTCAGATCGTTCAGCATGTCCTGGAAGGCGGTCTGGGCCAGGGACTGATTAGTCAACTGCTGCTGAATGGCTTGGATGGAAGCTAGCAGTTGACTGTTAACCTCGCCCTGCGTTGTGTATTGCCCTTCCCCTGTATTGATTTCAGGTTCATGTTGGGGCTGCGGTCCCTTTCCTCTTCCTCCTGCTATCTCAGACTGAACTGGAATTTCTGACTCGTGATCGGGTGGAAAATCTGCAAGACGGAGTAAACCCTGATCAGTATCTTCCTGAGCACCTGCTGTTGAGATGAATCTGGGATTAAGGCCAATCCCAAAAGGTTGTGAATGGAGCATATGATATTGACTGAAATCGATCTCCATCCACAAGGGGTTATTTCGGGGACAAGAGTAATCCCGGTTGATTGGAAGGGGAAGAGCTAGTTCGGGTTGCGAGTCCATCCCGAATAGCGGATTTATTGGAGAAAGGCAAGTGTTGAAAGAAGCGAGAATAGGGGAGTCCAAGGAGACATCCGCAAGATCTGAATTAACTTCTCGGAGATCACCCCTCTTTATTGAAGACGTTGCCAACACGGGATCGATGCGGGCGTTGGCGAGGTCCCGACTAAACCATCCGTGTGACGACATCTCGAGAAGGCCAAGAGGAAAAGATGTTGGATGAAGAGCACGATGGTGGACAAGAAATAAAAGGATTATAAAACAGTAGAAGGCTCACAATGAGCAAGGGTCAAATAGAAGGAGAACAAAATTTGCGCAAGGGCGCGATATTTTTGATCTTGACCTAAATGCAACTAGCAATCAAACATAAAACAAGGGGATTCACCAACTCAACGCGTGAAGCTATGAAGGTTCGGCTTTTATCTTTGTAATTTTTATCTTGAATTCAGGAAATTATATTTCAACGAGTCCTTAGAGCGCTACGCCTATAAGAGCAAGAGTACTGCCGGAAAAGTATTCCCGTACTTATCCTCCTCCTGTGTAACCTGTAGCTTGCGCTTTTTAAGGTCCTTGTAACCTTTCCTGGATCCCTACTCAGCTAAAGAATAAGAGGGAGGAAGCCGATAGGCGAAACCGATACTTGATGAATACTCATTCATCACTCTTTATTCTTATATTTTAGCTACAAAAACCTTTGCAAATACATGTATATATTTGTAAATATAAATAATTACCAAAAGCATGCATGGTGTAAAAAGTAATAATTAGCATGTTTTTGTGCAAAAATAAAAGAATAAAGATTAAAAAGAGGAAATATTTAGAATAACTATTGAGCAACCTAACCCAAGGGAGGGCTCAACATGGGCCTGACCACATAAAAGCCAAAGTAGAGGGAGATAGGGGCTCATGTGTGTAAATATATTTGTAAATATAATAAAAATATTTTCCTCTAAAAATAGAATAAAAGTGATTTGTATATATTGTATATATTTGTAGATATAAAAATCAAAACAAAAAAAATAAAATAGAAAAATTAAAATGAGTCAGTCTTGTATATATTCATCATGTACATACAACCACTCCTATCTTTATTTCACCCAATAAATAAATAAATTAAAATTCCAAAAATTTTGTTAATATTCTATCTTTTATGGTGTAAATAAATAAAATAAAAACAACAAAAATAAAAACAAAATAAAAAGAACAAAATTAAAACCAAAAATAATATTGTAAATATACCTTGTACATAGATGTATATACTTATTTATTTCACCCTTGTTTATAAATAATAAAAATAAAATAAAAATACATTTTTATTCCTAATTTTATGCTATAAATAAATAAAATATAAAATAGGAATAAAAATGCACAAAAATAACAAATTAAAAATCAAAAATTAAAAAGGCATATTGTATAAATACCTATATATAGCATAAAGTGTAAATACCTTATTTTCATTTTGAAAAATTAATTAAAAATCACCAAAAAATAGAAAAAATTGAAACAAAAATATTTCGTGTTTTAAGTTTTTAATAATTCGGCTATTTGTTATTTTTAATTTAATTTTCAAATATTTTTGACGTGGTTGATTGTCATTGGTCCACGGGGATGTTGACCGCCCGGTCAACTCCCCCCTGTGGACCACTTCCCACGGGTATTAGACGCCCGACCCGACTTCTCCTTATTTTGGCGTCCAAACCCGACCACCTCGCACCTAAACCCAGGGTCCTAATCACTCTCCCATCATCCGGGAACCTCGCCCGACATTGTGCCTAGGGATCCGTGCTCAATCGAGCCGGACCCGAGCCCTTCTTCCCGGACCTTCCTCCATATAAGAGCCGAGCTCCGCCACCCCATTTCCCTATCTTTGGCTCCCCATTCATTCATCCTAGGACCTCCACAGCCACCCCCGAGGTGACAGCTCCAGGTTGGCCGGGTCGTAGAGAGGAGAGAGTGACCGGACCTCAGATCCGGCGAGCTTGCGCCGCCGTGCTCCGCCTGAAGCAGGAGCTCGAGCCTCGGGCCACGACGACCCACGAGGCGACGACCTAGAGCTAGCCCAGCTCATCCCCAGTCGATTCCTCCATCCAGGTAGCTTTAGTTCTTTCCCTTGTTCTTTAATTTCTAGTTTGCCCCAAATCTCGCCGTCGCCGACCATCATCGATTCCGGCCAACCCCACCTTCCATTCGATCATCGGACCGCACCATCACACTCGCCTTCTTCCCGCGCACGTTCTCTGCCCCTCCGTTCAACCCAGCTCGCACAGGAGCTGGGGTTCGCACTCCTTCGTCGTCGCATCGCTGGAGTTCGCCCGTACCACCGCACCGTCCACCTTCACCGTCGCTAACGGGGTCGAGGCAGTTTGCCCTCGACCCAGGAGCTCTTTGGTTACGTTTTGCAGGTCAATCGAGGGCTGTCTGAGGCCCTCCTACTTGAGCACCGGAGCTTCTCCTCCGCCGGAGTCGACAGAGCTCTCCGGAGCTCCTTTGATTCATCGGAGGCGTTCTACAGACGCGGGGAGCCAAGCCGAAGCTTTTCCGATCATCAGCATCCCCCGCGAAGGCCCGGAGCATGCGTACTGGGCCGGCGAAGTTCGCCGGCCACCTGTTCCTCCAGGACCTTCATGCACCGTTCGATCAGCCTCGAAGCTCCAGTTTCGATCCGAGCCGTTCATCTGAGGAGCATCTTTCACCGCACGATCTAGGAGGATCTGATCCGAGCCGTTCGATCTTGACGAAGAAGCACCCTCTACCCTCCACCGTTGGATCTACACGTGGCCGCTTCTCCACCGTCGGATCGCGCCAAGGGTTACAGGAGCGGGGCGCCTCCTCTTCTCTGCCGTCGGATCTACACGTGGCGCGCGCTCCGCCCTTGGATCTTAAATAAGGGGTAATTGCTCTTAGCCCCCCCTGTTTACTTTATTTCGTGTTTAGTCCTGTAAATATCATAGTTAGTTGTTTTTATTTTGGTACTTTTGCACTTTAGACCTTGCCTTTTATGCTATTGACATGTATGCCCCTGTGCGTAGTGTATCACGTGCATCGACACGTGCTGTGATGGGTTATTTGCATGTTTAGCTCTGTAGTTCTAGGATGTTACTTAATGAATGAATCTTTTTAGTTAATTGCATATATACCCCTATGCGTGGTTTATTTGTGCATGTGCGTATATTTTTGTGTATTTTACAATAAAGCCCTCAGACTTTTGGTACCTGTTACCAATTAGTCCGAGAATTTTACTTTTATTGCAATTAGGTCCCTGTGTGCCCCAGACATGCGCCTCACGCGTGACTTCTTGGGATTTTTGCATCGGACCCCCTGGGACTTCTGGTATTTACGTTCAGGTCCCTGTGCACAGTACTTAGGTTTTGATTTTGAATAAAATATCAAACTTACTCCGAATTCAATGAAAATTGGAAACATGGCTCCTGCCATGTTGTAAAATTTTTTAGAATTTTTGAAGACATTTTTGCTTTTATTCGATATTTTTAAAAAATAAAAAATGGCCTTTTTCTTTACTGTCTGATTTGAAAAATCACAAAAAATATTAAAACTCATCTAAAAATTATAAAAAAATTAGGTATTGTGTCTTTTGCTTTGTTTGATTTTCTGACCAAATTTGGTTATTTTTCATTATATAAAACTCATAAAAATTGAAAAAAACGAAAAACCTATAAAAATTCTAATAATTAATATAAAAACCCAAAAATAATAAATTCAGTGCCTAAATTTTCCTTGTTCCTTCTTCTATACAGGAAAATTACCTCCAAGCTTTTTAGGGATTTTTAGATATTTTATCTAAGTCCCTCAAGCTCGGATGGACATTGTTGCTGATTTCTTGCATTGTTTTATTTTTAGAAAATTAAATAAAAATCAGAAAAATCCCAAAAATTAATCAAAAACAGTAAAAATCATAAAATACACAAAAACATTTTTATTTGAATTTTTGATTGATTTTTGATGCATTAAATAATTGTTTATATTAGCTTGTTTTTTTTGTTTTCCTTATTTCCTCAATTAATTAAACATCCAAAAAAATTATAAAAAATAAAAATCCACCAAAAAAATACATTTCTTTTATTTTATTTCTTTTTGAGACTACTTCATAGGCCACAAGGCCATCACGTGCTCCCTGAGTCCGACCCTGGTTGCTATACCTGGCTAATCTAATAGCCAGGACCGCTATCGCTTTTATTTGATTTTGATTTGATTTTGGTGGTCTGCTTCTCATTTTCTGTATTGACCGAGGGACTCTTGAGCGACTGAGGTCGCAACGACCTTAGTTCTATTACTTCATCCTTAGTTGCTCGGGTCTTTCGGTTCATCAATACTTCGGACCTTGCTCGCAACGGAATCACCTGTGGGCGTGCAAGATCCTACTCGGACGCAGACGGTGAGACAGACACACCCGTGAAGGCGTGGCCTATGCTCGGTACTTCGGACAAGGTTGATGCTCACACAACAGTGAGTCACCAATGGTGACCAAGCCCTACTCGCCTACGTACGATAGTAGCGCCAATACTTTGGAAATCCAGGCGATACACAAGCAGCCACAAGCTGGGTTTTGGGCTCTAATCCTTACGAAGCACTCAACTCACTTGGAAGGAGACCTTCCCATGCAACCTGAAAACAAGTGAGGGTGTTACTCTCCCCAGTCAATGAGTCCAATTACCAATTTTATTTAGGTCAAAGTTTTCTTAGCAGTCTCTTTTTTAATTTTTTTGTGTTATCGCTTCTTTTGAGTAGATTCAAACAAGCGCCTAACGATTTTGTATTTTCTTGATCCTACTTTGTCCAAAAACAGAGGGAGAAAAGAGTCGGAAAAAGCCAATGCAAGTCGGCACCAAGATGGAAATCTCACCTTTGTGCCTAGATGATGGATGCAAAGTAAGAAGACTTACAGCGAATCCCAGCTCTCTCCATACGGGATGCAAAGCAGAATTTATAAACCTAACTACATGCCGGTATGCAAAGCGGAAATCGTCCTAAGATAGGCAACTGCTAGCGTGAAGAATCACAAGCTAACCACTAATCTCTAATCCTAAGGCCCGGTCTAGGCTCACCCCTCCTTCTCTCGACATATCGAGTTTAGGAGAAGCGCTTGGTAGGGAGAGCTCGCGGTGTGCGGATCAAAGAAGAGTGACTTAGCTGTTTAATTTAAACTAAGTCCAAGCACGAGCAATAGGTACATGCAATTGTTGTTAAGGTGTTTGGACCTAATCTAATCGATCAAGCAATGCCTAGGTCTAAGAGCTCAATCCACAAAAGAAATGAAAATGAAAACAAAACCGGAAAATGATAGTCGGAAATCACGAAGAAAACCGCGGTGAGCCCCCGAGTGAACAAACACCCGGAAATTAGGCCTGAAGTGTCCGAGTGTCCAAGTCCTGTATTATTACAATTTAAAATGGCTCTCTCTCACAAAAATACAACAAAGCTACTGTCTCTCTCTCAAGCTCTCCTGCTCTCTCCTGCCGGCTAGGGTAGAATAGCCGGCTCCTCCTCCCAAGGATGCGCAGGATCCCCTCGGCGATCCTCCTCGGTCAACGGTCCCTCGCAAGAAAACAAAAGAAGTGTCAGACAGTTCAAAACAAATTATGCACAGGAAACAAATAATAAAAAATGGCTAAGCAGCTAAAAGACACCAAGGTACTCTACAAGCCGATGCTCCTCGGCAACGGCGCCGTTTGAAAAACGATAGAGCGAGAGCCGCTAAAAAGTGGTCTGACAAGTCAGACTCACTGTCGCTGATGCGACTGCTCAAGCCTTCCCGTTCGCCAACAATTAACCCACACAATCAATCAGGCAATCAATAGCAAGGATTAAAATTTATTATACCCTACTAAAAATGTGCAGTGGCAAGCAAGTAGGGGTCGAACACAGGAAACAAGGGTGCATAGTAGAGACAAAAGTCCAAATCTAGGTCTAAGAAACTACTTAGCCAATCTAATTTTTTTGTGGGTTTTCAATTATTTTTTTTATTTAATTTTTAATTTTTAATTTTTTATTTTGATTTTTAATTTTCTGATTTTTTATTTTTTATTTTTTATTTTTTTTCTTTTTTAATATTGGAATAAGAAAGCAATATAAAAAAAGACAAGATAGAATATTTATAAAAATATGTAAAAATAGTCAAAAATTCAGAAATAAAATATTTTTGGTCTTTTTATAATTTTTTACTATTTTTGTGATTTTTGGGTATTTTTCAGAATGTTTTTGGTATTTTTAAATAACAAAATAAAGCAAAACAGTGAATAAGCTACAGGCTGGGAATAAAACAAGAATTAAAAATTGCAAACAACCACCAAAATTTTCCAAAACTAATTTTAAAATAAAGAGGATAAAATATAAAAGACACAGGAACTGGGTTTCTATTTTTCTGAGTTTCTATGATTTTATATATTTTTTTTAAGTTTTTGTGTATTTTCGAATTTTTAAGGTTTTTCTTTTGAGATTTTTAGTGAGTTTTGGATTGACACTAAAATAGATTAAAATACATCATAGGTAATATTTTTGGAATTTTTAGAGTATTTTAATATTTTTTGGTATTTTCTAAGCTAGACAGTACTGAAAATAACTATTTTTGATTTTTAATAAATAATAATATGAAAAAAAACAAAAAAATAAAAATATGGCGTTAAAGAACAAGCACACATGAGCTTAAGTCTATTTTTTTGAGAATTTGTGGAATTAAAATGATGCGTGAAATAAATAAATCAAGCACACAAAAATCCTAAGCCTGATAGGGGTATATATGCAATTATAGAAACATACAGGGGCTTAGGTGCAAATTTCACCAAATGGCATGCGCGAGGCACGTGTTTAGTCATTCACAGGGGCATATTTGCAAATAAAAGAAACCGGCAGGGCAACCATGCAATTTTCCCAAAAACATATTTAATTTACTACGCATAGGGGTATAACTGCAAATACCTAAAAGTTCGAGTTCAGACATGCAAAATGCCAAAAAAGCACGCGCCCAAGTCACGTGAGGTGACGTGGCGCAGACTAGAGTGCGAATATAAGAAGTGCGGGGGCCTAAGTGCAATTATTACAAAAAAACTTTTAAACTGGAAACTAAAGTTTTAGGACTAAAACTTAAATACAAAAATGCTTGGGCTTAAAATGCAAAATACCCAAGTTCCAGATCGTGCGGCCGATGGAGTTTCACTAATCCACGTGGCAGGCATCGGACGGCGGATAACCCTTCGTCTTGGGCGGCTAGGATTAGATCGTGGCTGGTAGATCGGACGGCGGGGGAGCGTGGTGATCCGACGGCTCCTGTGCGCCTGGAGGCGGGCTCCTGATCCAACGGTGGGGAGAGGGTCACGCAGAACACCTCCCCCTGTGAGCTTTGGCTAGCGACTGCGGCCGACACACGACCGCTCCGACCCTAGGATCAAGGGCAAAATGATCCTGGGGCCCCTCCGCATCTGACGGTGCTCTCAGGCGAGGCTGCGACGGCGTGGGGAGCTCGGACGACGGAGGCGACCTGGGGCTGCTCCTTGGGCTTTCGAGGGTCGAAGGAGCCTTCTCCTTGGCTCAGACCTGCATGGTTAGGTGCGCAAAATCCAGGCGAGGCAAATAGGGGGGTCCTGATGGTGTGCTGAAGGTGGAAGGTGGTTCGGGCGAAGAGCTCCAGCGAGCGGCGGAGAGGGGAGCTCGATAGCTCGATCTGGGCGAGATCGAGGGAGATGGAGGGGTGGAGCGTGATGACGGAGTGAAGGGGGAGAGAATGGAGGTGAAAGGTGATCGGGAGGATGCGTGATGCGACCGGGAACGGTGGGCGGAGCTCAGCTCCGCCGTGATCTTTGATCGGAGATTCACGGCAAATCACGTGATGGAAATCTAAACTACTCCTAGGCTAAGCTATCCTACACTAGAGCTACAATAAAATGGAAAGAGAAGAGGGAGAAGCTCATCAGAGACGACGGACTGGAAGGCGCGGCGGAGCTCCGACAAGGGGTGGATTTTTATTTTATTTCCTCTTTTTAATTTCCAAAATAATTCGGCTTATTTATTTAATCCCTGATTTGGGATAATTTTTACTTTAAATATTTATAAAAATTAGCAAACTTATCTAAAAAATTATAAAAACAGAAAAAAATATTTAAAACCCCCTGAATTTTTATTTCTCCTATTTTGTTGTTTTTATTACTATTTATAATTATATCAGCATGTATTTTATACATAGCTTTATTTATTCTTATATTATATATTTGAAAAGAAATAAAAATAAAAAATTAGAAAATAAAAAAACATAAAAATAAAAAAAATAAAAACATAAAAATAAAAATTTTAGAAAATATAAAATAAAAAACCCACACGAAAACATAGACAAGAAGAACCCAAATTTTGTGCATTTATTTCTCGATCTATCTTGTTTGCTCACTGTGTTTGATACTCTACACATGCTTGCACCTATACACATCATTCATAGAGTTATAATAGAATTTAACTCGAAATATTTTGCTTGTCATTGCTTTATGCATATTCAGTATTAATTGTTGTTTGAAGTTGGGTTTCGTGGGCGGTTACTACAATGGCGCTAATTGAGTTTGATTAGTCGACCCTCGCCGAATCCTCTTCAACAAATGGCACTGTTTCCGGTGAGCAACAACACCTAGATTGGCTTTCTTTTTTTGTGCCTTATTGTCTACATTTTTCTCTTTATTTATTTTCTATTTTTTTGATATTATTTTGTGAGTTGTCTAACCACCCTTCTTGTTTGACTTTGCTGCGAGGAACACTGATTGAGGGAGATACTCCAAGGAGCACCTAGGCATCCATGTGAAGTAAATACAACTTTCTGACCCATCAGTAGAAGACTAGGTGGATTTTTGAAGATAATGCACCTTGTTTATTTTATTTTATTTTATTTTATTTAGTTTTGTTTGTAATCTAAGTGAGAGAGAAACATTTCTTGTAATAACTCAGGACTCCCCATGACACTTTCACACTTCACGAGGTTCACTGCTCGATGGATTGTTCCCTTGGGGGCCTCTTCAGTTTTTATCGTGTTTTTCTCACTTTTCTTTTTATTTTATTTCATGATTTTATTTTTCATTTGTTTTGTGTGATTGAGCCCTAGCTTAGGATTTGCTTGCTCGATAGATAAGGTCCAAAGCCCTAATATATTTGCATGTGCCTATAGATTCACTTTGGACTTAGTCAAATCATAATTTCTTATTATTTGGATTTGAGACCACGTGCCAAGAGAGATCACATACAATGCTTGTAGGACCCATTGTATCGGACATCGAACATCGGACCTTGGTCTCATTTCTGAGTAGTTAGCACCTGGTGCTTCACTCTAATAGAAAGTACTATTTTAGGGCAATTTCATCGGATTGCATTTGCTTACAGATTGGTTTCAATTCTGCTTAGCATTCTTGCATGAAGAGATCTGGAGGTAGGTAAGCATTTCTACTTAACATTCATCATCGATTTCACTTGCATTCCTTTTCCGACTCTCTCCCTCTGATTTTGATAACCTAGGAGCTAAAAAGAATTGACTCCTCGCTAGGTTCATGCATTCTTATTAAAAAAACAAAAAAAGTGATCACATAAAATTGGAACTGCTAAGATTCGACTCTAAAAATAAAAAGAAATATCATTGTCTTGGGGAGAGTAACCCCCTCATTGTATTCACATTTAATTTGCCAACGTACACACTAAGGACTAGTGCCCCAATCCCAGGCCAACTTAAGTGTTTGTACAACATTTTATTACTCACTAACTCTAAAATTTGAAAAGATAAAAAGACCGATCTTTCATGATCATTGCAGTGTTGAGTAGGTGAATTGAGGGGTTTGTTTTGTGTATATTTGTGTTTGTGCATACTCGATCTCCTCTATGCATTTGTGCCTTTTTCTCTCATATCTTGACTTGACCCTCGTGCTCTCCCGATGACCTTTTGTTTCGGAGATGGCCGATTGGATTGCTTTTTATCCGAACTTTGGAGATCCCTCGTACCCTCCATCTGGTCCACCTCTATTTTACCAGGAGGACTTTTCTCCTGATTTCTCTTTTTGTACATATCCGCATGAACCACAGTTTCAGACCTTGAACTTTTACCCCCCCACCACCATCACATTTTCCTCCACCTCACCCACCTGAGACCGAGCTGTTGGAATCACCAATCATGGAGTCCACCCTTGCGCACTTGACCTAGATGATGGGGCAAATGAAGTAGAGGCTTGATAACCTCACTAGTATAAATAAGAATCACAATGTCACTTCACCATTTGACGATATGGGTTCATTCGAGGATGCTTATGAGATCTTGTAATTGCCCAAAATAAAAAAATAAGAAAAATTTAAAAACACAAAAAGAATTCAGGAGACATTCAGTTGAATCATTTTGTAAGGAGAGGGCACACATGCCAGATCCTTTGACCACACAGAAACTACCACTAGTTCACACCCTTGACCCCAAGGATGACATTGTACTGACTGCTCTTAGTCATCCTTGTGTAGACGATGATTCTGATCTCCTCTCTTGTATGGAGGACATCCAAAATTTCAAAAAACTATTAACTGAACCAGAAGTGGTGGTAGCCATTCATGAGATCATTGAAGCCCCACTTCGATAGGACATGCCTCAATTATCTGCTCCTAAACCCAAGAAGAGAAAGTGAAGGAGCAGATCCGAGCAACATATTTTGACCATGGCCACTGCCTACATCATCTCTCACGGTACATACACTAGGAAAGGGAACACTGTCACACCTCTTGTAAGTTGCACCATCTTTGACCATTCATGGTATAACACTCTCCTTGATGATGGTGCTTCGATTAATATAATACCCTTCTCGCTGTTACAGTCTCTTCACTTAGGCTCTCTCAAAAAAACCAGGATGATTTGTCAATTCGCTGATGGATCAATAAAGAGGACAAGGGTATTCTTGAGAACGTTGTCATTCAGATTTAGGGCATGAGCTTCACTGCAGACTTTGTCTTATTGCCTATGGAGACCTCCATCCCTGTGGGGCATCCTCCAATCATCCTGGGACAATCTTTCTTCGCCTCTACGAGTGTCGTTATTGATTATGGATCTGGAGAGATTCGCTTCCATTCTGATGTCGGGAGCGATGTGTTGATCACTGCACCAACTGTTGACCAGAGACCTGAATCTCACAAGAGTGTACCTATGTTAGCCAGCTCCGAGGACTATGACCTTGATGCTGATATCAGAGAAGTTTGCTTTTTGATGGATGATTCTGAAACCCGATGATTCCTCTTTGGTGAGGAAGAATCGAAAAGCATAAACCTTGGAGTTTCATCTTCTGATGGATGGAGATGCATTGATGACATCTGTGGAATTTACACGATAGACACCTTTGAGCAGAAGGCAGACTTAGGAGAGACGACAGGGGCGAGTTTTACCTGATTGCTTTCATAAAAGAATTCAGGTCTTTCGATGATGATTTAATAAAGACTTCACATGATGGACTTGACATGGCTACTTTCATAGATGAGTTCATCCCATTTCATTTTGATGATGACCTAGCAGAGATTTCCCAAGCCGAACACGACCGCACTACTTCCATTGACCAGTTCGTGCCTTTTCACTTTGAGATTGCTGAGGATCTTCACAAGGTCGATCCCTATTGGTTTGTGTCTGTTGATGACCCTGATATCATCCTATGCCTTGTCAGATCCATTCCTTAGCGATTACGCAAGAAGGTTCGCTTTCGACCTTCTTGATCTCTGTACATCTATCTCTTTGTTTATCTGCTTTTGTTTTCTCCTTCTATCTACCATTTTTACTCATCCGCCTCATTCCTTGTGTTTTCCTTGCATAGGACGTTGTCTGTCCTAAGTATAGGGAAGGTGGATGAGTTGAGTAATCTTTTTCTTCTTTTTTTCTTTTCATTTTCAGTTTTCTTTTTCTCCCAAAGGTTTTACCCCTTCTTCACTTCC
Source organism: Ottelia alismoides (assembly GCA_037367405.1). Lineage (NCBI taxonomy): Eukaryota > Viridiplantae > Streptophyta > Magnoliopsida > Alismatales > Hydrocharitaceae > Ottelia > Ottelia alismoides. Next base: position 28,096 of record JAZKJV010005729.1, on the reverse strand, counting down.
ATACTTAGGACGTACTTTGTCCTAAGTATAGGGGGTGTGCACCTCGAATGTCCATTCTTTGGTCCCCTCCATTGTCTCCTCTTCTTGTCTATACCTAGGTATATCTTACCCTAGGTATAGGGGGAGATTGTCTGAGTGTGATATGTTCATTCCCACCCTCGACCCTCCTGCCTTGTGTATAGTTAGGATTAGTTGATTCTAAGTATAGGGTTGACGGTTGACTTATCATTTCTTCATTTCTTCCTTCTTTCATTCCATCCATATTTGTTATTCTTTAGGCTTTTCTATACTATGTATGAATTATGTCTTCTCTTTTTCTCTCTGATATACGAGGACATAACTCAAACTAAGTATAAAGGGGTCGTATAATGCGTATATACTTTAGCCATAACTTGTACTTTCGTATTTTTTATAATATGGATAATTAATAAAAATTAATACATATAAATACCAATTCTTTGTATATACTGATTATTAAATCATGTTAAATTTTTTTTTGCAAAATGTTTGAAAAATAGTTTGAAAACCTTTTGAAAAAACATTTAAAAACTATTTGGAAAATATTTTATTACATATTTTCAACCTTTCTAAAAATATTTTTACTTGTAAAAATTCCTTTTATTTCTTTGAAATAAAAAATTTTGAAAATCTATTTGCAAATGATTTTTAAAAATGGTTGCAAAAATAATTTGAAAAATCTATCTATATTGTTTGAAAAATCTTTGCAAAATGGTTTTCAAATTTTGTAAAATATTTGTAAAAATTATTTATCAAACTGGTCTGCGAGATGAAGTTTTCAAAATGATTGCAAAATTCTTTTCAAATTATTTTGAGAATTGGGTACCTAATAAAATCGTTATAAAACTTGTATAAACCTGTAAATTCTTAAAAATCCAACTCTTGTAGATAATAAAAAGCACTCCCATCTAAATACTTGTACGTATTTCTTTTGCCAAAAAATTTGTTTTGAAAAATCCCTAAAAATTACAAAATAAAAAATCCAAAAATATTTGCAAAATCTTTTTAAAAATTGCATAAAATTTGCAAAACTTTTCAAAAATCCATAAAAATTTCAAAATTTGAAAATTACATCACAAAAATATTTTATGCATTATGCATAGCGTTTGCATTTTTCAGATTGAGTTTGATGATTGAACAAGTCCAAGTAAATCCGAAGATTGGAGCTTGGATGGACCTTAAATATACTTAATAACAAGAACCTTATAGGAACTGGAATTGAGGTACTTTAGATCTACTTGACTTAATTCTTTTAGATCATGAGACTTAGTTCAGTGTCATCTTGACTGCCTAAGTAGAGTATTTTGGAGCACACACATGACTCTTGTTGATAATGACCTAGCTTGTACACATACATCTTGCACTTTGCTCACCTCAGTTGAAGTCGTAGAGGGCTGGATTTGCCGGCATGAGACACAAACCAATGGAAACATCGGAAGTCACACTTTTGTGGCCATTGTACCCCAACCCGATCCAATGACGAGGAGGTCTAAAGACAGAAGTTGTGGGGTTGCAATAATGCTTAAAAAGAGGGATAATCTACTGGCTAAAGGAGAAAAAGTCCTTATGTAAATGATGTTGTATATAGTATTCAAAAAATGGAAAAAAATCAAAAACTTCAAAAAAGTAGACAAGCCTGCTTGAAAATAAAATGCCCGTCGGAGTGTACATATTTGTATAGTTAATAAGCAAGATTGAGATTCAAAGTCATATGTTTGTGAGCCTGCAGTCGAATGATTTGGCTGCATTGGTCAAGCATCCTAAGATAGGTAGCTACACTGGCTACCGTCCATTCTTCTCTCCACCTCTTCTTCTGGAGTTGGTTGTACTTAAACTTAGAAGGGAATATCCCGCTTCTCAAGGAAAGGTCGTTGGATTTGGGAATTATTGTCACAATGTTGGAGAAGAGTGACTTTGACCGCTTCAATCGAGCAGAGCTACATATCTCACACACTGTCCAATATAGATACATAATCATAAGGGTTTGTATATGAGTTGAAGTATTTTGACCTAGCTATTGAGGAGACTTGAGCAGGGTTTTGTGTTTCAAATCCTCTTCCCAATAAGGTTTCGCCCACACCTAAAATGCAAAGGTCCGACTTAAGCTCCAAACTTTGATTTTATGAAGACAAGTTTGAGAATTAAAATCTATGCAAATTCTTTGTTTTTATTTTCTGCACTTATTGCATAAGTGTTTACTAGGGACTAGCAAAGGAAAGTATGGGGGGGTTGATAAATCTCCATTTCATCACCTTTATTCTATCATTTTGGCCTTAAAAATCCTACCTAATAATGCATGTATATAGCATTATTTGTACAAATTAACATCCACTATTTTTTCCATTTATTGTATATAAAATAAAGTTTTTAATGCTAAAAGTATAGAATAAAAAAGAAAAGAAAAAAGAATAAAATAACAAAGGTGTTTTATGACCTTAAACCCCAGACCTAGGCATCCTGATGCCTAGCCGACAAGGAATAAAGTAGGGGGAGATAAGGGCCAAAAACATCCGTAAAATTCCACTCTTTTATTCATCAATATCGCATTTTTGGGTCCTATTTTATTTTCTACTTTTTATACCTCAAATAAAGAAACTTTGTACATGAAAGTTGTAGATCATAGTATATAGGAAAAAATACAACATTGACTTCATAGAAAAATAATATAAAGTGTACAAGTTATACTCTAAATAAGAAGCCAAAACCCAAACTTCCCAGACCCACATCTCCTAAATAAAACTCAAAATGTATAAAAATCACCTTTAATTATATATAACATTTAATAAGATATTTAATGAAGGTGGTTTCATATTTTTTGATGTTAAGATGTGAAAGTTAGGTTTTGGACCCCTATTGTATACTTTACCAGAATAAAATATTCATTTTATTTAATATCCCTGCCCGATGGGTCTACATTCATCCCTGAATGTCATCGGGTACTGTTCACTCCATCCTCCACATCTCATCCCTAACGTGAGGCACTCTGACTCCTCCTATTATGGGCCCGAATATATAACACTAAAATCACTGGCTTTCTAGGCTGATCCTGCTTTTCATTATTATTTTTATCATTTTATATTTTTATAACTCTGTAAATATTATTTATAATATATGTACATATTTAAAATAGAATAAACGATAAATACAATATAAAATAAAATAATAAACATAAACACATAGATTAAATACCTATACTTATACCTATATATTATATACCAATATTTTATTTAAGTGTACATATTATATTAGAAAAATAAAATAAAAATATTTGTATATACAAATAAATTATAAATATATAAAAATAAGGAAATAAAATAATAAAATAAAAAATACAAAATAAAAATAAAATATACAAAATATAGATAAATATACCTATAAATGTACCCTTAAAAAGTACCTTTTAATAAATAAGCCCTTAAAATAAAATAAAATCATATTAAAATACTGTAGAAAATAATAAACATTTTTCATTTTATAACTTTATTTTAATAAAATTATTTATTATTTATTAATGAATTTTGAAATAATTTTAGACTACCTTTTTTCTGGTTGGTCCACGTGGACCAACAAGAGGAAGTCAAGAGTTGACCCCATCAACTCTTCTTCTCAGGTGCTCAGACCTATCAGACCTAACCTTCGACCTATCTTCTCTTTTTTTCTTCCATCGATGCAAGCATCAATTGGGAATGGTTCCCCTACAACTTCTCTTCCTCGATCCTCCCTCTATCACGCGTGCTTGATTTCTTAGAATGAGGCATGCTGCATCACCCACGCCTCCTAGATCTTCCTACCCGCTCCACCACTTGTACAAAATTGGACCTCTATCCTTCTTCGAATTTTGGAACCATTTTCCACCCAATTTCTTCCCCTGTTTCGTGTGCTTGGGACCGAGCTTGGTGACAACAAGCTCACCCTCTAGTTATATGAGGAGAGGTTGAGCGTGGAGGTGAGTTCCACCATCTCCTGCTGCCCTCTGCCGTCATGAGGTCCATCTCGCAGCCTTGCATCGCTCAAAGTATTTTTCTTCACTTCTTAGATTAGTTTTAGGCTTAGCTTTCATTTAATGCTTTTATATTGACGTTTCATTAAGTGTTTTAATGTAGATTCTCTGATTCGTAGTTCGTCTGAGCTCCGCTCTGGCGAACCCTCCACCGTATCTCGCCTTGTTTCCCGACCATCAACCACCTCACCTCGCTTCCCCTTTCGATTCCCTACACCACGTCGCATTCCATTCAATATGTTCCTTCCTGGAGCAAGATGCCAATTCTCCTCCTCCTCCTCTCATCGGAGCAGCCACCACTGCGCCCCATTTCGCATCATTTCCACCCGTTAACGGGTCGAGGCAGTTTGCCGCTTCTCCAACCTCTTGGGAGCACTCCGACCTTCCCCGAACATTTTTTAGCCTTCTAGCCGATAGTTAACGATGCAAGGAATCTTTTGGGACTCCTTGTAGCTATAGAGAAGGTCAGACGCACACGCTACATCCAGTTGAAGCTCGGAAGAACGAGAGTTCTTCCCTATTCTTCCAACCTCTCTTCCAGCCGTCTGATCGCCTTCCTCTTTCAGATAACACATATAGCATTAGATCTCTCGAGCCCCACACCATCTGATTCTCGCTAGAGATCTAATCCAAGCTGCCCATGTCGAACCCTCATCGTCTGATGTGCGACACCACATGGATAAGTGGTTTGATCGCCACCATTCCTCTGCGCACGTGGAGGGGTATTTTGCATATCTTCCCCCTCCTCTTGTCACTTTATATTTCATTCCTGTAATTTTTTTAAGTAGTTTAAAAATTTTGGGATATTTGCATGAGGAATTATGTAGTTATTGTTATTTACACGTGGGTCTTGGCCATGCCACCTCACGTGTCGTCCCACGTGAGGTGACATTTTACAGTGAGGCCCTTGCACGTTTTTGCATTTTGTTTTAATATTACAACTTTCATTTGTAGTTATAAAATTTTGAGTAAGTTGTAGAAAAGCCCTCATCTTTATTTTTATTTGCATTTATGCCCCTGCCAATTCATTAAATTTTGTGCATGTTTTCCATTTGTTAAAAATACCATCCGCGTAATAATAAATTATCAAAAAATAGAGTTAAGTGCTAGCTAGCATCTAGATTCGTATTTTTGAATTTCAATTTTAGGCACTTTTAATATTTATTAAAAATCAAAAGAGCACATTTTTATCCTTGTTTGATTTATAAAATTCAAAAAAAAAAACATTTTGAAAATTCCTCAAAAATATGTTTTCTTTATTTTATTATCTTGATCCTTCAGAAAAAAATCACTAAAAATAAAAAAAAACTTATAAAAATTAAAAAGCTCTAAAATCCTTTATAAAAATCCTAAAAATTCCCAAAAATCTTAAAATACCTTTTTCTATCTCTGAATTCTCTTTTTTATATATTTTATTAATTAAAAATACTTTAGAAAAATTTGATTTTATTTCCTTTTTTAGTATCCAAAACAATTCGACTTATTATTTATTTAGTCCCTGATTTGGGATATTTTTGACTTTAAAATCTATAAAAATTAGCAAAGTATCTAAAAAAGTACAAAAATAGTAAAAATTTATTTAAAATCCAAAACATTTTATTTCCTGTATTTTTTTTGTTTTTAGTAGTATTTATAATTATATTAGCACAGGTTGTATATATAGCTTTATATATTCTTATATTATATATTTAAAAAGAAAAAGGAAATAAAAATCAGAAAATATAAAAAAATATAAAATTATAAAATTTATAAAAACAATAAAATATAAAATAAAAAATAAAAACCCTCACAAAAATATAGACAAGAAGAACACAATTTGTTTGCATTTATGGCCCGATCTATCTTGTTTGCTTCCTGTGTTGACACTCTACACATACTTGCACCTATACACATCATTTATAAAGTTATAATAAATTTTAACTCCACGATTTTCTCTTCATTACTTTATACATGTTGTGGGTTATTTGTTGTTTGAAGTTGGGTTCGTGAGCGATCACTACAGTGACACTAATTGAGTTTGATTATCCGACCCTCGCTGAATCCTCTTCAACACAAATGCTAGTATTTTATTTTTTTTTTCAAAAATTTTGAATTGTATATTTCCTTATTGATCTTATATTTATATTTTATAATTCATTTTAATTATTATGAACTATTTTTGAATATATATTTTTATTCATTTTTTTATTTTTCCAAAAAAAACTATAAAGTATAGGTAATTATAGGATATAAATATTTTTAGACTTCTATGTTGGAAAATATTCTTAGAAAGTTTATATATTTTAATAACTTTCATTTAAATTTATAAATGTAAGATAAAGGAAATACAAATTAAATAAATATCGGGAAAGAGTCAAAAATAGAGAATAATTATAAGTAGTTAATTAACTATGTGTATTTATATGTATTAAGATGGTAGGAGATATAATATGGAAAAATATGAGTTTTATAGTTTTTAGAGTTTTATTGGATGTTACGATTTTTTTAAATTATTCACATGCTTTTGATTTTTGACAAATTAGGAATTACAAATACTTTTATAGGGTGTATGCTTCTAGGTAAGGGATATGTCCTGAATTTTTGAGATATTTATAAGCTATATACAATTTTAGTGTTTTTCTGGGTATGTTTTCAATTTTTACTTTTTTAATTTCTATCGTAATAAACGGTGACATAATGCGAACCAAATTTACTAGTGATACTATATAGATAGTGGAATATTATGGTATTTTTTTCTTATATGTGATTTTGTTCTTTATGATTTTTATGATTTTTCAGAGGAAATATAAAAACTAGTTATATTTTGAGAATAAGTTGATAATTTCATAACCCATCTAAGGGGGTACATATCCAATTTTCATAGCAACCTAATTTTAAATATTATAGCACAAAGATTTTTTTGGAGTAAAATACAATAAAAATAACAAAATAAATATGAATACAAGACATGCTAAAAGTATAGGGAAATACCCAAAAAAGGCCATATACTATAAGCTTTAAATAAATTTTGTCAAAAAATAATAAAAAATGAGTTATATATAGACTATGCAAGTGATATGGACTGAAATAAAATAAAAAGATCAAGTTTTAAATCAAAACAATCCCTAAGGGATAGGAAGGCGCAACTAATTTTTGGTTTCCAAGATTCCCCTAACTGGGACTCAATCTGAACTGCGAAAATCCCAAGGGCTCAGATGAAAAACATCCTTCCTTTCATAGATGAAAGGATAGGTTCACACCACATGTCGAGTAGCGGGGCTTCTTTCCTGGTGAAGGTTGGTAATGAAAGGCAGTAAGGGCGGGGCTACAATCATCTAATGCTACCTTATGTCACTTATTTTGGGTCATAATTCAAGATCAGAATTGTGATGAGAGGCTCATTTGATGCACCTTGACATCCTCTTAAGGTCTTTTGAAGGAGTCCAGAGCTGATGTGCCCTAAAGCATCCAAGAGGGTTGGATAAACATATATGATCTTCATGCTCGGTCAATTATTTAGTCTTCAAGCATCCTCGAATCCCACCACTAGATACATACCACAATCAAGGAAAATAACATTAACAAATTCCAATAGAATTTAAAGTGAATAGATGAGGAACTAAGGTATCTGGAGTTAAACTTCTCTGATAAAGGATGGGTGACTCACAATCCGACAAAAATGGCTCGATCAGCTCGACTAATATCTCATATGATATCTCATCATAGAGAAGCTCCCTACACCAACATGGATGAAACCTAAGGCGTTTTCAAGCCAGAAGATAGCTAACTCATCGAAGGAGTTTCCATTGAGACATTTGACGGGGTTGATGGGGATGCACTCCTCGAAATAGGGTGGAAGAGATAATGGAGGAAGTCACCAACCTCATGAAGGAGACGTAATAGTCAGATCATGGTCATAGTGGAGAATTTGGTAGAAGAAGGTGAAGTGGTTGGAAATGAGACGGGCTCAAAGAATCAATATTAAAAACTCAAACTAATGGATGGAATTTGAAAAAAAAATAGCAAGATACAATTGCTGTATGGGTTGTCGTTAATGATGTAGACATTGATATGCCATTTACCACTATATTTCAAGTAATAAAAAATCGTAAAGAATAACATCATCACTATATATTTAACAACATACGATATCGTGGATGATCTTAGAAAAAGCATTATTATAAACTCATTTTAGTGTACATCATTTTTTACAAACTGAATATTTTACGAACCACAATCATAACTTCACAAACCATTCATTAGAATATTAGGTTGAGAAACATCTCAGAGAGAGAGAGAGAGAGAGAGAGAGCATATACGCGTATAAATAATAGAGTTCTATCACGTGTGCCCTTCTTAGATTCAACAATATCAGTTATGCCCCTCTTTTTTGTAATATAAGTTATATCTCTATACCTTAATGGAATAGCAGTATTGTGAATTGCGCTAAGATAAGGGTACAACTGATATAACAAAAAAGAGAGGACATAACTGATATCGCATAATTTAGGAAGAGCAAAAGTGGTAAAAACCCTAAATAATAAGCACAAGGTTTGGTCTCAATCCCTATCCTTTAGATGGCAATCAGTGACAACAAACAGGTGGAACCTACATGACTAATATTTTAAGATGGATGGCACATATATAGTCAGAGGTTCTTTGATCCATTTGCACATATAAAAGGGAGGTCAGCAATGGCTGCTCTTATGACGTTCGTTGGCCTCAGTTCAATTATTGGATGCCCCTCTAAGATCAAATGGGACTTTGCTATATTTCCATTTCAATGAAAAGGGAGATCCTTTGAAGCTTTTCGCGTGCTTCAACTTGGACAGAATGCGATCCATCGAAGTGATGAGTGCTGCCATGAGTCCAACCTTAGTTGTATGACATTGACACCAACATATAATCGGTTGCATTATTACTGCCACCACCACCATATATGCACATGATGCCCTTCGGATGTGGTGAGGAAAACCCATTATAATAGCCGTGAGGCGAAGAATAGGCCTTCCTATGAAGTGAAGACAACCAATTATAACACACACAGAATGCCCTCCATTAATGCGAGGAAAACCTATTATTAATATTGTTAAACCTGTTATTACTATTATTATTAAATACATATAAGAGACAGTACTTCAAATGAGATAAGGCCTTTTCGTGATCGAAGAAAACTCATTGTAATAGCTATGGTATCTAAATATAATGGTCTTGTTATTCTAATCTATGTAGATCATTAAATTTCAATTCCATTTAATGTTTAACATTGGCATTTTTAACTCATCTGGTTTTTCTATTTTCTATTTATATTGTATAATTGTCGGTATTCGATTACATTGTCACCCAGTATTGTTTGACAATATCGTGGGTAAACTCAATGATTTTCTGTAAAAAATTCAGTAATAGAAAATTGGCTTTCAGCAGAGTTGCATCCCAGCGGTTTCACAGAAATCATCGCGATAAAATAAGGTACATGCTCACATCCTTTTTTCTCATATTTCTTTTATTTTTCTGATATAAAACCTAGTTGAATTTAGATCATAATATATCACCATGATGTCATTCAAAATTTTGACTTAATCCGAGACTTATGTCCCTTACATAAAGATTGTCAAATTTCAACGATGTCAGAATTGCTGAAATTGACGCCCTCCAGATGGAAGTGTTAGGAACGTTTGTTTTACACGAAATTTGAAACACATATTCCACTTATTATTCTAAGTAAATTTCATCACGTTTCATTTAAAAAAATGGTAAAAAGGTGGAAGCATACTCTTATATGCTCCCATAGAGCATGCTTATTTAACCCACACACACACATGGGAAAAAGGAGTATGCTCAATGGGAGAAGCCAACGGGGCTGCTCCCACCCATATTTTTCCTCCATTTTTTTTATTTTTTTGGAAAATAAAAATTTGTATATTCATCACTATATCCCTCTAACATTCTATTAAAATTTCGTCAGAAACAGAGACCCCTAAGCCCTCCATCCAGACGTCATTTTTTAACGGTCGCATGATTTTTTAAATCGATCATGTTTGGATGGAGGCCGTAGAAGTCTCTGTTTTTGATGAAATTTTAATAGAATATTAGAGGGATATAGTTATGAATATAAACATTTTTATTTTTCAAAAAAATAAAAAATTTTGGGGAAAAATGGGGGTGGGAGCAGCCTGTTGGCTGCTCCCAGGGAGCAGTCCCATTTACCTCTCTCTCTCTATATCTATATCTATATATATATATATATATAGGGTAAAATGTGTATGCCCTCTAGGGGGAGCTAACTTAGCTCATTCGTCCCATTTTCTTCATTTTTATTTTTTTGAAAATAAAAATAGTATAAATTCATTGTTATATCCTTATATTATATCATTCAAATTTCATGCGAAACAGAGACTCCTACGACTTCCATCCAGACATGGTCGATTTAAAAATCCTGAGATCGTTAAAAAATGACTATCTGGATGGGGACCGTAGGAGTCTCTGTTTTACACAAAATTTAAATGACATAATATATAGATATATCGATGAATATTCATGGAAAAAATTTAAAAAAATAAACAAATGGAGAAAATGGGGCGGGGGGAGCTAAGTTAGCTCCCCCTAGGGGGCAGCCCCATTTTACCCATATATATAGATAGATAGAGAGAGAGAGAGAGAGAGAGAGAGAGAGAGAGAGAGAGAGAAGGGATCCTAGACCCGGGGGGTATAGGTAACTACCTACACCCGGGTCATTTTTTCATTTTTTTGAAATGAAAACTTGGGGTAATTAGATCGCTATATATCACCATGGTGTCACTCCAATTTCAAGTTAATTTGAGACTTCTATCATCTCCATCAAGATCATCAAATTTTAACGGCCTGGAATTGCTGAAAATGACACATTCTAGATGAACATGTTAGGAATGTTTGTTTTGCATGAAAATTGAAACACATATTCCCCTTAATATATTAAGTAAATCCTCCAAAGTTTTTTTTTGAAAAAAACAAAAAATAATGAGAAAAAAGGTCGGGTGCAGGGACTTACCTACACCCTCGGGTGCAGGCTCCCGGCTCCCATATATATATATATATATATATATATATATATAGGGATCACGTCAAATGAGGTGGGGTCTCACCAATATTGTGGTGAACCATCAATCAGATTCATCAGATCACAATCTGACAGTGGCATCAAAAATATTATCCAAAAGGATATTTCCGTCATCTCATTTTTTTTAAATTCGAATTTCATTTAATGGATTTGAATTACCATTTAATGTTTTCTGGATTTGGTATTTTTGAATCATACCTTTATTGGTCTTTTTTCAATTTTGCACCGAATGGATTGGGTTAAACCATATCTTTGTAAACGCCCACGAGTTTTTGTGAAAATGTATGTTTTTTTTGTAATTTCGTTAATGATTTCATTTTTCACAATTTTGTTTGTAAATTGGTATTTCTGTTTTGAAACTGGTACATTCGTTTTTTAAACTATGATCTTTTTTTGTTAATGTATATATTCATTTTGTAAAATTTGTGTGACCTTTTGTAACTGTATTGCGCTCTTTTGTAAAATTCGCGGAGAGCTCTGCAAAAATAAGATAAAACAACAATGAGATTTGTAAAAAAGTGAATCAATATGTAAATCGAAAGGTCAATTATGTAAATTATCAAACAACAATGTAAATTCGTGCATTACCATTGCACATCCACCGATCGACCCCCTTTCGCCTGGAGGAACCTCACAGCCCTTGATGAAAGCCCCTTCACCATCACCGCCAGCACCACCACCGAGCTCGACCCTCCTTCTCCATTGTTGCCGCCAACCACAGGAGCCCCAACCATCCGTCAGGAGCCCTCTCGGAGAAGAAACATCACCCGCTCTTTGCGTGGAGGAGAACCTCTGTCAGGAGCTTGGTGCTCCGTCGACCATTAATAATACCTCCTCCGCTGCCTGGACGAACGCTGCCGCCGCTCTCGATCAAGGAAAGAAGGAAGGAGCGACACTCAAGAGAGAGGAAGAGGACAAATTGGGAGAGAGAGGGAGGGAGGCGCCAGATTTGGTGAAATAGTTGTCACATTCTATATTTAGAATGTGATGAAATGACCAAAATAGGTTTCTAATCATTAAATTAATTTAATTAATGCGTCAATAAATCCAGCCGTGAGATCAAAGATAGAAGGACGAGATTGAGTGCTCACCACAAAACTGGTAAGTCCCTGTCTCATTTGAAGTTTCTCCTATATATATATATATAGAGAGAGAGAGAGAGAGGAAAGGGAGCCTACATCATGATGTAGGTAACTTACCTACATCATGCTTAACTTTTCCCCAATTTTTTTTACTTTTTTGAAAAAATGCTTCGTGGATTTTCATAACTATATCCCTCTAATATGTCATTCAAATTTCGTCAGAAACAAAAACTCCTATACCCTCCATCCAGAACAGGTAATTTACAACAAACTAAGACCGTTAAAATTACATGTTATGGATGGATGGCATAGGAGTCTCTATTTCTGACGAAATTTGAATGACATATTAGAGGGATATAGCTATGATAATCTACGGAAGCATTTTTACAAAAAAAATAAAAAAAAATTGGGAAATAAATAAGCATGATGTAGGCAAGTTACTACATCATGATGTAGGCTCCCTTTCCTCATATATATATAGGGTTGAATGAGGCTGCTCTCTGGGAGTAGCCAATTGGTTACTCCCACCCCTATTGTCCCTCTATTTTATATTTTTTTTGAAATAAAAAATATGTATATTCATCAATATATCCCTCTAACGTGCCATTCAAATTTCGTCAGAAACAGAGACTCCTATGACCTCCATCTGAAGGGGTTCAATTTCCGCAAATCTGAGACCATTAAAATTTGACAGTCTTGATGGAGGGGATAGAAGTCTCGAATTAAGTTGAATTTTGAGTGACACCATGGTGATATATTGTGATCTAAATTCCAATAGGTTTCATTTTAGAAAAATAAAAAAAACAGGGAAAAAGGGGTGGGACATGTAAGTTGGCTTCTATCCCCTCCATCTAGACTGTCAAATTTTAACGATCTCAGAATTGCTCAAATTGACCCCCTTCGGATGGAGGCCATGGGAGTCTCTGTTTCTGACGAAATTTGAATGGCATGTTAGGGGTATATATTGATGAATATACATATTTTTTATTTCCAAAAAAATAAAATAGAGGGAAAATATGGGTGGGAGTAGCCTCATTTAACCCATATATAGGGTTAAAATGTGGCTGCCCCCAGGGGGTAGCTAACTTAGCTCCCCCCGCCCCATTTTCCCCATTTTTTATTTTTTTTGAAAAATAAAATCGTGTAAATTCATTATTATGTCCCTATATTATGTCATTCAAGGTTCGTGAAAAACAAATACTCCTACGATCTCAATCCAGATAGGGTCGATTTAAAATCATGCGATTGTTAAAAAATGATTGTCTGGATGGAGGCCGTCGGAGTCTCTGTTTCTCACGAAACTTGATTGACATAATATAAGGATATAATGATGTATTTTCATGATTTTATTTTTAAAAAATAAAAAAATATAGGGAAAATGGGGCAGGGGGAGCTAAGTTAGCTACCCCTAGGGGGCAGCCCCATTTTCCCCTATATATATAATAGGGAGTGTACACCAAGGTGCATGCAAGTTTACATGCACCAGTACTACAAACATCCACTTTCTTGATTTTTTTTAAATGAAACCTCGGGGAATATACTTAGATTGATTAATAGAATAAATGTTTGAAATTTGATATAAAACAAGCATTCCTAACATGTCTATCTAGAGGGGTTCATTTCATCAATTTTAAGACCGTTTAAATTGATGATCTTGATGAAGTGGATATAAGTTTTTAATTAAGTTGAATTTGGAATGACACTGTGATGATGTATTGATCTAAATCCTCCACGATTTTATTTATAAAAAATAAAAAAGTGGATGTTTTTGTCACCGGTGCATGTAAACTTGCATGCACCTTGGTGCATACTCCATATTCCCATATATATAAGGAAAACAGAGTATGCTCCCGTGGATCATGTTACTTACATGCTCCTACCCTTTTTTCTACGTATTTTTTATTTTTCTGAAATGAAATAAAGTGGATTTCAGATCACAATATGTCATCACGGTGTCATTCAAAATTCAACTTTCTTCGAGACTTATATCCCCTCCATCAAGACTGCCAAATTATAACGGTCTCAGAATTACTAAAATTTACCCCCTTCAATGGAAGTGTTAAGAACGTCTATTTTACACGAAATTTGAAACACATATGTAACAGATGGGATTTTATACCTACAACTATATTTCTATTTTTGCACCCATTAGCATTATTGTAATATTCAAATCATATTATCAATTTATGAAGATTTAAATGTCAAATTATTGGGATTTAATCACTCATTGTTCCATCCCAATTGATGGTTATAAAAGGGCAAACTCTCTTCTAATACCCATGTCATTTTGCCTTTCCCCTTTCCATTGTAGAGAGAGTGAGAGAGAGAGTGAGAGAGAGAGAGGTGCCTTATCGGAAGGCTATTCTTCCTCGTAGGAGACAACACGGTACGTCAAGGGAGTGCGGGAACGAAGGACGTGGATCGTCACGAATAATAAATCATGACATGGAGGTTCACGAACTCGGGTTTGAGGTATGTATCGATCTAGGATTTCATAAATATTTATCACTTTTAAAATATCTCTTAATGTATGTATCGATTTAGGATCACGATTGATAAATATAAGTGTCGAACACATAGGTATGCTAGATTTGGATCATTGCCTTCGTTCATAAATGTGTCGATTTTGATTAGATTAAAAAAGAGCATATATTCCATCAATATTGATCTATACTGTGAGATATTAATAACTATCTATTTTTGATATTAGATTTGATCAATGACAGTGATTTGCAATGATTGAAAGAAAAGATTATTAATCTTAATTCATCGAATACAAAGCGACATGTGCCTTTGCCTGGCAACAATTTTATTAAAAAATCTAATTATTCTTTGAAGCATATACATGTTGTATTTAGATAGTTATGGTTGACAGTCTGTTATCATCATGCAAAATATCTCATACTATTTTTGCTTAGAGAGCCCCTTCAAAATATAGACGCTCACATACTATAATTAATTAAGGAGTTGGCTTTGAATAGGTCAATAGGACTTTTTGTTGAAATCTAACTATAGTAAGTGAATCTCCGATTTGGAAAGTTTAATATTATTTTATATTGTCCGTAATTGTAGGTATAATTAATCAGAAAATTATCTCAAGTTTGCACCATTGTCAAGTAATTAAAGAATACAAATTGGAAATGTTCGTAGAATAAATAAAAGTTATGTAAGTCATAATCAAGTGTTTTCTACTAGATTATCGTATGATTTATAAATTTCTACTAACAATTGTATCCTATAACAGATAATAAAAGATGATTCCATGTATATTCATATCCAAGTGAATTCTTATTCTATTCTATTTGATTGTCAAGTAAAGAATGCAATCAGTTAAAATTACATACAATTGTTAGATGCTATGTCAACCTTACTACACATATACGTTATAGTGTGGGGGTACACAATGATGTACTATTTATCTCAGTCTAATTAACATTTATTAAACAAATGTTTGGTGGAAATGAAAGAATATGTATATCTATATATGCCTATTGCATGGAAAAGGAAATGCTATTCAAAAAATTGAAATTTCCTTAACATGAATAATGGTATGATGACAATAAGCGGAGCTAAGTGCTACACCTAATGGTAGGAGCCACCTCTAGAGTCCAATTATCGTAGGCCCAAAGGGCAATACCACAAGGGACATATGGTTGCAAGAAACCACTGAGACAAAAGCTAAGTCATCTACAGTTGTACCTACACTGTCATGTTATCGCCGCAAGGGGTGTATGTTTTCAAGGAACCATAGAGGCAAAAGCTAAATCCTCTACAGTTGTAGTAGCACTGTAATGTCATACCATAGACCACAAGTGCTAACGGTTAAAATGTTTAACAAGATACACACATAAAAGTTATGCATATAAATGATTTATAAAGGTAAATCATTACAAGTGTGCAAGAAAATGATTTATAAAGATAAATCATTAGAAATTATGAAAAATATAGTTTACAATGGTAAACCATTACAAGTAGCAAGGAAATGATTTATAAAGATAAATAATTACAATTTATGAAATAAATAGTTGATAACGGCAAACCATTATAAGTGTACAAGGAAATGATTTATAAAGATAAATCATTACAAGTTATAAAAAAATAGTTTATAACATGTTATGTAAGAAAGTGATTTAATTAAAGATAAACCAGTATATGTTATGCAAGAAAATGATTTGATTAGAGATAAACCATTATATATTATTCAAGAAATGGTTTAATATAAAATAAATCATTACATGTCGTACAAGAATTGGTTTAAAAAATTTACATCATCAAAGTCATGGAGGAAAATGCAAGTGATTTATATGATAAAAGAAATATGTACTTGCTATAAATCGTTAGAAATAAGTCCCACAAGATGAAGGAAATATATGTAATATTTTCTTATGAAAATTACATATGTATACCCATGGATAGGAATAATCCAAATCATGCATGTTAAAAATCAAACTCAGACATTCATGGGAATAATTAGACATGTAACGATGTTTATCCATGAAATCTCAAGTGCATGCTTTATAACAGATTAAAAGACCGTTAGAATTCCTATGCATGGACCCCGATACATATTGGGCATTAGGCTCATGCAAATATATGTTTATTTATTTCAGGTGAGTAACACGTTTGACCAAGTACTCAAGTTCCCTCATCGGACTCAACGAGAATTCAACGTGATATGGATAATACATGGTTATGATGGATATCTATATGCTACTGGAACAGAGATTCATGTTGTGAATTTATTTAGTTTCTTTTGCAAGTATACCCTTATTAATGTTGTAATATTGGAACTCTTGGTTGAATTGGATTTTATGGATCCTTTTGAGAATAATTTTTGTATGTTCATTGATTACCATGCATGAATCGGTAACGACTTGGATGTGTGATCTTTGATCACATGCTTCCGCCTTGTGTGACCCGTTCCATTCAAATGGTATCAGAGTTAGAGTTCCTCTGGACATAGGATATCCACGATCAATAGTGATCCAAGACTTAGGTACTTAGAGAAAAACTAGTATTAGAAGTAACTAGTTGATCACTTGATTCTCTCTTTAGATGTTCCATCATCATTGAGTTGAGGAGCATGTAGAACATGAGTTGTGAGATTAATTGTCTTGGTGGCATAGTGGTGATTATCAGAGTTCATGATCAATGGTATCTTATAAACTAGATTAATTTCGAGAACTCTTGATCAAATGACACCTGTTGAATGTAAAGAGATAGAGAATCAGTTACAACGACATAGGGATAATGAGTTTTCCTTAGTGACTTAATATTCCTCCATGTTCTCTTGTGAAAAAGGAAGGTACGTCATATTATCTCTACATTAGATACTAAGACATAAATAAGGTAACTTTGAGGCATTAGTATCTACCATTGGATCAATGATTTTTTCCATTTTGATTACTGAGGGAAATATCTTTTCTAAAATCAATCTACATATGAGTTGCCAATAACCTTGAATAAAGGGAGGACATTTGGAAATATCTTTCAGAATAAGATTATTCCATTATGAATTTTGGTCATGCCTTTTGATCTTATAAAGACTCTTGTAGCTTTTGTGGAGTTTATGAATAAGCCATTTTCAGAATACCATGATGACTTTGTGATCCTAATTACGGATGGTGATGATATATACTCTTTTGATATGGAGAACCACTAAGTATATTTCAATATTTTACTCAAGACCCTACTCTAACACTGGCTTTATGTAATGTTCTCTAATTGTAACTTCTTGTTGGACAAAATCCTCTTTCTAGTCATGTCACAATTATGAATTGTATAGAAGTTGACCTAATAAGTATGGAAGCTCTATTTCCTTGGAATGAGTTGAGAAATATTTATAAATTTTTAGGATGACAAAGTAATCAATGATTCATGTAGTATTTTCTTAAGTATTGCAATGGAAATGGCAAATCTTATTAGAAAGGATGCGAAGTTCTACATTTACAAGAGTGATTGAAATTTTCAAAAAGAGAGAGAGTAAAAGTTGACCCTGACCAGAAGCTTACTATTATGCACTAGAGGATTGTAGTCCGCACTGATACATCCAACAAAGAAAGTAGGTATGCTTTATAAAAAAAGGTATTGATTGTACATCATGCCAACTAAGATCATAAGAGAGTAACTATCCAACTTTTCACTTGGAGTATCCTACTCATAACTTGGAGTTATTAGTGATAATATTTTCTGTAATAGTTGAGATCATCGTTACAATGAGAACGTTTTTTAGGTAATCTGAAGGATCAAAATAATAGAAAGGATGGTGATCTTTAAAAAAATATTGAAACACCTAAGAAGGAATAATATGATTTTATTAATAAAATCAACGATGATGTGATATACTATTAAATATTTTGGATTCTTGGTGACAATAATTCAAAGTAGAAGACCTTATATGAATCTTAGAGATCGACGTGCGCTATTCATCCATACATGACAAAAATGTCTAAAGATATACAATGATATTATTAGTGGCCAACGATTAACATAGAGTCTGTAGAATTCGTTTCCAAAATCCTAATATGCTAATATATTGGTATTGAACATCTGAAAACAACAAGCCATGTTCAACCTTTGGATATAGTAGATTGAAATTGAGGCATATCATATGGATTTTGTTACTGATTTATCTAAAACAAGGATACATCATTATGATACCATCGGGGAGATTGTAGACCAGATTGTCTCACTTATTGCATTCACTATGATCGATTGATCATGGGTTTGGATTAACTATAATTAGATGAGAGCATTGTGATATATCGTATTCGACATCATTTGTGTCTGATCGGATATGAGATATGCATCTCAATTGTGGAAAAGATTTAAAGGGACATAAATAACCGATTTAAGTCATCATCTTTTTTCACCTTTAGACTTGTAGTTAATCAAATAGGACCATCACCACTGGAAGATAATTTAAGAGCATGTGATTTCATTTTTCAAGCAGTTGGGATAGACATATGTCATTAGCAAAGTTATCATCCGAGCATCAAGATGGCTCCCCACGAAGCAGTAAATAGAAATCCTCGTAAATCATCCTCTTATTGGAGTAATGAGGGTGAGAAGCATGTTTCTACACCAAAACTAGTTCAGACTTGTAAGAAGAGTGTCGAGATAATTAGAATGAGGTGCTTGGCATCACAAAAAAGTTTTTTTTGTAGATTATCACAAAGGGAGAAAAATTCGCAAATGGAGATCGTGTTTTGAACATTCACAAGCAAAGGTGTTTTGTGATTTGGCAATGAGGAAAAGCTTAGTTTCGGTTATATTAAACCTAATGAGATTAAAGGAAGTGTTAGTGAGGTAATGTATCATACTATGTTACCACCTTAATACTCAAGCTACATGGCATATTCCACATATTTATATTGAGAATGTATACACCCAATCCTTTACGTAAGATGGAAAACGGGTTATTCGGTATTTAACCCAATTTTACTATTGAAGAGAAATCAATACGAATCGTTAAACAGAGTGCATCATCTTTGTTGACTTACAGTTCCCACGGTGAAGGTTCTTTAACAACATTATCAAAAGGGGATTACTTGGAAGTATAAAATGAGATGCAAAAGAAATATCCACACCTTTTCGGTATGTGTCCTTATTCTAAGAAATTTTGAGGACGATTTTTTAAGGGTGATATATTGTAAATGATGGGATTTTATACCTACAACCATATTTCTATTTTTGCACCCATTACCAATATTGCAATATTCAATTCATATTACCAATTTATGAAGATTTATATACCAATATAATGAGACTTAATCTCCCATTATTCCATCCCAATCGATGGTTATAAAGGGCCAACCCTCTTCTAATCCCCACATCATTTTACATTTTCCCTTTCCCTTGTGCAGAGAGAGAGAGAGAGAGAGAGAGGGAGGGAGGGAGGGAGAGAGAGAGAGGAGCCTTATCGGAAGGCTATTCTTCCTCGTAGGAGACAATACGATGCGTCAAGGTAGTGTGGGAACGAAGGCATGGATAGTCACAAATAAGAAAGCATGACATGGAGGTTCACAGACACAGGTTTGAGGTATGTACCAGGATTTCGTAAATATTGATCACTTTTAAAATATATCTCTTAATGTATGTATCGGTTTAGGATCACAATTGATAATTATAAGTGTCGAACACATATGTATGCTAGATTTGGATCACTGCCTTCATTCATAATTGTGTCGATTTTGATTAGATTAAAAAAAGTGCATGTGTTCCATCAATATTGATCTATAACGTGAGATATTAATAACTATCTATTTTTGATATTAGATTTGATTAACGACAATGATTTGCAATGATTGAAAGAAAAGATGATTAATCTTAATTCCAAAAAACAAAGCGACATGTGCCTCTTCCTGGAAACATTTTTATTCAAAAAATCTAATTGTTCTTTGAAGCATATATATGTTGTAATTAGATAGTTATGGTTGACAGTCTATTATCATCATGCAAAATATATCATACTATTTATGCTTAGAAAGCCCCTTCAAAATATAAGCGCTAACACATACTATAAATAATTAAGGAGTTGGCTTTGAATGGGTTAATAGGATTTTTTGTTGAAATCTAACTATAGTCAGTTGATGAGTGCAAAAATCGATTCGAGTTAAGTTGATTAATTAAGTGTTGTTGTGATCAAATCAGATTCGTGATCAACGAGAAGATTATTTAAACCACTAATAAATCAAATAATGAAAACAAACAGTTTTGATACTTTTTATAACCTGGTATAGTGACCAGGGTCAAACTCAAGGAGAATAATTAAAAACTAAGTAGGTGATTCAAAAATCAAAAGATTTTTATTCATCTTTTTAGTGGATGTCAATTTTGCAAAAATTTTAATTTTTCAAATAAGGCAAATAAGATAAAAATACACAATTATTCTTTTTTATTTTTCAAATATGTCAAAAAATACTTAGAAAAATAAAGTAAAAATATTTTGGGGTTTTATATATTTTGTAGTGTTTTTAGGAATTTTTGGGGAAATTTTAAATGTTTTTGTTATTTTTTAAAAAGCAAACAGTGATAAAACAAGTAAACAATGCATAGCCAGAAGTATTTTTCACTTTTAAAAAAATAAAATGCTCGAAACTCTTGAAAATAATTTTTATGAAAAACTACAAAGAAATATCTACAAACAGGAACTGAGTATGTAATTTTTTAGAATTTTTCTTGATTTTATATGATTTTAATAATTTTTTTAGTATTTTACAAAATTTTTAAAGTTTTTATGAGGTATTTTCAAACAAAATTTATATAGACGCTAAAATAGACTAAATGACACCTATAAGAATTTTTGTTGAATTTTTGAAATGTCAAATTTTTAGGAATTTTCTAAGGTAAATAGGGAAATTTTCTTTTATTTTTGAATTTTTAATAATAGAAAGTATAAGAAATTCAACAAACAAAAAAACCACAAATAAAACATGCAAGCATGAGTCAAAGATAATTTTCAAGTAATTTTTGAAGTTAATTAGTTATTTATTATAGTTAATAGAAGACCATACTTAAAAATACTGCAAAGTGGACCAATATGCAAAATTTTAAGTTTTAGGGCATGTAGAATAACAACTACTTAAGGCAAAGGGCCACTATGCAATTTATCTAGGAAAAACATACACAACACGTGAAGCAGTGTTCACCTGAGCATAGATGCAATTAATCAAAACTTTTGATTCATTAATAACCAGTTCAAAGCATAGGGTAAAATGTGCAAATACATCAGTAAAACACGTGAATCTACAGTGACCCAGACTCAGCTGGACTAAAGTGCAAATAAGGAAAATATAGGATCCTAAATGCAAAATTTTTTTAAACTAATTATTATTGGACTAAAACGAAATAAAGGAAAGGCAGGGGTGTAAGGGAAATATACCCTTGCAGGCGAGGAGCGACCCATGACTGGATCTGACGGCTGGGAGCTCGATGTCAGCGTACGGCTCTGATCCGTGCATGAAAAGGATCTGACGTCCCAGAGAATGTCTGGGACGTACGCTGAGGATCTGGCGCCGCTCTGCTTTCCAATGACCTGTTGTGGATGCGATCGTGCAATCCTGATCAGATCTGGTAGGGGACCTCTTGATATGACGGTGGAGCAGCCTCCTAGAAGAACAGGGAGGAGAGGTCTGTTGGGTGAAATTCAATCATGGATTCCAGGCGATCCACATTCAGAGAACCACCGGGTTCTGCACACTCTAGGTGGTGATGTGCATCAGTTGGGAAGCTTTGATGGAGTGGGGAATGGTCGGATGGGCGAGAGGTGAAGTACCTGGAGGTGCTCTACCTGAGCAGCTGGGGGTCTATCTGGGCCTTATTTACATCCTCCTGCAAAGAGGGTCGACGACTCGGAGGCATAGCTACAGTCCGGTTATTGCAAAGAACAGTAAAGCGAAGCGGTGGGGGAGTGAAGTTGACGTCCGGCGAGGATGGAGAAGGAACTTCTAGCCTAATCTTGCTCCAATGAGCAAGATTTAGGGTATCAGACTGCGAGAGAAGGATGATGGCGAGACAAGGTGTCGATCTGTGCGGGTGAAAGAGTGATACAGAGCTCCAACAACGGTGGTTTGAGCTAAACGGTGGTGGACAACTGACGATGCAAATTAATATAAGTGAAAGTGGAGGGGACTGGAGGTTACCTGAGTAGACTACGGTGAACGATGAAGTACGATGAAGGAGGCGGGGTCATAGCCTTGATTCTTTGGCGAAAAACAAAAGAGGCTGATCACAACGGAGCTCTGGCTGCGAGATGAGCAGCATCCAATCCGACACCAAATCAAGCTTCCAAGAGCTCCTCTATAACCTTGTCACGATTCTAAAATGCAAGAGGAGGAAAGAAGGCGCGATGGACGAGCTAGAGAGCAATGGAGTTAGAGGAGCATACTTATAGGGCGTCCTCGGGGTCTAGAAGGATCGAGGGAATGTGCGAAACCCTAGGAGGATACGGTTCTTCCTAGGGATCCGTGAGGATCACAGATCATAGGAGAAGAATCGGGTGCAAAATTCGAGGGAAAATATGGTCAGACCCGAGCTGGAGAATGGCGAGAAATCAGGTCCGGTGACGAGATACCCGGGTCAGGTCTGGAAGAGGGGAGGTTGACCCGGGTCAATGGACCTAGGTTGACCAATCAAAAATCCTTTTATTAATTCAAAGAATATTGAATAAAAATAGGAAATGATTTTAAATTAAAAAATAATCAAAATATAAAATGTTTATTATTTTTCAAACTATTTTTCTATGATTTTTAGTTATTTTTATAAATTCAGATATACAATATTTATAATATAGTGTATTATGTATAAGTATAGCATATCTATATATTTTATTATTTTATTTTTATTTTATTATTTTTACATAAATATCCTTTATTTTATATTTTATATATTTACAACATATGTAAAGGAATATAAAGTTTTTATTTGATTTTTACAAATTAAATACATGTATTAATTAAATAGGTAGTTTGTACAATGAAATCTTTGTTTTGTTTTTAATTTATTTTATATTTTGTAATTTTTATTTTTTTATGATATTATTAGGAGTATATACAAGTATTTAAAAATACAATATGCACAAATTATCTGTTAAAATAATTAAAAATATATAGTTATAGGTATAGGTACTATGTGGATATACAATGCACCCAAAAGGCTAACTTTTACACCACAACTCCAAAATTTTTGAAACCACCCTCATTTTAAAGATAATTTAATTTAGAGTCCAATAAATTGATTTTGGAAGAATTTGAGTTCATATGGAGCTGGAATTTATCTTTTAAGTTCTTGGTTTGTGGCTTTTTATGAGTGGTATTATTTGTACTATGTACATCAGATCATGTTACAACTATTATTATTATTTATAAAACATTTTTATTTACAAGTTTTATTAATAACATCATTTATTTTGATTCTTTTTATTGATGAATAAAATAGAAGAATGATATGTACATAGAATGCATAGTGATGTATATACAAAGGCCCTATCTCCTCCTACTTTATTCCTTATCAACCTGGTTAATAATTGACCCTTCTCTCAAGGGTTGGGTCAGTCTGTACTTATTATATAATCACACCCTTCTTCTTCTTTTTCTTTTCCTCTTTATTCTTTTATTACGGAAAAGGTGTTACTTATGCAATATTAACAATAGTATGTACACTGGTAATTTATTATATTTACACATACTTACAGACGTTTTTCCTGAAAGATATGGCTAAAATAAAAGAATAAAGAATGAGAATTGTATATTCATCATCCCCGTATACTTTACCTTTGCTAGTCCCTTAGCAAATGCTTATTTGAAAAATAAGTGAAATAGAAAGAAAAGAAAAAGGAAGAATCAAAGTTGATCATTAAACTTATCTTCATAAAATTGGAGTATGGAGCTCGGTCATACCTTTGGATTATTAATTGGGCGAAACCTTATTAGGAAACAGGTTTAAGACTTAATAGCCTTCAAGTTTCACAATTCTATAGTCAGGTCTCCTTAACAACCATGTCAGAACAAGTCTACATATGTAAACCCTAATGACTATGAATCTTTCCTTGTACTGTGTAAGTGATATGTATCTGCCCACCTCAAAAATGGCAAAGAAATAGCCTCCCTCAACGAGGTAACTCTAATCCCCTAGTCTAGCATCTCTTTCCTTGAGGAGCAGGGTTTTCCCTTCTAAGTCCAGTACAACAAGCTCTAGAGGAGGGGAAAAGGAGAGAATGGACTATGACCAGTATAGCCACACATCCCTTGGAGCTTAACTAGTGTAGCTAAGTCTCCAGCTGCAAGCTTCCATGAGATGAGACAGTGGAATACACAAGCTTTGCTTATTCAACTATACACACTCCGACAAGCATTTTATTTTCAATCAGGTAAGCCCCCTTTTGGAGTTTTTGTGTTTTTATGACAAATATCTACAAGTGCAGCATGTACATAAGGGGTTTTTTCTTCTTAAGCCTGTAGACTATCCCTATTTTGAAGCTTTATTGCAACCCACAACATCCTGTCTTTAGACCTCAATGCTATTAGACCAGGTTGATGTGCACTACCCTCCCTAGAGGAGGACGAGTAGTTCCTGCTAGCTGTACTACACCCGTATGCTACTTCAAGCCAAAGGATTTTACCCCCTCACCACCTCATCCATGTTGGGATACGTGTAAGGTGCTTGTCCAAGTCAAGCCATTGTCTTTGAGAGTCATGTATGCATTGTTAAGTGTTCTACTTAGGTCAATCAAGATGACATGTGGACATAACCTAGAGAACTCAAAGAATTAAGTCGCTATAGACATGAAAATCTTATCCCCAAATCCTATAAGGTTCCTCTGAAGTTAAGTGGATTAAGGTCTTAACCAAGCTCCATTCTTTAATTTTATTCCAGACTAGTTTAAATGTCAACTATGATTATGAAGAATGCACATGCAAGTATTTACAAAAACTATTTTAGTGGAAAATTTTCAAACTATGCAAATTTTTCTGGAACTTTTAATTTTTCAAAATTTTAGGTATTTTTGAAAAAATAAAAGAAAGAAAAGGTTTCACAAAGACGTATACATATTTACAATAGGGTTTGTGTTACAAGTTTTATATACAAATGGATTTTAATTACAGGATCTTTGACTGACTTTATTAAGGGTATTTATGTACAAAGAATTGGGGGTAGATTATATATATACAAATAATTTTTATACCCCATAAGTTATTCCCATGTGACAAAACAATTTTGCAAACATTTTCACAATATTTTACAAACATTTTTTAAAGATTTTCAAAACTATTTTTACAAACATTTACAAATAAATTTACAAACTGTTTTTGCAAATATTTTATTTTCATACAATTTTCAAAAATTTGGTACAGTATACCTAATTTTGATACAGAAAATAATTTACAAATAGTTTGCAAACAAAATATTTTTACAAACATTTTTACAATTTTTTTACAAAAATAAAATTTTAAAGGTTTTTAACAAGCAATTTTTGCAAGGCATTTTGAAAACAATTTTTAAGTCATGTTTTATAAATAATAGCCATATTATTAACACACACAGAGTATGAGTTATGGCTAAAGTATATATACAATATATACGTCACCCCATACTTAGCTCGAACGATGTCCTCAGAGTGATCAGAAGTGATGAAGGAAGACATAACTCATGCTGAGTATAGAGAAGTGAAAAGAATCCTATACTACGACAACTCAAAAGAATGAAAGAATAAAATCAATAAAAGTCGGTGATACCCCTATACTTAGGATTAAGTAATCCTATATGAAGAAGACTGTACATAAAGTGGAAAACTGAGGAATAAACTATCCAGATATTACCTCCCCTATACATAGGGTAAGATATCCCTAAGTATTAGCAACAAAATTAGAGATAATGGAAAAATGAATAATCATAGGTCTAATACCTAATCATAGGTCTAATGGAAAAATCGAGGTAAAAAGCATCCTAAGTATAACAAAATCATAATATAGATATGGGGTATTAAACAAAATGAATGATTGATATAGACAATATGGATCCATACAGAGGTGGAGTAGAAGTGAAAATCAAGTTTCAGATGTGGGTGATGTGAGTAAAGGAACACATCTCATACAAAATGAATAGGGGCAACATCAACGGTCACTGGATCACGATCAAAGTAAGGCTTTAGGCACTAACCATTGACTCGAAAGGTGGACTCAGAAGACAACTCGAATATATCAATGCTACCGTTATCGTGCACCTTTCTGACCAAGTATGGTCCTTTCCATTTACTCTATAATTTCCCTGGGAATATTCTCAACCTTGCATCAAATAACCATACTCTCTGGTTTGGCTCAAACTGCTTATGGTTGATGTGAGAATCATGCCATATCTTCACTCTATCCTTATATTGTAGACTACTTGTGAAGGTTGTATCTCCCAACTCCTCCAGGGCTGCCAATTCTGCTCTCCTTTAATCTCCTACACTCTCAGGATCCAATAGTATATCAGTGACTGCCTAAAGTGACTTATGCTTGATCTCCACAAGTAAGTGACATGTCTTGCCATAAATAAATCGGAAAGGAGATGTTCCCAAAGGCGTCTTGATGGAAGCCCTATAGGCCTACAAGATCGAGTCCAAAAGCTGTGACCAATCCTTTCGATCTAGTTCTGCAAAATAATCTTAATCTCCCTATTTGAAAACTCAGCAAGACCATTTGTCTTTGGATGATATGGCATGGCAACTCTATGGTCAATGTTGAACTCGTTAGCAAGGACTCTTACCTTGTTGTTGATAAAATGAGTCACCGTGTCAGAAATCAAGACTATAGGTACCCCGAGTCGTGATATGATATTTTTCCACAAAAATTTACAAACAGTCTTTGCATTTGCGGCTCATGTCGGGACGGCCTCAACCCAACGGCTCACGTAATCCACAACCAACAAAATGTACTCAAATACCTGTCTCTTAGGGAATGGACCCATGAAATCGATGCCTCATACGTCAAAAACATCACAGAAGTGGATGGGCTACATCAGCATCATATCTCTCTGTCTACAAGTGTCCATCCTTTGACAGTCAGTATACCTCTTCATGAAATCATTTGAATCCTTAAAGATGGTAGGCCACCAAAGGCCGGATTGGAGAACCTTTTGCATTATACGTCTCCCAAAGTGATGTCCTCCTGCCTTGAGCTTGTGGCATGAGGACGCTATGGTGCTCCTCCTTAGGAATACACTAACGCCAGACACTATCCCCCACCTTCGTGGTAAAGGGTGGAATCCTCCCAATGATATGAATTGGCCATCGCAAGGAAGGTCTCAAGTAGTTGCCTGGATCAACCTTGTGGAATTTCTTGGCAACAAAATAGTTCACAATGTCAGCATACTATGGGAGCAAGGTGATAGCAAGAATCGCCTCATCTGGAAATGTCTCAATGAAAGGTATGGTCATATCAA